>CM037460.1:27412335-27784835 GCA_021014325.1 Plazaster borealis
GACTCGTACATTCTTGACCACGGGGGTGTTAATTACACAAGTTGTTTTACTCGAGAAATGTGCATTGTATTTCACCTTTCTTCTATCAAATGTTAACTGATACAATTAAAAAACAACACAAAACAAACAAACAAACACACTTGACATAATTTTTATTCGAAGCGTCTTTTTGTGCATATTAATAAATAACAAACAAATCAACAAACCAACAAGTACACTCCCCTTACATATTTATCGATCTACCCGGTCATTGTCTGCGCTGGGAGACCCACATGACCCACACGACTGTGGGTCATGACCCACCTTCCAAAAAGGAGTTCATTTACGCCTTCTATACTACTACTAACCTGTGAACATTTCAATTCAAAAGGTGGAAGCGTTTTTGAGATATTGCCGAAAATCGGGAGCGGTTATGTCCACGCAGGAAAAATAATCTGCAATTGGCATATACAATCTGAGAAACGTTACTGGCAGTAACGCATCACAGATTCAAATTTTTGGGGATAAAAAGTGATATCTTTTTCAATAACCGCAGCACTTCGAAGTGAAAGGTTTCTCAAAATGCATTATACTATATAAAGCTGCTATACTTCTTACCAAGTAAGTTTTGATTGCCTTTAATTTTCAGAGTCATTACCAAACGTTTACAGACCCTTTAAAGAATTCATAAATAACTATTATTATTTTATACATTATTCTTTAAAAAATTACCATAAACCATCCTTGTCATCTTTCTTACATAAAAAGTGCACAGAATCAAAGTGAGGCTAAAAGCTTGATAAAGTCTGGTCCTGTTTTTGTTTTAAACCAGCAACATTTAGCAACATTATTGTGTTCACAGGAAACCTGACGCATGGCATTAGACTTTGGAGTACATAACAGGACGAAGATTTGATCGAGCAACTTTTGAAAAACATGTATGCATAGTAAACATCTATCCCTTCAATGTTTTTATTTTAAAAAATTTCTCAACAAATATTAATTTGTTACATAATATATCTTTTCAGTAATTTCACATTCAACAGGATCTGACCTGAATTACAAATAAAATGTCTTTGAACTTGGGGTTAACTCTTAAAACTTTGCCAATTGTCTCAGATCCATCAAACTCTTGGCATTGTATATTTTTCAACTAACAACTGCCTTTAAAATAAGTACGTCTGACCTTGTGATGCAGTGGCCTGATTCATTAACCCTCCTACTGTCTGACCATTCAATTTCATCCACTGTGGTTTTGACTGATAGATAAACTATACCAGCCTGCAATATGATATCATGTGGTGAACATCACAGTTCACAGTCAACCCTCCTACTGTCTGACCATTCAATTTCATCCACTGTGGTTTTGACTGATAGATAAACTACACCAGCCTGCAATATGATATCATGTGGTGAATATAATAGTACACAGTCAACCCTCCTACTGTCTGACCATTCAATATCATCCACTGTGCTTTTGACTGATAGATAAACTGTGCCAGCCTGCAATATAACATCATGTGGTGAATATCACAGTACACAGTCAACCCTCCTACTGTCTGACCATTGAATATATTCCACTGTGGTTTTGACTGATATATAAACTATGCCAGCCTGCAATATGATATCATGTGGTGAAAATAATAGTACAGTCAACCCTCCTAGTGTCTGACCATTCAATATCATCCACTGTGGTTTTGACTAAAAGATAAACCATGCCAGCCTGCAATATGATATCATGTGGTGAATATCACAGTACACAGTCAACCCTCCTAGTGTCTGACCATTCAATGTCATCCACTGTGGTTTTGGCTGATAGATAAACCATGCCAGGCTGCAATATGATATCATGTGGTGAATATCACAGTTCACAGTCAACCCTCCTACTGCCTGACCATTCAATTTCATCCACTGTGGTTTTGACTGATATATAAACTATGCCAGCCTGCAATATGATATCATGTGGTGAATATAATTGTACACAGTCAACCCTCCTTCTGTCTGACCATTCAATATCATCCACTGTGGTTTTGACTATTAGATAAACCATGCCAGCCTGCAATATAACATCATGTGGTGAATATCACAGTGCACAGTCAACCCTCCCACTGTCTGACCATTCAATATCATCTGCTGTGGTTTTGACTGATATATAAATTATGCCAGCCAGCAATATAACATCATGTGGTGAATATCACAGTACACAGTAACCCTCCTACTGTCTGACCATTGAATATATTCCACTGTGGTTTTGACTGATATATAAACTATGCCAGCCTGCAATATGATATCATGTGGTGAATATAATAGTACACAGTCAACCCTCCTACTGTCTGACCATTCAATATCATCCACTGTGGTTTTGACTAAAAGATAAACCATGCCAGCCTGCAATATGATATCATGTGGTGAATATCACAGTACACAGTCAACCCTCCTAGTGTCTGACCATTCAATTTCATCCACTGTGGTTTTGACTGATAGATAAACTATGCCAGCCTGCAATATGATATCATGTGGTGAATATAATAGTACACAGTCAACCCTCCTACTGTCTGACCATTCAATATCATCCACTGTGGTTTCGACTATTAGATAAACCATGCCAGCCTGCAATATAACATCATGTGGTGAATATCACAGTACACAGTCAACCCTCCTACTGTCTGACCATTCAATATCATCTGCTGTGGTTTTGACTGATATATAAATTATGCCAGCCAGCAATATAACATCATGTGGTGAATATCACAGTACACAGTCAACCCTCCCACTGTCTGACCATTCAATATCATCTGCTGTGGTTTTGACTGATATATAAATTATGCCAGCCAGCAATATAACATCATGTGGTGAATATCACAGTACACAGTCAACCCTCCTACTGTCTGACCATTGAATATATTCCACTGTGGTTTTGACTGATATATAAACTATGCCAGCCTGCAATATGATATCATGTGGTGAAAATAATAGTACAGTCAACCCTCCTAGTGTCTGACCATTCAATATCATCCACTGTGGTTTTGACTAAAAGATAAACCATGCCAGCCTGCAATATGATATCATGTGGTGAATATCACAGTACACAGTCAACCCTCCTAGTGTCTGACCATTCAATGTCATCCACTGTGGTTTTGGCTGATAGATAAACCATGCCAGGCTGCAATATGATATCATGTGGTGAATATCACAGTTCACAGTCAACCCTCCTACTGCCTGACCATTCAATTTCATCCACTGTGGTTTTGACTGATAGATAAACTATGCCAGCCTGCAATATGATATCATGTGGTGAATATAATAGTACACAGTCAACCCTCCTACTGTCTGACCATTCAATATCATCCACTGTGGTTTCGACTATTAGATAAACCATGCCAGCCTGCAATATAACATCATGTGGTGAATATCACAGTACACAGTCAACCCTCCTACTGTCTGACCATTCAATATCATCTGCTGTGGTTTTGACTGATATATAAATTATGCCAGCCAGCAATATAACATCATGTGGTGAATATCACAGTACACAGTCAACCCTCCCACTGTCTGACCATTCAATATCATCTGCTGTGGTTTTGACTGATATATAAATTATGCCAGCCAGCAATATAACATCATGTGGTGAATATCACAGTACACAGTCAACCCTCCTACTGTCTGAGTATTCAATATCATCCACTGAGGTTTTGACTGATAGATAAACTGTGCCAGCCTGCAATATGATATTGTGTGGTGAATGCATCTTCATGTCTGTGCAGTTATGCCACCATACACAATCCTTGCAGTTGAATGGTTCAATTAGTTGATCGACTTACTAAAAAAAAATTATCAAGAGTAATAGGGTTTTGATAATCAAGTAATAAACCACAACATTTTAAACCAGCTTTTTTTATATTTTTTAGGAGAGGTTAAGTCCAACCAAACTTGAGACTGTTCTGCGCCTTGAACACCCAGCAGGGTGGATATGTGCGCATTACAAGTCTTATTATTATTATTATTATTATTATTATTATTATTATTATTATTGAGGAAATTAAATTTAGTTAATATAAAAATGTTATATCCAGTGGATGCTTTTGCCAGTGTCCTAGACACTCTAATCAAATTGGTTACTTAATTTTCGTAATTAAGTATAAAACCAGCCTGGGCTAATTGTCATCACACAAACTCTTCACTGGCTTCTCTTCATAATAAATACACATCAACTCTAATCTCAGTGATGTTTATCGAAGCACCTTAACATTACTTCAGTCAGTTACTTCATACTCTGCCAATCCGATCGTTCATAATAAATATCACGTGTTGTCTTCAAGCACATCGGGTGGTTGTATTGATTCTCCGTCTTTCTTGATATAATCGCTCGTCTTGAAAATCTCCAGGGCTTCATACTTGAGTGGCTGCTTAGGGGATGCCCCTCTTTTCTAGAATAAAAAAGGAACAGGACTAAGGTAAACCTCAAGGAAATCTTTTATCTTGTTTCTTTTCCTCTCAACCCCCAAAGCATCCAATAAACTGTTGTGAGAGCTTGACAAGGAGAAGTTGCTTTACAAACCTGAGTGAAGACAGGAAGAGAACTGAGCAAGTTCTTGATGGAATGAAGAGCTCCTTGTTCCTTCTCTACCTCATTCACCTGTTCTTCCATAGCTGTGACATTTGAACGGACAACACTTACAAATTCCTGACCATCAAACAGACAAAATTCCTCAAAATGTTATTTGAAAAGAATTGTAAAAACATGGTCTGGGATACCACCAGCCAATAAAAGGCTCGTTGAGAGTCAACATACTGATAGTGATACTTTGCGAGGCAAGGCACTAATCACAGGCTACTGCCTAGGGTGACATTACAGAATAGTACAAGCTTGCTCTATGGTACAATCCACTTTGCCTCTTTCCGGCTAGCATGCCTAAGTTTATATTGTCTTTGACCGGAATAATGTCAAAAAAGAAGTTTAAATTGCTTGCTCACAAAGGCTATTTACTAGAGCAAGCCAATCTGGGCTCAGATTCATAGAGCTGATAAACCCTTTTAGCCCCAATGGCAACTTTAGTTGACTGTGCACCATACCCAGCTTGAAAATGGTGACTTTAGTCGCCCAAGATAACACACAAATAAGGACTCAAGCCTTAGCACAAAGGTCATTTGTTAAAAAGCTGTAGTTTTGTCCATGTTCACCTTCCATACCTAAGCTTAACATCATTGGAAAGACAAAGATCGGATCTTTCCAATGATGGTAAAATATAACAGGGTTGCTATTATGCAATCACTTCAAATTGGAGTGGAAAGATCCGAAATGCCAAACACCTACGGAGCGCCATATGGTTGTGTGCAAACAAGTGTTTGGGTTTACAGAACACACTGGAGTAACAAAGACCAAGAACTTGGACATTTATTGACTGATTTCAATGATTTTTTAATTATATGAAAGGAAATTCAATAAGTAAAACAATTGTTATTGCTAATTATGCTCTAAAATGAAATCTTCAAGGTAATAATAGAGTTTGTAAAATAGAACTTTGAACACAAGCTTCCTGTTGTGTGAGAGTGTGTGCTTCACGTTTGAGTAGTCAAACAACGTGGGCCACAGCGGTTGTTTATGTCAAAAGAACTTGGGGCTGAAAGGGTTAAGCACAAAAAGTAGCTATGCACAACAAAAATATGCTAAACAGAATAAGGTTACCAGCCAAAGTACCATGTCAACTGTACAATCTGTGACTGGTATCCTGCTTATTTTTGCTGAGCAGAAAGTTACTAAACATAGTTCTCTGCTTAAACAGCTCTATGAAATTGGGCTCTAGTTATAATTGGCAAATACATTTTGTCAAAGTATGGGTAAAGTGAATCCACATTAGCTATAACTGTTCAATCTAGTATGGTTGGCCAGCAGATTTACTTACCTCAAGTTGGTCAATCTTAGTGAATATTTGTCTGATTTCTTGAGCTTTATCATGAATACCTGGAAGACTTCTGTTCAACGACAAAGAGGAATCTGTGCGGATCTGGATCAAAGATGAAATAATTCAATTTTTAGTCAATAAGGGAAATCAAACACTTACAACTTCCAACCATTGCAGATGAGGCAAACTTGATGGAATCAGTGTTCATTGAGGGGATTGTCATGTAAGAATTGTAGTGCATTGCTAAACAAATCCTAGCCAAGATCCCAAGAGGATGTTTTCAGGAGGAAACCAACCAAGTACCAAGTAACATGGTTTGTTTAAAATTTGCCGTATTTTTGACCGCATAATAGGTTTGTGGACCAATTTCACATAATGAAAAACAAGTAAACAAATAGGTTTTTTTTCAATTTTGTTATTATTATGCTTATTCATCATTGATGCAAGAAAATTACATACATGCAATTAAAATAAGACAAAACTGTAATTGTGATTCAAGACATTCCCTGATGAAAGTGCCTTCATGCGGTCAAAAATATGGTAAATTATCTAGATATGAAGTTCCTTACATGTTGTTGTTGTTTGGTTTATTTCAGAAATAAAAACATCACAGCCTAAAGCCTAGACTAAGGAGGCTGAATTAAGTTTTATATTTACAATATTAAGAAGAGTTACAAGAAACCAAGCCCGGCGTATCAATTTGAATATTGTTGTTTATAATTTTATGAACATGAATTAAATCTTTCATGACATAATTGGGGAAGTAGAAACAATTCTTACCATGTCAACCACCGCACAGAATTCATCAAGTCGAGTCAGCATTGCCTCAATTTTGTCATCCAGTTGTTGCTTCTAGAATAACATAATTTATAAAACATACTCAGAATTTGTTCAAGTTATTAAGGAACGTTACAGAACTGGTAATTAAAATTTTCTTATAAGATCACAGATACATAAAACTTACACGGTCTAATGATGATGATAGTAGAAAACATCCCTAGAAGTATTTCTGTCTTAAATGCCATATTTGATGAGAAACAAAAAAAACTAATTTCCGATTGGAGTTTATCGCTCATGAGCGTTTTATTCATGCATTTTTACACATGCAAATGTGTAATCGGTTGTTCACTATTTTCTTATGACCCAGGCAGATGGCCGATCGATCTCAAACTTCTACAGGTTTGTCAGTTTATGTATATGGTGGTGGATTATATAAAGTGCTTACACTGCCAGCAACTGTTTTGTTAGCAAAAACCAATTCTGTAATGTTCCTTTAACATATCATTTCTCATCCCCTCCCGCCCCACCCACCCACCGCCCACAACCAGATAAAACCAGGCCACCTGGCAATGCGAAACCCACGTACAGTACGTACATGACGTAGTTGACACAACACTAGCCCACCTTGTTGAGCTGTAATGGCTCTCTTTTAACATCGGTCTTATAACACTCACCATTACAGCCCACCATCCATACATGTCTTAAACGCGTAGTCTAAAAGTACGAGCAAGTCATACCTCTTTGATCGCAAATTTCTCCCACTTATAAACATCACATACTACTCCAACCTCCCTCACTTTGTTCCTTACATCCTTACAATTTTTGTGACATATTCCAGGGCTCACCAAATGATGCCTTAGTCCAGATATGAAGATTTGAAAATGGCAAAAAAAAATTGTGTACAAAAATTACATTGAAGTTCGTCTCGTAACGGGGCCGCCATTTAACTTCTGCTTCACTGCCTGTTGATCGTGAGAAAGTCAGGGCGCCCGGCTGTTCATGAATATGCACGAGCGAGGAAGCCTACAGCATGCAAGCGCCGCGCGACGTCACCTTATGCATATTCATGACTTGCCATGCACGCGCGCACACATCGAGCTCCGAAGTACTATAGCTTCCCGTGACGTCATCTGATGCATATTCATAATACGCCATACAACACGCGCTGACAGATCAGCCGGGTGCCCTGACTTCTCACGATCAGCAGGCAGTGAATCATACGTAAGATGGCGGCCCCGTTGCGAGACGAACTTCAATGTAATTTTTGTACACCATTTCTTTGCCATTTTCAAATCATCATATCTGGACTAAGGCATCATTTGGTGAGCCCTGGATTATGTCACAAAAATTGTAAGGATGTAAGGAACAAAGTGAGGGAGGTTGGAGTAGTATGTGATGTTTATAAGTGGGAGAAATTTGCGATCAAAGAGGTACGACTTGCTCGTACTTTTAAACTACGCGTTTAAGACATGTATGGATGGTGGGCTGTAATGGTGAGTATTATAAGACCGATATTAAAAGAGAGCCATTACAGCTCAACAAGGTGGGCTAACACAACACCATCAACTTTTTTTTAGACTTTACTTTTACAACTATTTAACTTTAAATGTTTAAACATTAGGCTACGCAGCCTTTAAGTACCTCTCTTTGAGGGCTAATCAAGATATATCCAGCAAAATCCCTCGCTGTTTCTTCTAAAAGCTCCTCGGTTGTTTTTTCTTCATCGGTTGCTTTATCTTCGGTACCATCACTTTCTGATATCACAGGACTCGCCATTTTGCTTCCTGTATGTTGATGTTTCTGCTTTTCATACCACTTGGTGGCGCTATAACACTTTATAGTATTTTTGTTCACTATACAAAATAAGAAAATAGCGAAGAAAAGACATCAACAAACTTAACAAGAAACAATAACAAGAAACAAGTAAGAAACCACAGAATTGCAGAAATAAAAACATACAAAAAGACCGAAATATAAAGAAGGAATTAATGAAAAGTACACACGGATACAGAGAAACAAACGGGCCCAACGCGGATATACAGAAACTATTGAAACAAAGACACAATATTAAGAAATAAAGGAAAAGAGAAACCCACGTTTTGTTCAAGAAATAACGAAAAGAGGAAATCAAGTAATAAAGCAAAACAACAAATTATGAATTTAAGGAGCACAGAAGCATAATTTCCTTTCAAAGAAACCAGTGGATTACTTTGGCCTATTAGTCACTTAACACAAGTCTTGACAAATCTACCTAAATACTATGCCAAACATGTATCATTGCCAAGTACATCCCTCCCCGAACTCCGGCCGTGCAAACACTCCCAAATTATGCTTCGTGTAGTTTGGGGTAGGGACGAGAAGGGTGCAACCAGGAGACGTTTCGACCCCATTCAACACCTTTTGCATGCACAATATTTTAACATAAGACAAAACAACATTGCGTACCCATTTCAACTACCGTTACCAAGCCAATTCTATAAAATGATGACCTCTGAGTGTCCCCCTCCATTTACCCCCTTGCCCTACATTTTGCAACATTTATACGTGAGAAGTGTGCCCATCTAGCGGGTGCCGCGCGAAGAGAAAGCACTGACGAAAGAAAGACAAAGAACATCACTGCCAAGTATATCCGTCCCAAATATTTAAACTCAACCCCAAGTTAGTGCACCCCCAATTACCCCCACATTACATTTTCAAAATTTTAACGCAAGAATCGCGCCCACCTAGCGGGATGCCGCGCCAAGCGCGGCAGCAGGCCGCTAGTTTATTATGTTTTCCTACCGGGAAGCCTGTAGTCATGGTAGTAATAATAGCATAAAATAATGATAGTGGCCTTTTCATTTTTCCAACCTTGGTACTAAGCAAATAAATAATTATGAAACGGATGAAGATTTTACCATTGTGATATTTACCCTTGTGATTATGCACAAAAGAGGCAAATAATACATTATTTACAAGCACGCACTTATTTATGCTCACGTGCTGACTGTAATAACAAATCTTGCATTATTTCAGGTGTTTTCAATATTAATTTACTAAATCAAACCAATCTTAACTCCCTGTCCTTTATCGATTTGTTAACATCTCACTCCTTCCTTCCCCAAATCCATAAGCCCACTCGTATCACTGATACTTCTGCTACACTTCTCGATAACTTCTTATCAAATATTCTTCCCTCTTCCAAATCCGGCATTTTAATTTCCGACATTTCAGATCATCTACCAATATTTATGATTATACAGGCTTCAAGTTCAAGTGCACCTCATAATCACAAATTGTCTTTTACTCGTAATCATTCAAATGTAAACCTTGATAAGTTCATTGTACGATCATGTACGATCAAAATACTCCTTCAGTTAGATCTAACAACACTAACAAAGCTAGTCATATTTCAACTACCCCTTGGGTCACACATACTCTTCTCAGATCTATTAAGAAAAAGAATAAATTGTATCGTCAGTATTTGTCCAATCCTACGAATTATCTTAAGTGCAAGTACACCAAGTATAAAAATACTTTGACTAGCCTTTTACGTCTTTCTAAGAAAAATTACTATTCCCTACAGTTTGAAAAGGAAAAAAATAATATCCGTAACACTTGGAAGGTCATTAATTCTGTTCTGAATAAAAAGACTTCTATTCATTGTATTAATAGCATTCTTGTGAATGGGGAATTAGTTGATAAGCCTGACCAAATTGCCAATCACTTCAATGACTATTTCATCAACATTGGTCGTAACCTTGCCAATAACATCCCACCTACTCACCCACCCCTTAGTTTCTCTGATTACTTATCAAACCCTAACCCTAATACCTTGTTTTTCACCCCTGTTAACGAGTATGAGATTATTGACATTGTCAACAAATTGCAAAACAAAAAGAGCTCCGGTCATGACTTGATAAATATTTCCATTGTTAAAAAGTCTATCTCTGCCATATGCACGCCTCTTGCTCATATTGTCAACACTTCCTTTAGGACTGGCACTGTTCCCTCTAAAATAAAAATTGCCAAAGCCATCCCAGTTTTTAAAAAGGGTGATCGTAGCTGTATTAATAATTACAGACCAATTTCTGTTCTTTCATGTTTCTCTAAGGTTTTTGAAAAAATGTGTCTATTCCCGAATTATTAAGTTTCTGAATAAGTTTGACATCTTGACAAATCAGCAATTTGGTTTCCGTAGTAAACATTCAACCATTCATGCACTTCTTGATTTTATTGATAAAGTCTCTAATGCAATTGATGACTCCAAACATACCCTGGGAATGTTCCTTGACCTTTCAAAAGCTTTTGATACGATAGACCATCAAATATTATTACATAAACTTTCCCACTATGGCATTCGAGGAATTCCCCTAGAGTGGTTTAGAAGTTATCTTACAGACCGGCCACAATATGTTTCCGTCAATGGCATAAATTCTGAGTCTGATGTCCTTACTTATGGTGTACCACAAGGATCCATCCTTGGGCCCTTGTTATTTATCTTATACATTAATGACTTTACTAATTCCTCCAGTGTGCTTTCTTTTATATTATTTGCAGATGACTCAAATTTATTTTTTCCCAAAGCAACCTTAATTTCCTGGTAAATACTGTCAATGAAGAGCTTCTACTTGTTGCTGATTGGTTTACGGTCAACAAATTATCCCTTAATATTACTAAAACTAATTACATGCTGTTCAGCAACACTGTCAGTGACCTTCCATGTCCAGTAAAGATTAATGACCTTATCATCACTAAAACTGATTGTTGTAAATTTCTGGGACTTTTTGTTGACCGTGGCCTTACTTGGAATAGTCATGTGGATTATATTTGTAAAGTCATTTCTAGAAATATTGGTGTGATAAATAGGATCAAACACTTCCTCCCTGAAATGGTATTGCATTCTCTTTATAACACATTGATTGGATCTTATCTTCATTATGGGATACTTGCTTGGGGAGCTAGTTCTGCTACTAATCTCAATCGACTTTTTATCTTGCAGAAACGAGCTCTTCGTATTATTAATTTTTCAGATTTTAACGCACATTCAGACCCCCTTTTCATCAAATATAATACTTTGAAAGTGAAGGATATTTATCGCCTACAGCTTGGGTCCCTGATGTATCGGCTGTCCTGCAAAAATTTACCTCCTGCAATTAAATTTATTTTTTCTTTAAATTCAGATGTTCATTCTCATTATACCCGTCAAGCTTCTAATTTTCATATTCCTATACCCCTTTGCTCATAAAACTATCAAACATGAGGGACCCATGCTGTGGAACGTGCTTAATGAACACATTAGAATTTCCAAAAGTCTATCTTTCTTTAACCGTGTCTTTAAATCTGACACGTTGGAATCTTATTTGTAGATGATGAGTGAACAGATTATGTATGAATTTACCATGTACTTATTATCTAACTATACATGTACAGTGCTGACCGGGTATGGGTGGTCCCCTCCGCCGGGGATCCTCGCCCACTTTGCCCATTTCCAAGCTTGCTTTTACCTTGGTGGTATCCCCTGGGTGTGATCATTCTGTTTCGGTCGGTACTTAACTAGCAGACCCGCAAGGCCGTTGTATTTAGTTTTTGTCCAGTGTTTTGTCTACGTCCTTCGTTCTATTTGTTGTTTGTGTTTACTTAAATTTCTTTTGAGTTTACATGCATGTGCATTGAGATATATTTTTACTATTTTTTGATCTCGCCTCGCCTCGGACCTTTTGGTTCACCGAAGTGTAATTAATATGTGTCTCAATGCAAATGCGTGTCTTTAGGGACCATTGCCTACAAGCTCTGCTTCTAAAATGGATCCCTCTGCGGTATCATATTTATTTTAATCTTGATATATCTTTACTGTATTGTATTCTTTAAACTGATCGCTCTTGAGTGATAATGTATTTTTTATTTGTTGATACTGTGGAAAATAAAATGAACCTGAACCTTATATGACCAAAGGCATTCTCACCACAAAATAATTTCATTTTACCTTTTTATGTCTTTTTGTACTTTGTGTGCCTGACTTTATTGGCATTATTATTTTATCATTTTTAAACCAAAGTCACAATCGCCTGAAAACTACATATAAAAAACACGTGTGTAAGGGGGAAAATTGAGATAAGACAAAAGTATGCGTTGGCGAATAGTTCGGATAGAATACAAATCAACTTTCAGCATTTCGTGCTGTGCTGTTTCTATTTTGCTAAATTTTGATACAGTTTCTTCCGAGCAAAACAGATGACAGAAATTGCAAAAAAATTGCATAGCGCCACCATGCGACGGCTCTGTCTTAGTTACCAAGCAAATCACTCTCGACTCCGTCTTAATTTTGTGCATGTTATTAATCAGCACACTAGCATCTAGATCGAGAGAGCTACATGGCCATTTGATTCTTCCTCATTCCTCAATAACTCGAATTCAGTGTCTCTTCTTCGACGTGCCACGGATCAAATCTCAACTTGGAACCCTAGTCGAAAGCTTGGTGTAATCTCAGACATGTAAGTATGCGTTGTCTATGTTTTAAATTCGGTTGTGGAAGGGTGTCATTTTCATGACAAGCAGACGACATAGTTACACACTACACAGTGCAGGGTGAGTGTAACTCATGAACTGTGTTACAACTGGCTGAAGTGAAACTTTCACTGAAAGGTTAACCGTGGTCCTTTCTCTATAATGGGTTAAGTCAGGTGCATCTGCATCTGTTAGTTCCTGTGCAAACTCCAATAGACTGGATATCTCGCTGCAAGTGCAATAGCCTACTTGCTAATAATTTTTTCAGGCCGATGAAATAAGCCGACTCGTAAACAAGTGCGTTGTCAGCAGTAACGGACATGCGCAGTTGCAATTGTGAATCGGCTTGATTGTTTTTCACCAAACCATTCAAAATTGACGAAATAAATTTTTCTTCATTCAACTTACATGTTATGAAAAATGCAAGGCCGTTTCGAGTGACGAATTTCCAATTTTAGGTTAGGGCTAGGCTAGGGGTCTTCAAAATTATGCTAAAAAACTGTTAAGATCATTCTTTGAAAGACGACTGACGAATAATAGTCAATACAAACGTAATTGCAGGTAATTAAGGACTTGAATTGACTGCAAACAGTTAACTGTCAGCAGACTCTTGGAAACTATTTTGGTATAAAACTTATTATATTAACAATGCATATCTTTTATTTCTTGGGCAAAAAAAGGGGGACAAATTGAACAAGGAAACAAAAAATCCAAGCCATGTGGGCACTGATAAGAAATTAACATTCTCCTAACAGTTAGTCTTCTTCTTCCTTTTGAGTGTACAGCCTTCAAATGATTGAAGATGCACTGTAGTCTTGTCCTGCCCCAACTTGACAATCGCCCCAACTATTAAGTTGGGACCAGTTGAGTGTTACAGTTGGGGCGCCCGAACTATAGTTGGGATCCCAGTATCGCAGTAAATACAGGGTACCCCACTGGCTGTCACGTTTGCCCAGTACATTTTAGCATGGAGGTAGAAATAGATTGGCGTCTGGCGGAGGTAGGGTAGTTAAGTCAGGTGCGTGATGGAGTCGGGGGTGGAGCGATGGATTCTTCACAAGTTTTTCTTGAGTTTTGCCACGAAATTACAGCATTTCACATTCGAGCCCCATTGACTAATTGCCACTTGTAAGTCAAGAAAAACTTGAGAAAATTAAAAATTACCTCAGGGGGCTAAGAAAATAAGCAAGGCAACTTGAACATTATGCTTATGTTAGGCCAAGGTTTGAAATAAAAAACGTTTATATAAATCCTTCAATTTACGCGATAGCAGCTCTCACAGTCCACGCACGATCGATCACGGACGGTAATTGCTTTTGTGGAGGCTATCCTGTAGAGCTCTATGGGCGATCCCAACTACATGTATAGTTGGGCGCACCAACTGTAACACTCAAGTTGGGACCAGTCCCAACTGTAGTTGGGACGATTGTCAAGTTGGGACGGAATACTTTGAGAGGGGGCGACTTTGCTAGGGGCGACTTTGTAATGGGCAACTTTGTAGTGGGCGACTTTGTAGTGGGCGACATTGCTGGGGGGTGAGTTTACTGGCAACCATTTTGAACAAATCCAAAATTCATTTAGACATTTAGAAATAACATTAATGTTTTGGACTTTACTTTGTCAACTGTGGACAGGTAACATGTTGAAATTATGTAAAAACACAGAAAAGAACATTGTTTTTTTTAAAGGTTTATATCCCTTCAAAGTCAAAACCAACTGAAGCGAAAATGAACGGACGGTGAAGACTTCTATTAGAAAAGGGCTATAGATTAAAAAACCAAGAACAAATATCAAAAATGAATAGGCCCAGTATGTGATACAATAATTTTATAATGATGTTTTTATTTGTATTGTTTATAATGCTGTTCATTCCATGGAGGTGTTTAATCAAGTTTGCTTCGCAAAAGAAGTCAAATATCAGGTTCCAATAGTATTCTTGAGGAAAAGTCTCCAATCAGAATCCAATTACCACTTCTTAATTTATAACATGTTTTGTCTGCCATTATACACAGATTCAAATAAAACTAGACACGTGACATTGCATTTGTGCACAAATGCAGAGCTGTTTCGCTAATCATATTTTCAAATTACTCAGCTGAATATCAAATTATTATAGTGTGTTTAAATCAAGTTAATATTACAGTTATAAATACCTTGTGAGATCGAATTCATTGTAGACAATTCCAATCACTTTGGATAATACGTGTATATCGTAAATAATGTTGTTTTCTTTTGATGCCAAAACGGAAATCTAAATGCAAGAAAACAAGGACGAATTATTTTCTACCATCCGGAATTATTTGGTACACTCCGGTCACTACAAAAATATACACAACTCGGCCACGAGAGGGCATTATTTAATCACGACAACAATAATTTTGTGTGCGTTATTAATGCATTAATTTAAAAAACCCTTTCCACAAGATGATTATTTAAAATGTAAAGTAAGAGCGAACGAGGTGTCGTTTGTTTCTGCCATTGCATTTTTACAATAGAAAAATGAATGCCATGAGACTGTATTTATCATGTACGATAGATCTGGTAAATCTGTACCCTTAAGGCGATATAACTTGATAAGTGATAACGTCACGATGACATCACTTCGTTTTCGAGGCATTTATGACATATCAAGTCTGACACAAGTCTGACAAATGATGACGTCATGATGATGTCAATTCGTTTTCAAACCTTGTGATCTATCAAGCCTTTCTAAATTCAAATATTGATTATACCATGTTCCGTTAGCAATTCATGACTTAAAGGGGTAAATATTTTTTTAAATCATATGATGACGTCATTTAAATATGTACAAGAACTTGCCAATATCTAACAAACTACCAAGTTTCACCATGATCGCACTAAATACTTCGGGAGATATATGACTTCAAAAAGGCACATTTAATACCGCGCATTTGAATTTAAAGCATGTTCCGTTAGCAATTTCTGAACTTAAAGGGGCAAAAAATGAAAAAATTATAACAAATCGTGTGATGACGTCATCATTACGTCATTACAAGTTTATCAGGAACTTACCATTATCTAACGACTTGCCAAGTTTCAACATGATCGCACTAATACTTCGGGAGATATACGACTTCAAAAAGTGCACCTTTAATGCCGCGTCACGTGACCCCCAATGACGTCATTGATCTGAAACTTCACACATATGATGGCTGCCTGACAATCACCATGTGTGTACATTTTGAAGTGATTGCACAAAACTTCACCACACACATCTTCAAAAAGTCCATTTTGAAGAGTTTCCAACCTGTCGCTAGAGGGCGCTGTTGCGTATTGTGACGTCATTGATATTTTTTGAACTGCCCACCCTTGCCAGACACTAACATCATTGAAAGCAACTTCGTAACTTTTGCCACTTTTGAATTACGAGGCACTTCCGGTTTCGACCGGAAGTAGAGGTCATGTGAGGTCACGCACACTGAATAAAATGAAGACCTTGTTTATCCCTACCCAATCCCGCAAACAGAAAGCTACGGTCTCTTGTGGCTGATTTGATACGGATTTTCAAATATTTAAAATAGAAACCTTTAAGATGACGTCACGTGACAGGTGATGACGTCATCATGACGAATTTCTTTTAGGACCTTCCTTGCACCAATACCTCTCATCCCTAAAAGTTTCATTGCAATTGCTCTTTAGGAACTATGCAAAAGGCTGCTTGGAACGATTGTGCGTTATCTCAATGGCTTTTTTTACTGAAACAGGAAAATAAAAATAAAAAAAATAATAAAAAAAACTTTAACGAAAACAAGAGCTGTTTCGCTCCGCTAGCGAAACAGCTAAAAAAACTTTAACGAAAACAAGAGCTGTTTCGCTCCGCTAGCGAAACAGCTAACTAGCAGACAAATTATATTTTGATTGATTGTCACAGCCTCTGTAGCGTAAACTGTTTTTATTGCCAAAACATAAATTGTGGAGGATGCCGAAAAATGGCTATCCATTCACACTCAGAAAAGGGCTTGGGATACACCTGACCCCCACCATTGTTGGGCGTACAACACACCCAACAAATTTGGCCAACATGGCATCTTTTAACTGTTAATGTGTCACAACCATCCCAAAGTCCATTTACTTGCAAGTATAACCCTAAAACTTTAAAAACTGTGTGAATGCCGTCAACATGCCAAACATCATTGGAAAATATAATTATTTCCCTGTCGAGCAATAAGGGCGGGAGTGGTGGGAAATTAATAAAATTACGTGACCAGAAAATAAAAAATGCCAGTTCACGTTGAAAGGCAGTGACATTGTGACCTTAAATCAGGACAGCCTAACCCACGCTCATGGTAGCGTCCTTATCAACGCAAGGATAGCATCCATTGGCTAAATGTTGTCACACCACGCACCCTATTGGCTAGCTGTGTACCCAAACAACAGTTTTTGCATAAAGAGGACTGTAAAACAAAGCAATGTAAGCAATTTGCCCGCGAAAACATAATTACCTAAGTTGCCAAACATTAATGCATATGTACGCAGCCTCGCTACCATGGGCAGCGCGCCGTATCGATACCTCTCGTCACTAACCCCTGGTAGGGATGTGTAGAAAAACAACCCTGATTGGCTATATAAAGTGAATACTTTGCGTCCAGGCGTGTTGAAAACTTTCGAGCGCTTGCATGGCGCTTGAAGAACGCTTAGTACGCGATGGTACGCTCGTGTAAAAATGCAAGTATTTTGACGCGTTTCGATTACAAATGAATCTTGTTTTTACACGGTCACCTTAAACTGCATGCAGTTAGAAATACCACAAGATCAAATAAGAAGGAGAAGGTACCAGTTTCTCTGTGACTTGATGCCGACGGTTTGCGGGCTACCACACTAAAGCGCGCGTAGAATGGATCTACTACAGGCCTAATTTAAAATGTGCTATATTCTAGCACATTTTAATGAACCAATTCCAGGGGGATATGAGGGAGCAAGGCATGCTGGGAAAAAATGGCGCGGCGAGATCGATCCTCCCTGGGAACGAAGTTGATATGTACGCTATGCACGGCATCCCGAAAGGTATATACCCTTCAAGCTTGTACAATTTGATCTGCGGGTAGAAACACAAACAAGTTCGCCCTGTGTATAAGTATTTTATCGTTAATAGATAAAATGTGTTAATAAGCGTATAACAAAAAGGTGGCTGAATTTAGCATGCATGCCTTCTCGCATACAGTTGTAAGCCTATACTATACAAAAGCAATGAAAGCAATGACAATCTGGATCAGCGTATTTTACTCGCCATCGACGTCACCATTTAAAATGGTGGTTGCATTAGGCCAAAAACCTTCTAAATTGCCAAAATGACGGATTCAGAAGGACCAATAACAAGTACTTCACTGGGTCGGGGGCTCCTATCTTGTCTATGAAGTCCAAACATTGGTGTGGAGTGACATAGGATGTGGGAGGATTGAGGCCACATGCAAGCAAAAATGCCTAGTCTGTGTAAACCACACTTAACATTATAATGTTGATGCTGTTTTGCAGGTCAAATAATTGGTTATAGGCAATTATTTATGATCAGAGTAAAGGTTAGTAGACAGGTTAACGTCTGTGGTTGATTGGTATGACTCACGGAAAATTAATGGTAATAAAAATTTACTTGGTAAGAAGTACAGTAGCCTATAGTATAATGCATTTTGAGAAACCTATCACTTCGAAGTACTACGGTTATGGAAAAAGATATCACTTTTTATCCCCAATAATTTGAATCTGAGAAGCGTTACTGACAGTAACATTTCTCAGATTGTGTATTCCAATTGCAGATTATTCTTCCTGCGTGGACATAACCTCTCCAAATTTTCGGCAATATCTCAAAAACTGACCTTTTGAAATGAAATTTTCTACCAAACGTATATTGTTGGGATACACCAAGTGAGAATACTGGTCTTTGACAATTACCAAACGTGTCCAGTGCCTTTAACGTTATAATGTTGATGCTGTTATGCAGGTCAAATAATTGTTTATAGACAATTATTTATGATCAGGGTAAAGGTCAGAAGACAGGTAAACGTCTGTGGTTGATTGGTTTGAAACTGATAAAGTTGTACATGTACATCAACTTTAACTAACCACTAATAAGAGCTTATTTGGATAAAAGGTAACAATGGAACTAAAATAATCATCCTGGGTTTCTGAATTTGAGGAGATGAAACACAAATAACCAGTTGTTCCACCTGGGCCTAATTTCATAGAGCTGCTTAAAAGCAGAAAATATTGCTTAAACATTTCTGCTAAGCAACAATATGCAGGATACCAGTCACAGATGCTACATGTGAAATCGTGTTAGCTGGTAACCGTGTTCTGCTAAGCATAATTTTGTTATGCTCAGCTATTTTTTGTGCTTAAGCAGCTCTATAAAATTGGGCCCTGATTGTTATTTTGAAGAGATTTTCAAGTTTATCAAGCGTGAAAATCTATTGTTTTGGTGGAAAAACAAAAATGCCACTGCGTTCAAAATATTGTTACTTTTATCCTCTGCATGGGAAGACTGATTGTAACTAAACTTTGTTACGATATGAGAATAAATCAACTGGCTCAATTACATTAGACTAAGCCAGCTTCGTACCAATTTCTATGGAGAAGAGATTTATCTAATAAGGTTTATTTTTGCAAATTTTCAGCTGGTGTTGTTATTAGAATGAATAAAAAAGAAGTAGAGTTCAAGATTCAAGATTCAAACTCAAGATTCAAAGTTTAAAATTTATTAAACATTAAACAAGTCCCATGAAGAGGTTTTCCGCATGAGTTGTTAGTCTAAATTTCTAATGACGTACATTTAGTGTGTGTGCGTCAGTGAAACAAAATAAAATAAATAACAATTATTGGTTCAATATTCCCAATTTAATTAAGAATGAAATCAAATGCAGACTTTGCGGTTGACATTTCACAATTCAGTAATGCATGAAATTGAAAATGAACAATATTGAAAAACTATACTCTTGTCAGAATAAGGGTTCTGTGGAAAAATTGAGCTCGAATGCTTGGACAATGGATTTTTTGTTTTGTTTTACCAACTCAAAATGAGATTTAAAAACCATTAGCTACACAGAATATTATATTTGGTTTTACCCATACACTGATGTGTGTAAAGCACTGTATACTCAGCACTTTCCCGAGTCCTGTGAAAAAAATCGCAGACATAATTACTCGGTTGGGATTTGAACCCACGACCTTTGCCATTCTAGAGTAGATGTCTTACCAACTAGACAAACCGAGATTGCCCGGTAGCTAGAGGCAGTTCGAATCCTATATTTTAGCAGCGGGGACCGCGACAATCTTTGGGTAAAACCAAATATAATATTATTTATCCCCGATGCAAATTTAACATCTATTAAACATTGGCTACACATTTACATTTATTTTTGTGAAAGTGAGCTACAGCAGGCGTTTTACTGAACAAACTATTAAATAAAACCGCTGTAAACATGTTCAATGTCCTGTCTAACATGTTTCTGTAATTATTGTGTGTTGAACAGTGGAAAAACCAATGGTTGTTTGAAATCTTAAAAAAGAATGGCGGCCATCTTGAAATTAAAAAATAAAAAGCCACTCCCACTTTCTTTTTTTCAGGAACCCGAACGCTAAACATGTTTGGTTTTTTTACTCGGCCTAATACCCTTTTCATTCAGACTAAAACTTGATCAAAGCATCATTATGTAAAATCCATGTTATCAATACTAAGCTAATTTTTTTAAGTGAAGCTAAAATCACGTAAGTTTAAATTGTTTTTCAGAGAGTGAATGTGAAATAAGTCTTAATAATTTGCCAAGAATGTTTTTTTTTATTAAAGAGGGTATCAAAGGTCAAATTAAGTTTTGTGTAGCACTCATAGATAGAGTCCTCATGAAAGTGGGGAAAAATTAGTTTCTAACCTCACATTAAAATGATGTAAAATATAAGTTTAGGACACAAAAACAAATAGGTCTGTACATTCCAAAGAGGAATTTTTGCGCCAGTCAAATTTAATGCTATTTTGATTAAATATCATGAACTGAAAATTCTCTGTAGAAAAATTTGAAGGTTCTTAAACACAGTGGCATTTTACACCATTTCAACGTTAGGTTAGAGACTTGTGCTTTTTCCTCCAATTTTTATGAGAGCTCTGTCTTAATTGGAAAGTGAGTGGATCACAAAACTGAATTTGACCTTCGAGTCCCTCTTTCAGAAAGTATGAGTTAAACAAATTACACTGGGTTGCTGCTGCTATATATATGCATACTTAACATTTAGCACTGTGAACTTTTTTTCAGGATTTTGAAAGTAAATGGTTTAAAGTCAAACATGGTAACAAGTGAAGCATATATGCTTGATATTTCAATTGCCCCAATGAACTTAGTCATTGCCGTGGTGCCCTTTGAATTGTTCCAGTAGAAACTTTAAGTAAAGGTGCCCTTTACCTTTTTTTACCGCCATGCTTTTCTGAAGGAAAAACTACCTTGCCCTTAAAACAACAAAGTACATAATTGGGTTCTAAGTTTATTATAATACTTTGAAGGATGTGGGAGGCTATGTAGTACATGTACATGTATTGTTATATACTTTTACCCAATCCCCCAACTAATTACCATTCTTTGCCATATATGCAGACAATACATTGTATTTTTAAACCCATTGTATGATTAAACTCTGAGAGAGAATGTCCCCACATCAGGTTAGTCCACCAGATGTAATACTAAAAAGTACAGTACAATAGTTACCATGACAAAGTCAATAACCCACACTGACGTCATATCATCTGCAAACAAACTTTCTGTACTCATCTCTATAAATACATTCATTAAAAAGAGAGACAGGACAATACAGATAAAGAGTTCCTCAAGATGTGTGTATTTACCAGGTCAAACAGTTGTCAATATAGAAACCATTGAAGAAGAAGAAGAAACGATGAGAGTGGTTCTAAAAACTAAGAGCGAGACAGTATTGATCTTCAAGGGAAGTTGTCTCTTTCTCTATATAGACAAACCCTTGGCATTTTCCAGTGTGAACATCCAGGTCTTGCTTGCATACAGTATCTAATCTTAGAACGTATTATCTTACATTCTGCCTCTTTGTTCTTTGTCTATTCAGGAGCCCTCAAGGATCTAGCACATTTGTTTCCTTCCCATATTAATTATGCCACGCACCCCCCCCCCTCCATGTTAGCCGCTTTTAATCTATTTTAAAAAAATTGACATTTCACTTTGTCTTATTTTGACAAAATATCAGGGCCCAATTTCATAGAGTTGCTTAAGCACAACAAAATTATGATTACCAGACTAAGGTTACCAGCCAAACTACCATGTCAGGTATACAATTTGTGACTGGTATCCTGCTCATTTCTGCTAAGCAGAAAATTGTTAAGCAATATTTTCTGCTTAAGCAGCTCTATGAAATTTGGCTCAGTTATTTGTGTTAATCTTCTCAAATTCAGAAACCTTTTTGCAAATCAAATTTGGCAGAGAGTACTCTTGTTACCTTCTAGCCTGTATGGGAATTTAGGGGGAAAATGCAGTTATTTTTCCTTTCAGTATAAAGTATATCCAAACTTCTGAATCACTCCTAGGTGAAAACACAATCTATTTTTGAAACCAATTCTTTCTTGCATGGATAAGGAGGTAAAAAAAGGAATTCATTAAAAATGGACTGCCGTTGCCTACGGTATCTTTAGACCAATCTGTGTTAATCTACGCTGAGGGAAACCTGGTGAAGACTAAGCTGACACATACCCTTGAGCTAAGGTTATTAACGTCAAACCATGGATGGATGATTGCACCATCACAGGTTAAAGAGAGCTGTTAAAAACACAGTAATATACTGCTGGTAAAAACACAGTAATACTGTCAATTACATGTGTTTGTGGGTGCTCCTCGAAAGGAAAATAACAATGTTCTTATTGAAAATGAAATTTCAAGACAGTGTAAAGCAAGAAGATTCATGTGTTAGTCTCTATGTGTTTTTCATGTTTGTATAAATTACCAGTGATTTCTTTTTGTCACTGAGTCTGTATCCCTGCTTAGACAGTGTTCACTTTTCATAAAATATTTGTAAATCTAGCCAAATATTTTATTATTAATTTTGTTGCCACCAGGTACAAACTAAACAGAAAATACATTCCCTGATGACAGGAAATAACCACTGTTGCCCTCAGGCATATTAGCTCAAGTAGAACTTGATGTAATACAAATTTGATTCAAATTCATTTACAAATTATGATTCCTTAAATTATTTGAGTACCTTTAGGCCACGTAACAAAAAAAATTGTTGATCGTCCCCGCCCGACCCTACAAACCCTGACCCCATTTTTTTCTCTTTTTTTTCTTTCTTTTTCTTAAATCATAAAAAACGGGCCTTTCAATGATCTTTTCAGTCAAATTTAGCTCCCAAATTCTTCAGCTGAATTTGTTCAAAATACATAGGTTGGAAATAGATGTTTGAAGAAAGGGTATTCATGCTGGCAAAAACAAGAACAATTCTTCAAATAATTACTTACAGGCTGCACTGCGTTTTAGTGTTTTGAAAATGTTTACAGAAAATGTCATCTAGGAGTGGGTTGTACAAAACAATTTAAAACATCAAAATCACACAAACCCTCTGTTTTATAGTGATTGTGATGATTTACCTTATTCATTACTTCATATTTTGCCATGTCCAAACCAAAAACCCCAACGCCATCCCACCCCCACTTCCCACCCAAAAAGGACGATCAACCTTTTTTTCTTTCTTTATGTGGCCTTATAGGCCTACACTAAAATTATTCTTCAATAATCCTCCCTTAATCTTTAGATAATGAAAACAAAATCAGTGTATCACTGAATGTTAATATCTAACTATTGGCATATCAAAACAGACAATTATATTTTATTTTATTATTGCATATTTTGTTAAGTCTGAAAATTGTAGTTTTTGTGGACAGTTTGCATGTATTGTACAGTTAAAGGCATAGTACACAATTGGTAATTGAAGCCTACTGTTTGTTTCAAACCTATACAGTTGTAGATATATACCATAAAGCTAACCTGTGAAAATTTCATTTCAAAAGTTGGTAGCGTTTTTGAGATATTGCCGAAAATCTGGAGTGGTTTGTCCAGGCAGGAAGAATAATCTGCATTGGAATACACAATCTGCTTCTCAGATTCAAATGTTTTGGTAATAAAAAGTGATAAATTCTTTCTTAACCGCAGTACTTCGAAGTGAAAAGTTTTCTCGAAATGCATCATACTGTCCAAAGCTGCTGTACTTCTTACTAAGCCAGTTTTTATTGTCATTAATTATCAGATTCAGTACCAAACGTGTACATACCTTTAACAAAATGGCTGTATAATTGAAGAAAACTTTGATTTAAATTTCACCAGGTGTTGTACTGTTTATAGTAATTTCTCACCCTAGTTAGATTTATTTACATTTGTCACATATGTAGTGAGAGTTGGCTTGGACTGGAAACAGCTGGTTTTTCTCGTTGTGTGCACACTTGATGACAATCAATTACAGTCTACAATCAATATTATATATTCACCAAATTCAAAGATGCCTAGCTTTGGTATGCAATTATTTTTAGAGGTCTGCCTTGTAGTCATGTATCCATTTTTTTAAATTTTTTTTTTAAACCGTAGTAGACAGGTAGACTTTTAGTCATGATTGAAAAATTAGTCTGTTTTCCTTTTCAAAATGTCCATCTGTTTTAGGCCAAGTAACAAAAGTAATGAGTTACTCGTCCGGACTTTTGAAAAAAAGGAGGAGGCAGGGCTTTACTGTACTATGTTTCAATTTTTGCTATTTTTTTGCAAGATGGCTGCCATGCTAAATATGGCTGGCCAAGGTATTGAGCTATTTGAGTATACTGAGTATACTGAGTATACTGATGCAATGTATGACAAAACAAATGATTTGTATCATTTTAGTCCACTTGCTAAACAAGTTTCAAAATTCAGAAACGGCTGTTGTTTTGCAAAGGTGAAAAAAGAGTCTGGACAAATTCTTAGGCAAAATAAACCAAAGATCTTTGGGGGGTTTTCCCTCGAATTTTACTTAATTAATTTTTTTTAAAGTATAGTAAAAAAAAAAGGAGGCACCGGCCAAAAAGGAGGCAGACGGGACGAGAAACTCGTTACTTTTGTTACTTGGCCTTACTGCCATGTTCAAGATTTTCCAAAAAAGAAAAAAAGGAGGAAAAATAACCCAACAACATTTTGGTCTAAGAAGAGAATGCTGGGATGATTTTGTAGAACTAGAACGCTCAAAGAATGATTTCATTTTGGCAATCTAGTATAACAAAATAAGTTTGAGACAAATCTATTTTGAGCATTGTACCTTTTATGTATATTTTTTTATGAGACTGATTTTTTGGTTAAACATGTGGTTCATAGCCTGATTTAGTCAGAAAAACTGTTTTTTTATCGAAAGGTTTTTAAATTGTGATAATGTCAACATATATATCATAATCTTTCATTGTGAAATGACAAGATACTTTAATAGAAAACTATTGAAAGCAAATTTATTAAGAATATTTATTCCAATTATTGCAATTATACGCATTTAGCGGTAGTGTTTTCTTTCCATCTTGTGTGAGCACAGTGGTGGGTTGACTTTGCTGTTAACAAGCACAGTTCATGTACATGAAGGCTACTCACACACAGTTACAGTTACACCTGGCATGGTTGGTCTGGAGATTGAACTCAAGATATGCAGGCCATGTATCGTCTTAGATTATCATCCACCGTGAACTCAAGAACTGATAACACACACGCATATGCTCAATGATTGATCAAATTTTAACATACGGTAGCAAGATTATTCTAAATCCTTATTTACATGAAGTCCAGAGGAAAACAAGAAAGGAATCATTTTTATCAAAGTATTTTACACACTGCTTTGGTTTTGTTTTTTTCTCTTAATGCAGGGAACGATACTCGTGATGTATGCATGGAAGCCTGCCGTGTAGAAAAAGCTGATTCAACCGTGGAATTTGATTTGTGTTGGATTTACTATCTGTAGTTAAACATACTGCAAGCGAGTATTTATGACAAGGCCCCGTTGAGATCTGAATGCTGAACAGGGACCATTCTTTGAAGTGCATTTGGGATTTCTGTTTTGTATTCTGTAGTAAAAATGAACAGTTGATCCACAGTGTCCAATTTCATTACGATTAAGTATGAGCTACATGTATTAGAAGGCAGGACTGTATGCTCCCTGTAACGCTGAAGATCGGAAACTTCACAGCACTTACGACGACGTGTTGACAACTGACTGATATTCTATGGACTTAACAAAAGGGACGGACTGTATTTATGAATTGACTTGAATGGATGGAATAGAGTAAGAGTCCAAGCACAGCGTAGGTGTTACGACTACTCCGTTGACTAGCCTTTGATGCGTGTAGAATCATTCAGAAGTTAGAGGTCTTGAAGAGATCACACACTACTAACGATGGCTGACACTGTCGCTATTTCTCCTGAGGTGTGAGGTGATGCTGTCTTGAGACTTGTGAATGTTCATCGACCATCTCTTGTGAATCGGATAGAAAGAATGGGCAGTACCTGCTCATCCTCCCAGAGTGTCAACGGCGAAACCTCAAGTAAAAAGTAAGTGAAGAAGAACCACTAAGCATTTTTCTTTTCTCTTCCTCAATTTAATCCTGCAAATACAGGATGCAGTTGTCCCCAACAAATGTTTTTATTTTGTGTGTTGGTTGTTTGTTTGTGTGTTTTGTGTTTGTTTGTTTGTGTGTTTTGTGTTTGTTTGTTTGTTTGTTTGTTTTTTGCCTTTTTGGTCCAAAGTTATGTTTGTCTATAATATTTAATATATTTTGTCTGATATTTGTCACCTGTTTTCTATAATTTTAAAGGCAACTTAAGTTTGTGATTATGATTTTAAGCAAGTAACAAATTAAAATCTTATTATTGAAATAATGAAGTGTGTGAAATGATGCATAGTACCTGCATTCATGTGTTTAACGACCCGGCCTCTAGAGCCTTGATCCTGTAGGTTCTCATTTGGAGAAAAGAAATCTGTGAATTTAACAACCTCAAACATTATTTTCTAGACTTCCTGTCCATTAAAATACAATGCAGTGACACATTTCATCATTTAAAAGTAAACAACTTTCCATTATATGGACATCAAAACACAGTTAATTGATAAAGCGACTGACAAGTTAAGTAAATCAAAATAAATAAAACGAACATTAATATTTAATGTCAATATTTCTTTGAAAGAGAGGCTAATGGTGAGACACAGAAGGTCAACCGTGCTTAAAGAGCTAACTATATATTTTTTCAGATTTTTTTGTAAACTATAGAGTTTACAGGTAAAGTAATGTACATTGTAGTTTGAAGAATTTGTTCTTGCCTTGCTTGGAGACCATAATGGGATTAAGATTGGTTTTTGTCAGCATAATGCTGATTTTTATAGGCAAAATTATCAAGAAAGATACAATAAAATTCACCAGTGAAAGTTTCAGCTGAATACAGTGTCTGCTTGCTGTGGAAACAGCAAAAAACTGTCACAATATTTTCACACCACCATTGTCGAATCCATCCACGTTCAGCGACGTGACTGCGGGTACCAACTGCATCTCTGGCTGGGACAGCATTCGCGAACGGACACCAAAACCCTCAGAAATCTGAGAAACCCCTCACCAATGAATTGTTTCTCAGATTCAAATGCTTTTGGGTGAAAAATGATCCAAACCATATTACTTAGAGGGGAATCCTTTCTCAAAATAGCTTAGTACCAACAGCTGCAGCGCTTCTCACCAATTAAGTTTTTATGGTCATTAATTTTTGGAGTATTTCACAATTTATGACCCTAACTTTTAATCATTCTAGTACAGAATAAACAGCATCTCATCTAAATTCAAAAGAAACACTGCACGCATCTAGTCAGTTGCCCAGAAGGAGTTCATAAATGATGCTATAAAATGCCTGAGGGAGACAGGGGCATCTCGCATCTGGTTAATAAAGATCAATAAGTTCATCTGCATGTAAACTATTTTGCATCTTGCACTTGGAATTTATATTAGATTCTATAATAAGTACCTTGGCGCACGGTATGTGCACATTGTAATGAAAGTTCACCAGTTCATGTAGATTGATGCTTCCTTTGATTATCAGAAATGTACGTACTTAACCATGCCAACATCATGGTACAGAATACATATGTGAGGATGCCAAAGGTATACATGTAACTTCCTCCATACAATAATGTTATACTTAATTAAAATATACCCACTTATCCATCAACCTTCAGATTTTTGTGAAGGTTTTCAGACGCCATTAATTCAAGTACTAGTTAAACAGTTTCCAATACTGTATATTTTTTCTCCTGCATATATATGTATTTTGATTTGTTTGTTTTAGGATCGTAGAAAGTAACACCGCTTGAAATGAAAGACTGTTAATGAGGGTTAGGTTGAATTAGTCAGGTTTGATAATGAGATAGGAATTTTTTGCTGATTTGGGATCATAGACAAATCGATGACAGCAGAGATTTCCTGAGCAAATTGCAAACTGACTTGAGATGAGTTTGAGATTTAGGTGTCGGTTCCCCCAAGGCAAATGCTTATTAGTATAATCAATTTTAATTTATTACCCGGGGCAAGTTTATCATTTGCGTCTATAGAACTGTACCTGTGTACTGTACATGTGTGGATCTGGTCAAATACAGTACAAATAGGCCTAAACATGCTTGAGCTGAAATTGCATGGGAACTTGTAATTTACCTTTTGATTAATAGTATCGTTTCCAAAAAACTTAACCAGATGATGGCTGATGGTAATATACAATTAAAACATCTTGAAGTTTTTGGTTGTAATTTGTAAACAATGGTATCAGCCATAAGAATGATAGTGTGTCTTGTGCAAATGACCAGCCTACTTTATAATATTAAATAGAAGTGAGACATTTGGATGCCTTATTATTCAACTTGAAGCAAACAGACCACAAGTCTCGCTCAAACCCAAACACTTATTGGGGAACTTTGGATTCATTTATTGATTATTATTTATTATGATCAAAATCCTGCACTGTAATGGATCACAACCTCCAAATATACCAAAGAAATTCACAGTTTGTTTTGACAAACTGCCTCTTAAGTCTGAGTGAGATTCTAGTTTATAGTAGAGGCTAATTGTGAACAAGTTCTGACCGTGCAGAACGCATTATGAAATGTTGTCATAATCTCAGAGAAACTTAGGGTTCTCCCCATGCACAAGCTAGCGTATTGGCCGATACGCGCAATTGTTTATTTTTTTTATAATTTAAAAAAAAACATCAAGAGAAATCCATATAGAATGATCCAGATTGCACAGTAGGGCTTTTAATACCAAGATAAACACCAAGTAGAAAACATTCCGAAGACCTTGTTTCAATTCAGCGTGCTTCGGCCAAACATCCACAAATTTGGGTCCAGAAAGCCCCACAGTTTTGAAAAAAACCTGCGGCGAATCCTGAAACCCTTATTTGTTCTTCCTCTCCAAAGGTTACACTTCAGTGATATGTAATTTTGTATCCATTCATCCAGCACAAGGCAGTTGATTATATTTCAAGAACAGTTGTCGACAACATCTCCCTTCATTATTCCAGTGGCATCAAAGCTAAGAATTAGCTCCACCTTCGTGTACCCATAGTCTGTATACTGTATGTAATGTCATTATTCAACTATGCAGTTTGGATATAAAGAAAATTATATGAAAGGTCTCTGCTCAGGTAGGGAGTTTTGTAACCGCGGGAGTATTGTTTGAGTTAGAGTGTTCAATTTGCATGAGATATTTTACGTTAATTGTATAAGCGCAAAGTACGGTCCTGTGCTTTTGGGTAGAAACTGACTTTCTTCAAGGCCTGTCAGACTTGTGTAGCTGGAGAAGAATGAAACAGAAAAATAAGATCAAAGACACTCAATCGGGAAGATGTAATTTTCAATTCCATAGTAGTAAAGTGTCTTCAAGGTCTGTAGTGCTTCAGCGGAAATAATATCGATAGAATCTCTTGCCGATCTATTCCATAAGGAGAAGAGTTTCTTGACCGGAACTACGGAGAAGACTTAGGATGGATAAACAGGGTTCATACCATTTGGAAGTATTTGTACACCGAGCATCTCTTGTAGAAGCGATGGTTAGTTTCTGCAAGGTCTGCAATACTGAGAAAGGGATTCATAATCCTTTTAGGGATGTCGGAGATTTGTAACCAAAGAGAATTGGGATTAAAGGTAGACAGTGGCAAATCAGAACAGGGAAAGGTTGTGTTTTGAATAAATAGTCAATTTTAGTTGTAACATCATCAGCCTTCGTAAAAGGAAATAAGTGATTTAGATTTCAGTGAATTTAAAAATCATCTTCATGCACAGAATTAAATTATTCAAGATGTTTTAGTTGATGTACATTTTTATCTCCGTACTGTAGCCAGATCTCCCATGCCATCAATAATAACCAAACAGAGGCTGGAAGGGAAAAAAGTCTGTTCCCTTTTTGGTATGATGAGAATCAATATCCATGATTGCTGACACGCAAAGGGAACTTGACCAACATAGTGACAGCATGACAAAGATGCAGATTACTTCATAATTGTGCTGATATAAAACAAAGTTTTTTGCCATGCGAAAGGACCGTGCTGATTATATTTTAGATCGGGCAAGGACAACCGCTTAAAATTGTTATAACATGAGAAGTGAAAAACTGAATGGTTTGAGATTTTTTCATGGTATTATATGTTAATCTCCGGTCACTTCATTGGTTCGATATACCAGGACGTATATTTCAATCACGCACTGCAAAGCTGCGATAGTAAATGACTTGAAATTTGTGCCCAGGAAAAAAATTACATGCCTGAATGGAGAGAGATTACCTGTTCATTATGATTTCAATATGGATTGTTGGGAGTCGGCTTTCCCTGGTATCCATGGTGATATTGCATTTGTAGCGTCATCGCCATGCAGATGCTAAACAAGTCAACTGTGGTGGAGCCGTGATGAGGTAAGGGAGATAATAGTTCAAGGGATGATGCACCCTCCTCTGGTGCCATGTCTCTTTCATACACAGCGTGTTTCATCATCAGTCACTGTGTTGATTTAATAATTAGGGTAGATGGAAATATGATGGAGCCATTACGCTATACATTCAACCAGACGCATGCAGAGATTATGTTGTTTGCTGGATGGCAAAATGATGTACTTAAAACTCAATGTTTCAAAAACGTATCTACATCTCCAATTCTGTGTATCCATTTTGTAAATATCTATATTTGAATTAGAAATCATTCAAACTTTTAAAATGAACTACAGTCATACAGCCACATACAGATGTTTGCTTTATAGTCAAGTCAGCGCCTCATGTGTGTGAACATAGTATGGCTTGCTTGCAAAGGTTTTTCTCTATTTCTGGCCTCAAAGCTGTCATACATTGGTGTGAATGAACGATATTCAACCTAAATTCTCTCCTTGTTGCCATTTAAAGGCATTTCATATGACAGAAATTATATTTTTAAATCAACTTTGACTCTTTGTATGGGGGCAGGGTGAAAATCCAGAGCTTTGTTGCTGCCATAAATCTTTAAAGAAGAACCTTGTTTGTTGTTGGAGCAAGTCTGTATAATGATCAGAGATAAGGATATGGTAGAATTACCTAATCACGTCACACTCCAAAAGAGAGTTTCTGTTGGCTTGTAGAATACTGACTCAGCAATAGACCGTGCAAGTCTCGCGCGTATTCAAACATTTTTAGGACCACTTTGGTCCCATGCACATTGCTTTTACGCGTGAAGGAAACAAACTTGTGCACTTTAACAGGTCCCAATGTACAAATACAAGCAAGACTTGCACAGTCTATACACATTTTTGGGCTAGTCGTTCAGAAGATGTAATGCATCCATTTCCTCTGTAAGCCTTTGTCACAGTCTTGGTCTTTCTTAAAACTACTCCCATTGGCATCCTGGAGTCTCTTCTTGTCTTAGTGGGATCATTGATGGCTGACTTGATGAATCACCGAGTTCAGGAAGCTGAAAGATTGATTTCTTCTGTGACTTGTATGATTAAACCATTCTACCAGTTGGCTTCAAGCCGAGCTGGCGATGGCCTCCAAAAGAATAAATTGACAAACCTCGGTGTAGTCCAATCAATCTGTAGGGATTTTTTATTTGCCACTACCGCATGGCTGATTTACACCAAACATGTTACGGTTATATAAAGTGTACAGATGTTTCCGAATGCATTTGTAAGGGTCCCTTTTATGACCACCAGAGTAAAAAAACCCAAGAATGACTGAAAAATAAAACCATCATACATCTCATTGTCAACTTAAACAATAATACACTTAAATTTGTCGAATACTTGATTAGGATTGATTTCAGGTTTTGTGTCATTCATTATGCTACCATGCTACATTTAAAGCTGTAAATTGTACACACGTTCTCCCCGTCCATTCTGACACTATGTAGATATAATACGCATCCCTGAATATTGCACATGAATAGTTATTGTCTACTCACGTGTAACATTCAAAGATGAATAGACCTTCCTTTCCTCCGAGCCCTGCTAAACAGAGAAGAGTGAATTTAAATTCTTTTCAGACACATTGATATTCATGTAAATGCAGTGCACCAGTAGCTGACACTAGACAGTACTTGTACATGATTTTTAGCAGTTGGCTATATTTTACAAATTAATAACGATATAATTCATTCTTTCCCCTTTTGTGACAGTTTGGTCAAGAACATTTCACCAGAAATATCACATTTTAATGGTGTTGTTGACTTACTGCTCACCAAAATGAGGTTGGATGTTAGAATAGTCTGGTCCCTTTTGTGTTTTGGGAGGGAAATTGTGTATCAGGGGATAGGGATCCTGATCAAGATGGCCACAGTGTGAAAGGTTTAAAACAATCATTTTAACCTGCCCTGACATCCTTAATTCTGGATTATTTTGTCCATCTGAATTCCTTTAGCATAATGTGATCATGATACACCCAAACCTGTTGACCCTGCTCATTCCTTGCCTCATGCAGAGCACACAACTGAATGCATCAAACTCTGGCAAAAATAGGGTATGGATTTTGGAACATTATGGGTACAGTTATAAGGGTTAACACCACTTGGTTTTCCCTCGGAAGAATTTGAACAATGAAATTTGGTGTATAAAGAAACTCGCAACATCAACATTCCCTCACATTAAGGAAGCCTAAAGGGTGCACCCCACTAAATAGGGAGAAAACAGCGTCGGCCTCATTAATATTTTGTAGGCCCTCAAAAATAGTTTATATTAGACAGATTTGAGAGCCCCCCAAAAAGAGGGAAAGTGTTAAAATGTTGCCCAATTGTGACCTGGGGGTTGTTGACTTCCAACTTGAGGTATTTTGGATGACATAGGCCCTGGAAAAAATGGTCCTATACATGTACTTGCCGAGAGGTGTAGGGACATTTTTCAAGATTGATGCTCGGACGTTTGGAAAATTTCACTGCTGTATGGATATTTTTATTTGGAGGGAGATTAACTCTTCAGGCCTTTGGACTCCTCGTATTAAATTGAGCAGAAGATAAAAGTTCAAGAGTCAATGGATAATTTCCACTTTACTGTAAAAAGCTGTGAGACTTCTAAGTATTTTTATTTTGTATTTGAATATTTAGCATTTTGTACTGTATGCTATGGGAGTTTATTTAGTGGGGTGCACCACGAATGTCCATACACTGCAGTGCCAGATTAACAAGTAAATGTGATATATAACCCAGTAAGATCTACTAATCAGATTATCTTGGATTATCTCTATGAGTTATTGGATTATGCTAACAGGTCCTAGTGGCTCCTCTGGCTGAAGGATGTAACACTGGTATTTGTTGTAGATAAATTTACTCCCTCAGATGTTATGCGCTCATGTTGTTATACATGTAGTGTAAATTTCTCAAAATTTTTTCAGTTTCTGTTACAAAGTTTTACTAATTAATTAAACCAGATTATGTGAGCCTGGGAAAAATATAATATTTTCTATCGGATGTTCATGTTTAAATTTACATGTTCTGTGGATACATTTTTTATCATGAATTTATCAATTTTTGTGTCTTCTAAAAATAGAATCAAGGAAGACTTCATTAATGTTTAACATTTTTTGCTTGCTGCATTTCTAAGAATAAGATGCATACAAACTGTGAAATTCTCAAATCCAAACTATCCTAATTAAAGATATAATGTGGCCAACTCTCTGGAATTGTTCCCATCAAATCTAAAAGAGCATTCATTGTAGATTTTTGGAAAGGCTGTACTTGGTTAACTTCCATTTTCTAGCCAGGGCCCAATTTCATAGAGCTGCTTAAGCACAAAAATAGCTTATCACAACAAAACTATGCTTACCAGAACAGGGTTACCAGCCAAAATACCATGTCAAATGTACAATTTGTGACTGGTATCCTGCTCATTTCTGCTAAGCAGCAAATTGTTTAGCAATATTTTCTGCTTTAGCAGCTCTATGAAATTGGGCCCAGGTCTTTTGTTCAGAACCACATAAGGATGTTTTTGTTGAGCAAGCCATTTTACTCATTCATCTGAAACTGATCTCAATGTCATTCGGATACTTCATGTTTTAATATGCTCTCTGTTGATCGATTTGTAGCAGTTTAATTAGTGGATGGGGTTTTTTAAGTAATGATTTTAAAGATTTTTACCTTTTTTGTTAAATTAGGGATGGATTGGTTAAGTTTTTAACAAATTGTTTTGTTGCTCACTTCATTTCAAACATTGAGATCTTGAGTTTAAACAAATTATGAATTTCCAGCTGGATCTGATGTGGTTTATTCTGTAGGAATATCCATGTACCTGTACACCAACAATATATTGAATGATTGTTGACAAAACAAGAATTACATTCCATAATCAACCCTACTCCAAGAAATACACCAGAGGTTAATTTGAAATTAAATAATTTAATCCCAGGTAGTGTGTCCTTTTCATGTAGTCTATATTCTCCACTCCTTGTTCTTACTGTTGTACATGTAATTAGTGGAACCATCACAACAGAGTTGTTTGTGAGTGTTAATTTATAGCTGAGGACAGATGCTGTGCTTCTCACTACAGGCATCCACTGTGTACAGTAATTGATCTCCTTGGTATTAGACCAGTAAGATCTCACCATGACGCTACGTACATACACACCAGCCTTGGCTGCTTTGTCACTAGGCAACCATGTTAAACAAGGAACCCCACAACTGATGTTGATCCACTCATCACCTGTTATTATAGAGTTTGGGAGCTGCATTTCTTGTTGGAGTGACTGTCACGTCTGCTTCGCTGCCGTACCATTGGGCAGTTGTATGTAGGAAGGACTGCATTTATGTGCATATAGATGCTGTATATAAAATCAACTGTGATCATGGAGGAACAATCCATTTACCGGATGTACAGTTGCATTCAACTGTGTTTAATTCATTTGTTATAAATAATCCATATCTATTCACATTCAATGGCACTTGTTTGTCGACAAATTAAACTAAGTATTTTGCAAATTGATGTAGAGACAGTCGCTGTTAAACTGGTTCAGAAATTCAATTCAATTAATGGAACACTCAGCTAAGAGATGTAGTAAGTAATCATGTCAAAGTGATTTGTTTTTTTGCTCCACCTGTTCAGGCAGGAACACACTGAGTGTACATGGGGACTGCTCTATATTCCGACACCCCTATGTTCCAACACCCCTATGTTCCGACAACCCCCTCATGATTTACATAGGGTTAGGGTTAGGGTTAGGGTTAGGGTTAGGGTTAGGGTTAGGAATAGGAAAATACACCAGGGTTGTCAAGAACGTAGGGGTGTCGGAACATAGGGTTGTCGGAACATAGGGGTGTAACCGTGTACATTACATATCAACTTCCTTAAAGGTATTGTACACGTTTGGTAATGACTCAAAACAAATATTAGCATAAAAACTTACTTGGTAATGAGCAACAGAGAGCTGTTGATAGTATAAAACATTGTGAGAAACGACTCCCTCTGAAGTAACGTAGTTTTTGAGAAAGAGGTAATTTCTCACTAAAATAATAAAAACTTCTCGCAAGAAGTTTTTATTCCTATCTGAAAGCACACAATTGTACAACAAGGGTGTTTTTTCTTTCATCATTTTCTTGCAACTTCTATGACCAATTGAGCCCAAATTTTCACAGGCTTGTTATTTTATGCATATGTTGGGATACACCAAGTGAGAACACTGGTCTTTGACAATTTCCAAACGTGTACGATTCCTTTAATGCAATATTCAGTACATTTTGGTGATTAAAATATTTTGCAGACAGTTTTATGAAGATGGTGATGTGACTCACAGTTGACTTGTGCATGTATCTAAGGTCCTTTGGACCCGGTAGTAAAGAATTTGTCATGATATAAATGACATAGGGCTTGAATTTTGGTAGAAAATCCACAAGACCACAGGGCTTGTAGCTCAAAATATTTACTAGACCAGAATTTGTTCTACAAGACCGGATTCAAAATGAGAAAAAAACTTGCTGACACAGTATTCAGCATGCATTCAACTATTGTCATTTGAATATAAATATTAAGACATACATGTAAGAGAAAATTTATCTTGTTTGTCTTTCAGATTAAGCATACTTCCGTTACTCAACATAATTGAAAGTCAACATTTGAACATAATTTATTTTATACATTGAGGTATTGTTATTCAATTGTAAAAACACAAGACAGCCGGCCTTGTTTGGTCTTGAGTTTATTGGCCCCCATGCTAATGTCACTGGCCTCGGGCCTGTGGTCCACTGTAAAATCGAGCCCTGTGACAAATAGCATGGCACTGGTATCTGTTTACTCTATGGGTTTCTCCGAGGTTTGTCTTTGATGAAGTTCAAGAGCAAATTATTTTCAAGTTATGACAATACGGAATAATCAATATTTAAAAAAATTCAGCATTTTTTTTTCGAAAATGTTTCAAGTTTGACCTACCCCAAAATTTTGATTTTTAAGTATTGACTGATCATAATCATAATACACTAAAGAAAAAAGTAATGCCTCGAATGAAGCCGATATTTTACATCAATGCTTTCCTAGCTCAGGAGTTCTCAATGGCTTGAAACAGAAGAGGAAATTGCCAAACCACAAAAGTTTTAACTGTTTTGTTCTATTTATTTTAAACAAAAACTAAGTGTTGATTTTCAGTTAAACTTCATTTGATCCATCCCACCCACAAAATTCAAATTCTGAATTGCCCGTAAATTACAAGATCTTGAAATGGCTGGAATGTAGCTGGTTTTTTTCATCAGATGTTTGTGTTGCTTATTGAGCAATCTGAAGAAACTGTGTCTTGATGAATTGATGTAATCGTCATTCTTCAAAAGAAAAAAACCCTCAAATTGTGTGTCAGTCTGAAGTGGAGTGTTGTGACTGAGCACCAGACTAAAGCTCTTCGAGTCCTTGACACTTGTGTCCTTGAGATGCTTTACCATAATTGCTTTGTCCTTTGGATAAGACATTAAGCCATAGGTCCCATGAACTAGGATTGGTAGTGCACATAAAAGAACCCAGAACACTTATCGTGGAAGAGTAGCAACCCTGGTGTTTCTGGTTCATTGCAAGCACCCTTGTTTACAGGTTTCCTCAGGCTTGCGAGCTACGGTGATTAAGTTCACTTAGTTATCTGGCATCCTTGGTTTCATTACCAGAAATATATAATAATGATAATAATAAACATAACAATGGTTAATAAACAAGGGTCTTGGGTCAGTCGGCTATTGGTCAAGTCCAAGAAAAGGTTCCTTTGTGGTCCCATATATGTAACACACCATGTGTTTTAAAATTACATAATCATCTCATGGACTAATAACTTATAAATTCTTGTGGGTATTCCCCTCGTACATATAGATGGGGAAAAAAAATGAATAAAAATCATTGAAATCAATGACTGTCTTAATTGCTTTTCAGAGGGTTCAACCTTTATGAATGTCCCATAACTGCGTAAATTTTTAGACTTGCCCATTTCCATTCATTTAGGTGGAAGATCACTTTCATTAAGAGTCGGGTTTTAGAGTCCACTCTTGTAACTTTACACGTTGTAGGTCAAAATAAGAATGTTATGAGAATATTATCACGAAGTCACCAAGGTCAAAACCAGTACATCAGAGACCTCAATGTCCTTCATGAGGCAGTATTGCAAACTTTAATTACTGTAGAATGACTTTCCTTTCAAATGATTCAAATTGAAACCATTCTCTGGCAACTTACTTCATCTCCTGTTACAGACTTTAAAAATTGAAATGTTTGACATACTCAGAAGTCAGTGGTGTTTGAAGCTTTGCATGGTGTGGAAAGTAAGAAGTAACTATAAATAGTAGTAAACTTGCAGTAGTAAAGTAGTACGTTTCAAACAGTATACTCTGCTCGTCTTCTATACTCAGCTCGTCTTCAGATTCTCCTGAAGACGAGCAGAGTATACTGTTCAAAACGTCAAGACCAAACCGGCTCTTTTTTAGAGCCAAGACTCCTCCCAAAAGAGTTTTTAAACGTGGTTGTACCTGCAAGTTTACTACTATTTATAGTTACTTCTTACTCAGATGTCAGTTTATTTCAGAGAACTTTTCCAAAATGAATCAATCTAAAGTCAATACTTGGTAGGGGCCTATTTCACACTTATCATGATTATTCAGCTGCCAGTCGGCCAGATCCAAGCCTTCTCCAATAGGAGACTTTGAGGTGCAAGATTGCAGAAAAATCTATCGTTTCACCTTCAATTTTAAAATGAATCTTTGTTTCAATGACAGCTCTCTGCATATGGATTGTAAATAACAGCAAAACACTTGTAGCCTGTTAATGTGTCATTCCAAATTCTCCATCAGGGAAGTCTCGCATGGCCGTAACACACACTTGGCATTTTCAGATGGAAACTGCTGAACACAATGTCAGAGTACGTAGCATGTGTAAGAGCGAGCGTTGTCCGCTTTCTGTATGGTTCATGTCTGGCTACATTACCATGCCTTTCACTGAATTGGCCCAGTTAATTCCAGTCTGTAATTCCATGACTGGATCGAATTCTCCTAATCAGACGCTGACGCACCGGCATGGCGAGCGTGCGCTGGTATTGTATTCACCAATTTATGTGGCTGATGTTTTTCTTGGTTGTTAAACCACAACATTTGGCAACCAGCACTCGGCATTGTGTCTATTCCCATGTTAACTACAGCATTTAAGTTAGCCCCTCTTAAAATTAAATTATTTTTGGTATTGACAGTGTGGCTAAGCTTTGAAAGGTAGATTTCTTGTTTGATTCTAGAGCCTTATTTTTATTTGTTTAGTTCTTTCTCTCAAACAAAGAAAAATTCCTTTTCCCTAAAATCTTTGATGCATGAAAAATTGTATTTTTTAAGTTAGGGGAATGGTGTGGAACACATTTTACAGGGTTGTTTTCGAGTGATTAACCCTAACCCCCATTAGGGTCCCTCCATATACATGTACCCAGCCAAATACAACAGAATGCAACACAGTTGAAATGAAAACCATGCCAAATGCAACAAAATGCAACAAGGGATTTTGTTGCATTGTGCAGGCATGTTGTTTGTGTTAGGACTGAGCAAGGGGGTTTGCCCTGCTAAATGCAACAGTATGCACATAAGTGTACTGGTGACTACAACAAAATGCAACACCAATATAAAGTCACTTGACTGCTAAATACAACAAATTCAGTCAAAGAATGACATCTGAGTTGACTGCCAAATGCAACAGATTACAACAACTTTTACCATTTGGTGCATCTTTGTTGCATTTAGCATGGTTAGAGTTAAAGACAGTTTTCTTCCTCAAAATAAGGATGTAAATATAAGCATTGTTTATATGTTTGCGACTTACAGAAATTGTTTGTACATTAGCTGTTGAAATTAAATGAGAATATACATGAGTGTGGTTGTACAGCTGAGGTGTCGTAATGCCATTAACTCTTTCAGTGCCAAGGTCGTACATGTACAATCTATTTGATGTATTCCGAAAGTGCCATTATCGTACATGTACAATCTTTTTTATGTACTCAAAAAGTGTCATCAACTGTACATCATACGACCCATAATATACATGTTATCATGAGAGGGCATTAGAACTAATGACTTTGGGATGTACCATTACCAAGGCAACACAAATCAGCAAGATACATCTTGATTTTGTTTGGTGGATAAAGACTTTTTTTAATTTTTATTTTTTTAATTTGTAATAGGCTCTTTACAGAATTTGGAAAAACCTCAAAAAGCTGGGCTTTTTAGGTTCAAAATGCAAAAAAAAGGGGCACTGAAAGAGTTAATACATTTTAATTTTGTAACACTATAGCACATTCATTTACCACATGTTATGTGTGTAGAAACATGGAGGAAGAATATGTGATTAGGTTTCTTTATAAGCTACAGTTAGTCTTTTATTTGAACATTTCTATCTGTACATGGTGCCTTGTTATCGATCAGTTAATGTGTTTTTCTGATACTGTTTTCTAATCACACAATGAGTTAAAAGATTCCAGAGATTGAATACTTTGTTTGTCTTGATACAACGAGCTGGCACCAGCCAACTCCTTGAACTTCCAGAAGCTGTTACACTAAATGTCAAAAGAGGGCTCACTTCACATGAAGAAAGACAGTCAGAGACCCAAACAGGCATTTATCTGAAGTCTGTACTCTGTTCTCAAGTGACTAATTTGCTATGAACACATGGAACTTGACCTGACATCATCTCTAGAACCTCTTTGTATTAGACATTCTGTATCTTTTTTGGCCAGTTCTTCAGTTCCTTTCAGGATTTCACAAGGTTTCTCCAGGGCTCGAATTTGGTGGAAAAAATCCACAAGACCACAGGGCTTGTTGCTCAAAATTGTTATTGTTTTTACAAGACCAGAATCAAAATGAGAAAAAAATCTTCCTGACTCAGTTTATTTGAACAAGGACTTTTAGAGTAAAAAGAGAAGATTTATCTCATTAATTTGTCTTCATGGGAATTATACTTCATTAATAATACTCAATAGAAATGAAAGGTATTTTATCAGACACAAAATCAACATTTGTAAATAATTTTTTTTTGTTCAAGATATTAAACAATGAGGTATTATTATTCATTAATATTCAATTAAAAGACACAATACTGCCAGACTTGTCCAGTCATGAGTTTACTGGCCCAGCACTGAAACTACTGGCCTCGGGCCTGCGGTCCAGTGTAAAATTGGAGCCGTGTTTCTCACTCGCTGTCTCTTCTCTGTCTGCTCCACTTTTGAGTACATGATTTCCCCTACCTTCTAATCCCTTAACATCAGGTACTCTGAGATCTTTATCTAGATTTTCCCTCTTACTGCTGCACTTTGGAACTCCCTACATCTTTTTCTCAGAATGTTACAATCTATCACAGTTCAAGAGAAATACATCACTCCCTTTAAATTTTAAGTGGCGTGTCGTGGCCGATCGTATAAGAGCATCGGACTCAAGATCGGGTGTTTCTAATCAGCAGACTGTGGGTTCGAGTCCCAATCTTGACACTTGTGTCCTTAAGCAAGACACTTAACCATTATTGCTTAATTCTCCACCCTTGAGTACAAAAGGGTACCTGCGAGAGCTGGGGAGTAACCTGCGATGGACTGGCAGCCTGTCCAGGGGGAATAAAAATATTCTCAGTTCTTTAAAGGTATTGTACACCTTTGGTAACAGCTCAAAATCAGTGTCCACATTTTGTGTGATTCAATCTGTAAAGGCCAGTGTTTGTATTTGATTTCCTTGGCATTAAAGGCACTGAACACGGTTGGAAATTGTCAAAGACCAGTGTTTTCACTTGGTGTATCCCAACATATGCATAAAATAACAAGCCTTTGAACATTCGGGCTCAAGTTGCAAGAAAATGATGACAGAAAAACACCCTTGTTGTACAAATTTGTGTGCTTTCAGATAGGAATAAAAACTTCTTGCAAGAAGTTTTTTATTATTTTAGTGAGAAATTACCTCTTTCTCAAAAACTACGTTACTTCAGAGGGAGTCTTTTCCTACAATGTTTTATACTATCAACAGCTCTTCGTTGCTTGTTACCAAGTAAGTTTTTATGCTAATATTTGTTTTGAGTCATTACCAAACGTGTACGATACCTTTAACTGCTATTCTTGACTTTGACATTATTTTAGACTGAAATATTTCTCTGTAGGATTTGGAGTGGCATGATAAGAAATGAGCTTTTGGATTGAATGTAATTAATTTCTTGATAATTACCAGTCCTGTACCTTGTCTACAAATGCTTCTTTTTTTCCCCCAAGTGGTAATCTGAGAGGAATCCGTCTTTGTTAAGTATGTGAATCTATTAGCCCTTCTCTCTAAAAGGTCAGATAAATGTGAATAAAAGTCTTTGGAAGTTCCTTTTGAGATCGAGTATAAGGAGAGCCGGTTTTCCACACTGGTGGAAACAGCAGTATTTGACTACATGTGCAGCTAGGGCCTACACGAATGTTATTACACTGTCCCTTTTACGTAGTTTGGACTTTGTTAACTGTATAGTGATTGCAGAAGTCTTTGGTACTACATGTAAGTGTTTGCTTGCTCTATAAGAGGATTATTTCCCTGCTGGTGTTTGTCTAAACCTATCTGCTGCCCTCTTTCAATGGACTCTGCCCAACCAACAAACAAGCTGCCATGGTCATCACCATGATCACCCACAATGCACCATGGGGGTTTGTGAATGCATTCAGAATGCCTGCTTTGTGCACACTGATCTGTATGCGTGTGGTGTTCTCACATATTAGATAATAAGGCAATGGTGCATGTGTACAACCTAGGGTGTATAGACAGCTCACACGGTGTACATGTAGTAGTAGTACTGAGTGGCAGTACATGTACTGCATGGGACTGTAGTCTGGGGTCTTCCTGTGATCCATTCGGTTGGGCAAACTGCCAAGGCATCCCAACATGTATGTAACCCCTTCTCTCATCACTGTACATCCACACTTGATGCATATTGTCTCCACACTAAGGAAGACAAAATCCCTGTGAACCAGGGCGTTATTTCTAGTTAATATACAGCCTGGGACACACTTACCCACAATCTGGCCTGGCGTGGGGGGCTGATTCTGCATCATACGGGACTCACCCGAGCCAGGGTTTCCTCCGTGGGTTTAATTATCCAGCCAGCAGGGTATCCAGCAAGGAGCGGCTGAGTGGTGTGTGTGCGTGTGTGTGAGGGGCACCTTGCCAGTGTGTGAGACAGATCATCAACATGGGCACCTGGTGAGTATGGTAGTAAGAAGGCGTGTGTGTAGTGTGGACAGATTGTTCCTTCATCTTTTATTTTGACAGGCTTTACTTCATGTCAGACTGTGTTGTCAATTTGATAACACGCTATGCAGCATCAATTTATGCTCATGATGAACTCAAGTCTGTAATTGATTTGAGAATTCAAATTTATAATATGATTTGTCTATGATATGATTCCTTGATCAAGACAGTTTATGTAGGAATTGTACTTGTAGAAAGGTTGTTCTAACTTGTGGCTTAAAGGGATTGTATGCGTTTGGTAATTGGAATCCACCGTTTGTTTCAATCCTATAGTTGTAGACCATAAAACTAACCTGTGAAAATTTCATTTCAAAAGGTGGTAGCGTTTTTGAGATGTTTCGGAAAATTTGGAGCGGTTATGTCCACGCAGGAAAAATAATCTGCAATTGGAATACACAATCTGAGAAAAGTTACTGTCAGTAACGCTTCACAGATTCAACAAATTTGGGGATAAAAAGTGATATCTTTTTCCATAACCGCAGTACTTCGAAGTGAAAAGTTTCTCAAAGTGCATTATACTATCCAAGCTTTACTTCTTACCAAGTAAGTTTTTATTGTCATTAATTTTCAGAGTCATTACCAAGCGTATACAGACCATTTCAGTTCTTGTTTGCTGCTTTTACTTCATGTTGGAAAGCAATGCCGTTCGGAAACAGGGTGTCGTCACTGTGTAATGAATTGGTGTTGTTCAAAATGGATTTCTTAATGCTTTTTATCTTGAGTGTAATCTTTTACTTGAACAGGGAGATATTCTGGTTACATGTATGGAGAGGATCCATGGTAAACTGTAAATTTTTCCCTTGTGGTTTATTACTTGATAAATGTGTTAAATTTCACAAGTCGGTTATGATGTGGTTTGATCTTAAAGAGTTGGTAGGCCTACAGTAATGGTTCTTGGAAGAAAACATTTGTATCTTCAATTTTTCAAAAAACATTGTCAACAAACTAACCTGTGTATAAAACTGAAATACAACGTAGGTGCTATTGTTTTTTAAAAGGCAGTAGTTTATAGGGGTCACATGTTTTGATACAGATTTTGCAGATGCTGTACATCACCTTAAAGGTACATGTGGGGTCATAATTGGTAAATACTCCACAAATAATAACAAGAAAAACTTACTTGGTGAGATGCACTGCAGCTGTTGGTAGTATTTATAAACTATTTTGAGAAAGGATTCCCTTCGAAGTGAAATGGTTTGGATAATTTTTCACCCAAAAACATTTGAATCTGATTTCTGAGGGTTGGTGTCCATACGCGAATGCTGCGGCCAGAGATGCGGTTGGTACCCGCTAAACGTGGATAGATTCAACATTCTTGTGAAAATACTGTGAGAGTTTTATTGCTGTTTTTTCAGCAAGTAAACACTGTATTCAGCTGAAACTTTCACATGTGACTTTTAATTGTATTTTCTTCATAATTTTGCCTTATCATTAGGCCTAAACAATTTTTTATTTTTGTTGTGTCCTCGACCGACCGACCGTCATTTGTGTCGTGACCGTAACTGTTTTTGTTTAGTTTTTTCCTCAAAATTTTCATTAAAAATCTCAAAAAAAATTGGTCAACAAATATTGAAAAGGAAGAAACTATTTTAAACTGCTTTGTTGGAACAGGGATCTTTTGCAAAGCACTTCTCCTTGAACTGTGAGGTTCGTTCCTCCAAGCTCCAGGCACTCGTATAGGTTATAATCTACAAAATCCTATTCAAAACTTTTTGCCCTTAATGTTAATGCACCTGTAGTTCGTTTTTGAAACTGGAGCTCACCAAAATTAGTCTCTATGTGTTCTTTGTTCTCACAGTGAGCTCGGCGTGGGTCAAGATAATCCACTCCGCAAAACAAATTAAACAAAAATTAAAAATCGATAAATTCTCAGCGTTATTAAGAATCCTTGCCTTTTGATAACCAATATGGCTCCTCTCGTTGGTCATCAATGGTATGCTGCGCTCAACGCTGGTCCACGATTGCTTGCATATGAACCGTTGGTTATCGTGAACCAACGTTGCGCGTGACATACCAGTTTTGCCTCCCCAACATGCAAGCCGCGCGCTGGTAATCATTGGTATGCTGCACGCACAATGGTTTACAATAACCAACAGTTCAATAAAACAAATATTAATTTTTTTTGAAACTTTCACAGGTTGGCTGTATAGCATTAGTAGAGGATCGGATTATCCTAACAATAATGACATTCTTTTCCTGAACACAATTTGGCACTAAAATGACTTACCGGCAAGTTGTTCCAATTATTTTTAGAGAAAATAACCTAAATTTATTCCCTCATTCTTAGAAGTTTATATTTTGTGGCATAATTGTTTATGAAACAAATTGGGAAGCCTAATTTCTATAAATGGGCATTTGAAAACATAGACCATTATCTGGTTGTTTGTATTGAGAGTAGTTTTAAGGTTGTAATGACCTACATGTATATATATATGACACATAGCTGAAGTTGTTAATGAAAGAGAAATAGACTGAAGTGATTATTGTTGAATAACTTCCATTGTACATAGTACAGACATGTCATGGCTGAGCGGTCTAGCGGATCAGACCCAAGACCCATTGGAGCATAGATTCAAATTTGAATCCAGATCATGACACCTGTGTCCTTGGGCAAGACAAGTACAAGTACACTTCATCCAAGTGCATTGGAGTGTAGAGATTGTTGATGTGATCATAGATTTGATTGATTATCAAACCTGCGTGCCCGTTTGGCTTCTGGTGGTGCATACTCCAAAAGAGTTGCGATAAATAGGGGTGGTAATAAAGTAAGGCGCCTTGACACTGGAAACTTGGTGTGCTTCATAAATGACTATTATTCTAATTATTACACGTACTTGTTGTCTTGCCGTTTATTTACAAAGATAGACTCCATGTGTATGTACAGACCATCAACCTGCGTTCCTTCGGTTATGACTTGTCACAGTTAAATGTATATAACTGCCCGTGCATTCATCTCGGTTTTCACTCTCTTCCAATTAAACCCCCATAGGATCGATCTACCTTTCAAAAACCAAATTATGGTCAGGTGAAATTTCAGCATAGACCGTGCAAGTCTTGCGCGTATTTGAACATTGTTGGGACCAGTTGTCCCACTGCATTGCTTTAACGCTTGAAGGAAACAAACTCCCACACTCCATTGGGTCCCAATGTTCGAATTCGCATGAGACTTTCACAGTCTATTGACCCCTCATTGACTGGAGCACAGGGTATATACTAGTGGTTGCTTTGAGATTATAGTTGGTGGAAATAATGCACTAGAGACCATGCTGGGGGAACTGTCTTTGATTGACTACATCGATCTATTCCAGGAAAGCACTGTTCTGAGGGGTGCCATGACCTAAACCCCCTTTGCCAGTTCACTCTTTATTCCCCCTCCCTTTAATCTACTCGTAAACAGGCATTTGAATTTAAAGGTTAGTTGGTTGTTATTGCTCTTTCTAATCTCTTTAAAGGTATCGTACACGTTTGGTAGTTACTCCAAACAAATATTAGCATAAAAACTTACTTGGTAACAAGCAACAGAGAGCTGTTGATAGTATAAAACATTGTGGGAAAAGACTCCCTCTGAAGTAACGTAGTTTTTGAGAAAGAGGTAATTTCTTACTAAAATAATAAAAACTTCTTGCAAGAAGTTTTTATTCCTATCTGAAAGCACACAAATTTGTACAACAAGGGTGTTTTTTCTTTCATCATTTTCTTGCAACTTCGATGACCAATTGAGCCCAAATTTTCACAGGCTTGTTATTTTATGCATATGTTGGGATACACCAAGTGAGAACACTGGTCTTTGACAATTTCCAAACGTGTTCAGTGCCTTTAAGTAATATGAGAGTTATTCAATAACAGCAGGGGTGGTATGTCATGCCCTTGTAATTACATGCAAGCAGTGTATAAATTGGTACAATTCAATAACATCAAAATAACATCAATGTAAATTTGGCCGCAAAGTTTTTCAATAATTATTTGTCCAGTATTTAGTTTTGAATATTCAGTATTAAACATCCGAAGTTTACTATTCTATTTATTCAGTGGTAGTCAAAGGCAAGTGTTCAGTGTTCAAAATTAAATATTTTGACTATTTTTATTTATTGACCAAACCAACAGCGAACGAGCCGCCAATAACAGGAAAGGGTAATATACAACAAATTCTTATAGCTGATACATGTAAATAATTAACCAATAAAAAAAAAAAAAGTCTTCAAAAAAATTAATAAAAATTAAATAAATAAATAAATTGATGATTAAATATTAGGAATTGGTTATTATACAATTAATATTGAACGTAGCATATCAAAAGATTTGTGTTCAGTGTTACACTCACTATGCAAAATATTTTATTTTCTCTTTTTACTTTTCGATATTCAATTTATTTCATTTATCCTTGAATGATCAGGAATGGTGTCAGCTTGACAGCGACTGCTGTAAAACAATTTTCATAACATTGAAAATGTTAATGGTGTGTACATTTTTATACATACATATTCACTGAACAAAATGCTCAAACAAAAATATTGAAATAAAATTAATTAAATGTGTTGACAAGGCTCAAAGTAGCTGCTTATGGACTGAATTGTAATGTTCCTCTGCAACTAGAACAGGTTCATTAAATGGTTCTAGTTCGTTTGAGTTAATGAAGCGTGTGAAGGAAACCTGTTGCCGCGTTTTTATTGTGTCGAATCAAGTGTTTAAAGAATGAAGCAGAATATAATTTCATTGGCCTTGATATTTAACAGGAAAAAATGCAGCCATGTGCTAGTTATGACAGAGAGTGATTTGTATAGCCATAGAGCTAATGACCAGAACGGTGTCTGACAATGCGACATGTGTAGGTTCAATCAAAATTTTTATTTTTCAATTTAAGTATACCTACTCTTTTTAGACTGTTAGTGAAGCCATCTTGCTACTCTTGTTGTTATTGCTAGTGAAGACAGAAGCCATCTTGCTACTCTTTTTGTTAGTGAAGCCATCTTGCTACTCTTTTTGTTATTGCTAGTGAAGACAGAAGCCATCTTGCTACTCTTTTTGTTAGTGAAGCCATCTTGCTACTCTTGTTGTTATTGCTAGTGAAGACAGAAGCCATCTTGCTACTCTTTTTGTTAGTGAAGCCATCTTGCTACTTTTGTTGTTATTGCTAGTGAAGACAGACGCCATCTTGCTACTCTTTTTGTTAGTGAAGCCATCTTGCTACTCTTTTTAGACTGTTAATGGTGAAGCTGATCCCGTTACTCGTTTAAGACTGTTAGTGAAGCCATCATGCTACTCTTGTTTAGACTGTTAGTAAAGCCATCTTGTTTTTCTCCCATTCAAATTATAACCAAACCGAGGCTAGAGAGAGAATAGTCGGAGCCCTTTCTGATTTATGAGAATCAGCATTCTTTGTGAAAATGTCGCACACAGGGAACTTGACAATGTTTGCAGCAGTATAACATACAAAAATTAATAATAAAATGCGTTTTAAAAATAATTTTCTATCAACTCAATTCCATTTTCCTGTGGAACAATTATTTTTAAAGGTTTTGGAAGTACAGCTGATGGATTTTGAATTAATAATAATAATAATAATAATAATAAAGAGAGATTTATAAAGCACAAACAGTTGCAGATCGGTTCCGCCTCAAGGCGCTGAATACAAGCAAAAATGGATTAAATTAAATTTAAAACAATGATAATTAAACAATAAAAAATATAAAAACATTAAAAATAGGTCTTGAATGTTAATTAGGTCTTGTTTGACATAAGATGAGATATTTTAAAGACTTTACAAATTCAGCATTATTAGGGACTTCAACTTATTTGGTTATTTTTTCCCCTGTTTACTTCAGATCAAAACCTGAATGGTTTTCTCTCCTCCAACATGTTTCAGAATTCCCTGACCACCATTAAACTTTAATATTTTCTTCGCTACTTTTACCCACTAGTGTACTTGAGCAATCTCCCTAGATAACAAAGGAAATGGAGCAAGACCGCAATATCCGTTTAGAATTCCCACGAGTTCCAGTGGTTTGTACAAAATGCTAAATAAACAGTGAATGCTGTGCCCCCCCCCCCATCATTCTCTCATCAGTTCATTAGGAAAACAGAACTTGGGGTTTTGTTCCTTTTGATTCTGGCGTACATGTAATTGAATCAGCTTAAAGGAACAATACAGCAGTTGTGATGACCTGTTTGAAAAATCACTTATCGTTTTCTTGAAATAATAGCGGGTTGAATAATTCTCTTGAAGTGGATTTCTGAAAGGAAAACAGTAGTTGGGACAATGACATCATTAAAAAAACCTATATGTAATTCGTAAAATTGTGTCACTAGATTTTTTTTTCATATCAGATATAAAACCATGTTTTAAAGGGAAGGTATACGTTTGGTAATTACTCTAAAAATTAATGGCAAAAAAACCCTACTTGGTAAGAAGTACAGCAGCTTTTGATAGAATAAATCATTTTGAGAATCATTTCAGTTTGAAGTAATGTGGTTATGGAAAAATACATTAGTTTTTATCCCCAAAAATAAGAATCTGAGAAAAGTTACTGTCAGTAACGTTTCTCAGATTGTGTATTCCAATTACAGATTATTCTTCCTGCATGGACATAACTGCTCTGGATTTTCGGCAATATCCCAAAAACGCAACCACAGTTAGTTTTATTGTATATCTAAATTTATATATAATATAGCATTAAAACAATCGAACAGTTCCAAAAACCAAAGGTATATTTTCCCTTTAAAACAGAAAGTGAAGTATTTTAAAATTGTCCATATTTTTACGAAGTTATTATACATGATACTAAAGCGTAAATGAAACTTGCACTTGCAGCTATTAAAATTGATAATAAACCAGCATTTTACAGTGCATTATAAATCAAAGATTCCCTGATGTGCTTTTACAAATACTAAAAATTATAAACTGAATTTAATTTACAAAAATAGGAAGTTGGAAAGTGCAAAAGTTATAAACCCAAACCATTATCTACACTTATACTGACAAGTTACTTTACCTTGCAGTGATGACTTATTGCATGAGAGCAAACCCATGGACCTCAAATTACAGTTTCAAAGAAACATGTCTTCAGTGGTTTTCAAGGAAATTCCCAAAGGGACAAGCCTCTTCTACATTCAAATTCATTTCTGCTCTATATGCCTTCGAATCCAGCAATTTGTTCCAAACATTTGTGTTTGTGAAAGAAGTACTTTTTATCAAAGGAGAATATAACCTGCCTCTTCATGGATGAAATTTGTGGTTCCTCTTGCCCAAGAGATTGCAATGCTCTAACTACATTATCTGTGCATTCCACATCAAACCAGGGAGGGGGGAAAAACATAAATATGGAATATTGGGAGTATTGAGTCGAGACAATGTCTTCTCTTGTGTGAAATTTGTCTGGTAATTTTAATTTTTCCTGGAAGGTTGAACAGTATCTTTTAAATTAAATTTTATTTTGCGGTACACATGAGCAGTTTATCATATCCTTGGTTGAACTCTGTTGTCTTGAATGGAGGTGACTCATATTATTATTAGTTATCAAACAACCGCGAGTGGAATACGGAGAAATATAGCACTTCTGAAGGCCGAGTTGGAAATGGGATGCAGAAGCACTATATTTTCCGTATTCCACGAGCACGCATGTGATAACGAAATTATCTTCAAGCAAACTTGACGCGCAGATGAACTTAATACATGGTGTTGGAACAGCTGCACGTTTTGGGTATACTTAGCTTAAATTAGTGCAATACGCAGAGTTTGAACAGCGCAATACGCAGGGTGTGATATGGGCTGTGCGATATAAGTTTATATCACACTCGTTGTTGCTATGGATCTACTAATCAGAATCAGGGATTAAAGTTTGCTTGAAGATCAAAATAAAAAAACATCTGTATCCTGTGAAATTTCTTATGATTGGTGCAGATAACAATAACTGATAACTGTTTAATGCAACAGGGCTAGAATTTCATGTTTGAGAGGGCAAGGCCATTTTCATTTTCAAAGGGTATTTTCATTGGAAAATCTGGGAAGTTTCTGTGAAATTTCTGAAGAGGCTCTAAGGCCAAGACCAGGGCAACAGACGCATTGGCCTCCATGGCATCTGTGTAATTCCAGCCCTAGTATTGTAGCAATTGGTCACAGTTTTTCACCTGAAAAGCCTTTTTAGCATTTGCATTGTTGAATTTATGGAGAGATGTTAGTTTTATAACGGTTGAAAGAGTTGTCAAAATAATTAGAAGATGTGACAAATTTTCATGGAGATGGTACTAAGATATGAATATGTTATTAAAGTCAGAAATTCTCTAACGCAAAACCAACACAGGCTGTCAGGCACCCCACCCCTTCAATATAAGAGGCCAATCATAGGTGCATGTTTGTGATATCGATAATTTTGTAAAGCCCCTCAAGTATATTATCAACAATCAGTCTGATTTTCATCGCCACTATTTGCCTTTGCCTATTTATTTAATCCCCAGTATGTGCCAGGGATACAGCCGAACCAGTCAGCATACAATTAATAATCTTTTGATGCTTTTCTTCAAACGCTCTCAAGTGTTTTTTTCCACCTCTACGATGTCAAATTTACTTTGGGTCTACACGAATTCTCACAGCACAAGCAAACACACACACACACAGGGCATTGAATGTTTCATCGTTGTTGTGATTGAAGCATGCAATTGGTAACCTCTTGGTGTGTGCTAGGAAGCCAGCTTGCATACCCACTATGCCTGTTGGTCTCTTCCACACAGGCTAAGCACTACCAAGACAACCAAGGGTCATTGTGATCAATTGACGTCATCACACCTATAGTCACTATTTGTTCAGGGTGCCTCTGTCTCACCACTTACCTCAACCAAAAAGATTAACTTGGGTTTCTACTCTAGTAAGAAGGTTGACACAATGCACAGGTCTAGCAGGCAGTGATGGGGTTTTGTCACAGTTCAATATGGGTATGAATAAGAAAGATTGTTCTTTTCATGGGAGAGGTCTGAGCGTCTGCGCGTAGAAACCATTGATAGAACCCGTACTTCTGCGATGAAAGCAAGTAGAGTTGGGGGATTCAAAAGCCAATGGATCTCACATCTGAATTTCACAGTCAGTCAAATCAATTACAGTATACACAGGGATGATCATTTACAGACTTTTGTCTGAATTCAGACTTTTTTTTATGTCTGCCTGGTAACAAAAAAATGCTGATATTTTATCCAGATAAAAGTAAGTCCTGCTCTTTGATCTAATTTCCCTAGCACTGTGGAAACTGTTCCCAGAAGCTCCTTGAAATCTTTAACTCCAGGGGTTACCGAATGGTGGAAATGCCATCATTTCAAGTTGTTCAGCATACCTCCTTTAAGATCTGGATCTAATTTTCAGACTTTTTCGTCAGCAATTACTCTTACCCCTTTATACATCTGAGATAACATTTTGCACATTTAAGGGGTCTTTTTCTTCTTTGATAAAAATTGAAAGGAAATATCCATTCATACGGAAATGGACTTATACCTGACATACCAGGGCCCAATTTCATAGAGCTGCTTAACTACCATTTTTGTGTTTAGTGCTGCTAACCGTAAGCACACGAAAAGGCATGCTAACCTTCCGGCTGTACTGTATGAAAATGAAAGACGTAACAATGCAAATTCATCGTGAACGCGCAAGCTGGCCGCCTAATTTTCTTGCCAACTGTGAAATACGCTCGTGCTTAGGCAAATTTTTCTGCTATAGATACATTGTAGCACAAAAACTATGAAATTGGCCCCTGATGGAACGGGGTCAATCGTCAAGATGGATGATTAGATTAAACACATGGTGGGTAACTTTTCAGAGACTACTTGGTCTCATCGATATTGAACTGGGATTTTGACAAATTTGTCGCTAAATCAGACAGGGACTGACAAATAAATCAAACTGAATTAACCCTTTCTCAACGTGCAAGTTATTCAATAATGTTCTTGCAATTTTTCATGACCTAATTTTTTTTCTATCAGTTGCATGAGGGATTTCTTTTAATTTGGTAGACAATTATTATTAGCATTTATAAAGGCAAAAAAGACAAACCATTTGCTCTGTACATATCGTGATACACTAAATTGCCATTTAGGTTATCAAACACACAGACAGACAAATAAGTACATACTGTGATGTACATCCATATGAAACCCAAACTGCAACCAAACACACCGTGCTTCCCTACAGTTAGTATTTACAAATAATATGTCACATTTACTCAGTGTCCAATGGGACAAAACCTTTGCTGTTTACACACTTTATTCTGCCGGTCCATTATTTTATTGAAATATTCCATAACTAGGTTAAACATGATAATACACGAAAAAGATAAAAAAAAATTAATAAAAAAGCAAGCAAGCAAATAAAAAAGAAGAAGTACATGTAGTGGCCTCGATACTTTACAGTTTCCAAACCTTATTCCATCAACTCTCACATGTACATGTAAATGTACATGTACATGGTCCTCCATAAAATATACAATGTGTACAGATATTCCATTATAGCATTGCTAGATTTAGAGCGTGTGTGTGCACACACACACACACATCGTCGATCGTCGTTCCGCCTCCTGCCGAAGACATAGCCTAAGATTTCCAACATGGAAAAAAGACCTGATTAAATTTGCATTGCACTCTGGCACGCTCTGCAGGCTGCTGGGACACTCCCCAAGTGGAACCTATGGTGACATGGCCGGCGCTGTGTGCAGTGTGCAGCTAGCAATGGCTGGAAGATTATGTACGCTCAAATATCTTCATATAATGTACAGAAAATATGACCACATTTTTGTGTCACCAAAACTTAATACAGTTTTTGTGCACGGTACATTGTGTGAATTTGCCAATTAGTTTGGAATCCTGTTTTAATATGTGGGTAAATTTATGGATGTTGCACAGAGATGTTAATTCATGATATGGCTATGGAAGCATGTGGATCCATGGAGCAGTGGTGAACATATGGGGCAAATAAATTATATATTGTACATGATGCCAATTGACAAGGCATACTGCATGTATTTTATTCATTTATGGGTTTTGTACATCATACACAGTCTATGTATTTACTGTATACTAAATACTATTGATTGTCTGTAGGTATACTTTTCATGTATGGGTTTTGTACATCATTCACAGGGTTTTCCATAACTGTGGGGCATTCTGGACCCAAATTTGTGGATGTTTGGCCGAAGCACGCTGAATTGAAACAAGGTCTTCGGAATGGTTTCTACTTGGTGTATATCTTGGTTTTCAAAGCCCTGCTGTGCTATCTGGAGCATTCTATATGGTTTTCTCTTGATGTTTTTTGTGAAACTATGTATACATATATTTTTTGCGTATCGGCCGAAAATTGCATGTGGCACACCAATCGTGCGTATTGGCACACAAATCGCACGTATCGGGAAAACCCTCATACACAGCTTATAAATGTATTTACTGTATAGGCCTACTTACTACAGGGTATAGATTAATGCTTTGCCTATGATACATGTACATTTTTCATTTGGAAGGTTTTCTTGAATTTGTCCATCCGCCATTTTTATATAGCTGCTTGAGGTAGAAAAATAATACATAAATTTATTCAACGTTGGAAGGAAGAAGTGGAAAAAAAAAAACCACAATTAAATTGTATTTTGGCAAATGCTGCAGATTGATCGTCCACATTAACCTGTGCAGTATTTGAAGGTTGAATTGTGCAGACCAGTTCTCTGTACTCAGTAGGCAGGTCACCTGAATCTGGCCTGTTAACCTGAAAATTTGGAATGGAATGCCTGAAATGATGTGCTGTGTTTGGGTGTATTTATGTCAAAAGGTTTAGCAGAGACTAAACCATGCCAAAACGTGGCCAGCATCTGCCTGCCGTGTTTGTACTGTCGGTGCAATTTTCTTGCTATATTTTACAAGATGGAACGAAGATCTTTGCCATGCTGCTTTGAACTGAATTAGACCTGTATCATGCTGACAGGTTCCCTGTGTGCTGTAGTAATAATGAATATGGATTATTATTTAAACTAAAGAGAAAAAATAGAATTAGCTGTTGCAACCTGCTTACCAACCAAAAGGACCTATGGTATAAATGCAAAAAATAGTTAATGGCCTGACGTTTCGAACCTATAGCAGAGTCTTTCAGGGTCAAAACGCCAGGCCGTTAAACTATGTTTTGCCCATACAGCCTCATTTTGGTTACATTGATGTGAATGGGATAAAAACAAGGGTGTACACCATGAGTAAGGTCTGACATTTTTGAGTAATATCAGAATACATTATATGTATTCCATACAAATCTGTTCCATGGTACATACATGAACATGAATGTCTCCTACGTTTATCACTGCCGGCAAAAGGGCTGTTACAATGCACTACAGCTTCTGCACACAGTTGGCCATTTTGTTACTGAATTATTTTAAGCCAATTTGCATGAAAAATTGTCCATTAATCCACCACAGTTAACCAATCATACAGTTTGTCAGGTACACGTGTTGTTATTAAAACTAAGTCTTATGCAATAAGTTTATCCCTCGTTCTAAACACACTTGGGGAGACCGTTCTTTTTCACATGCTGGACTGTCTCTTTGGAATGCTCTTCCACTGAACTTCAGACTAGTAGAAACTCTCTCAAGCTTCAAAACTAACTTGTTCAGTCTTGGCTTTAAGTACCGTCATTAGCAGAGTTCGTTTTCGATGCGCAAGGAGTGTCTTTCTGATAGAAATGGCGCACTACAAATGTCCATTATTATTATTATTATTATTATTATTTAAACGTTCTAGACCACACATTGGAACTTTTGATATAAAGAGTAGTTGGTGGGGAGCTATTTAGGTGATCGCATGTTCAACAAACTTCCAAATCCTAGATACCCTCTTTTTGTGTTCAGTTTTTAAAGGCGGGGGTTCTCCTTAAATTGTTTGCAGTCTCTGTATGCAAAATGTTGATCTCCGATAGTTGAGGTGATCCATAGCCAGCACAGCTTTGGAAGAACTTTAAAAAAAGTGGAGATCCAGAACACCAACTTTGTTGATTTGTTCCCAGTTGAACCACAGTTTAACAAACCGGGTTGGACTCCCATGCTGTGTTTACTCCTAGTTCCTGCTGGTGAAATGCGTGACAAAACTATCTTAAAGTAGGTTACCAGTATGTGCTGACAATACTGTTGGAGGTAAACTCAGATTGGTCCACCAGGAGTATTTGACTGTCTACACCGCCTTTTTAATCCCCTTTTTGTACCTGCCATGGTGCCTTGTCTATGGTAAAGAACTGAGTCTAGGCCCTGCACCACTGTAGAACCACTGCTCTGTGATAGAACTACCCTGTGTGGCCCAAACTGTCACATTAGCTAAACCACTTATTGATTTGACACCAAGTCTTTTATACCTTTCAAGGTGACTGAGCTGTGTAAAGCACCAACAATCAAGTCACTATGGTTGTGGGGGTGAGACGACCTGTTGCTGTTAAAAGCAAAGGAAATGTGAGCAAACAAGCAAAATAAAATTGTGAAATGGAGGACAACAACCTGGTGCTCCCATTCGAACAGTGTTTGGATCCTGTGTTATGGTATAGGAAAAGTGTTGGGTAATGTAGTTGTCTGGTTTTAGTTTCTGTTTGAAGTGAGTGATTGCTTAGACAGATAGACAATGTAGTCGTCAATTTCACATCACTGCTTCCTGCAGTAAGTGAGCAGTCCTCTACTTTAAAGGGTTAGTCTTGATGTTCCAGTCTTGGAACACATACAGGTAGTTATGCACTTGGTCAAAAAGTAAAACGTAAACAGTAAAACAAATTTGAATAGTACATTACATGCATGCTTTTAGTTGCTTTGCACTGATTCAACTGATTGTATTTATACAAAATGTATTATTTTGTAAATTTAATCATGAGTGTTTTCTTAGGTTGGATGGTGCCCACACTACATCCTAGCTTATAATTAAAATAGATAAACAAAATTACAGAAATAATTACAAACTTTCTAGAGCGTTTAAAAAACGTCTGTTTCTAAGTGCTATATAACCAGACTATTCAGATTGACAAAACAGATGGGTTTTAAGTAATGATTTAAAAGTATCCAAGGGAGGTGCTGCTTGAATGTGGGTGGGTAGCTTGTTCCAAAGTGTTGGACCCAAAAGGCATGATCGCCATAGCGTGTCATGGTGCGGAGTAGGCGAAGGTGTCGGGTAGCTGAAGATAGTGAAGATGAACGAAGGGCTAAGAGATCTGAATGCAAAACCTTTGTGGGAGGTGCTGCTTGAATGTGGGTGGGTAGCTTGTTCCAAAGTGTTGGACCCAAAAGGCATGATCGCCATAGCGTGTCATGGTGCGGAGTCACGGGGAAAGCTGGAAATGAGCGGTGGAAGAAAGGCGAAGGTGTCGGGTAGCTGAAGATAGTGAAGATGAACGAAGGGCTAAGAGATCTGAATGCAAAACCTTTGTTTTGCAATAATGTTATATTCCATACAGTACACATATTCTAATCATAGGTTAAGGTACTTGTGCCATTGCTCAAATGATTAATTCAGTAGCTTTTTATAAGAAAAACGATCAAAATAATACTGGTGGTCTCACTTGGTGTATCCCAACTTATGCATAAAATAACAAGCCTGTGAAATTTTGGGCTCAATTGGTCATCGAAGGTGCAAGAAAATGATGAAAGAAAAAACACCCTTGTTGTACAAATTTGTGTGCTTTCAGATAGGAATAAAAACTTCTTGCAAGAAGTTTTTATTATTTTAGTGAGAAATTACCTCTTTCTCAAAAACTACGTTACTTGAGAGGGAGTCGTTTCTCACAATGTTTTATACTATCAACAGCTCTCCGTTGCTTTTTACCAAGTAAGTTTTATGCTAATATTTGTTCTGAGTCATTACCAAACGTGTACGATACCTTTCAGGTACTTGTGCCATTGCTCAAAATGATTCATTCAGTAGCTTTTTTATAAGAAAAACGATCGAAACAATACTGGTGGTCTAACAGTTAAGACATCTGATCTAGAATGCGGGGGGTCATGGGTTCGAATCCTACTGGAGTAGCCTGTGGGGTTTTTTCACCATAGGACGTGGAAAGTACTGAGTGTACAGTTCTTATCACACATTTGTGTAATGAAACATGGAGGGTAGTGGTAGTACTTAAACTAATTACATCAAAAACTGCATGAGCTGTCATAGCAACAACTACTTCATCAGAATGCATCGGATGAAGTAGTTGTTGCTACGAAAGCTCATAATGCACTTTTTTTTATGTAATTAGTCAGTCTTTAAAGGCATCGTACACGTTTGGTAATTGTCAAAGACCAGTGTTCTCATTTGGTGTATCCCAACATATGCATAAAATAACAAGCCTGTGAAGATTTGGGCTTAATTGGTCATCGAAGTTGCAAGAAAATGATGAAAGAAAAAACACCCTTGTTGTACAAATTTGTGTGCTTTCAGATAGGAATAAAAACTTCTTGCAAGAAGTTTTTATTATTTTAGTGAGAAATTACCTCTTTCTCAAAAACTACGTTACTTGAGAGGGAGTCGTTTCTCAAAATGTTTTATACTATCAACAGCTCTCTGTTGCTCGTTACCAAGTCAGTTTTTATGCTAATATATATTATGAGTAATTACCAAACGTGTCCGATGCCTTTAAGTGCTACCGCTACCTTCCTTGTTTTATGTATTAGACTTACATGGCTATTTGTGTAATGGTAAAACCATTCAACCGGAATAATATTCTATGTCGCTGATGTAAATATTACATACAACAAGAGAAAGAATACAATACTTTCAAATTATATTCAGAAATTCAATCAGTAACAGGGGTTTCCCTTCCCTTTTTTTTTCACTCGCCGGCCGGACGAGTCAACCAAAATTTTGAGTCGTGTGCAAGTTTTTTTCACTAGCCCACATGTCATCATGCACACTGTGGCGACCGGGCGACCGCTAAGTTCGAACCCTAATAAGTAAGATGTAATCAGTCTGATAGAATTTGCTCTTTTGTTTTGACTCAACAAACACTGAACACTTCAGGAAGACAGTGTACATTATTTAGTTTCCTTTGAAGGTTTACTTCATTAAACCAACTTTAATGAAGTGCATATAAAGTTTGTTTAGTTTCATAGAATATCAGAGGATGGTCTCTGTCTTGAAATGACATCATCATTAAGGTACTAAGAAAGGAGGTAATCATGCAGTAGAGTTTCCATGGTGATGCATTTTGTGTGTAATGACAGCATCACTTGTGTTCAGAGGTAACCCAGGTAACGGTCTACCCACAATGGGCCATTGACGTCATACAACTCGATCATTTCAACCTGGATATGAAAGTTATTCACTCTTTCCGTGAATGAGCGCCGGGTTGTGCAATGGATGGCTAAGAAAACCTAGAGAAGGAAAAAAAAAAGGAGTAAGTGATCTTGTATTGTACATGCACAGCTGATCCAGAGTCCTGTTTGCTAGCATCATTCAAATTGGCACGTACAGGGTTGTGCATTGTATAACGAAATTGACAATCAAGTCTTTCTTGATTTCCTTTCTAGTGAAAATTGATTAACCACAAACTACTTTGGATCGTATTTAAAACACGCTGTGAAAATAATCTGACTTCAGAGATGTGCAGTCAGCTTTTGAAAAAAGTGAATCTCTCTTTACTTGTCTAGAATTTCAAGAAGGCCAATGTGTGCTGCTGTCGTGGTTTCCTTTCAAAATATTCAAATAGAATTTATTACTTTCTAATAAAAATTGCCTTTTCTCACGGAATACCATGCACAAAATTAAATTGGCGCCTATATCAGGTGGTAACGTTACATTCTGTACATCATTTATTGCAATATCAGGCATGTTTGAGCAATTATAAAATTCCATGGTAAAATTATTACAGCGATAAAAACCTACTGGAGGAGTGAGTGTTTACCATGCATTAATTATAGGTAGGGTCATTCGTTCATGGAAATTACACGAATATCAAACATGATGTATTGTAATAATCATATTTTATTTCAAGCATTACTTTAAAATTTCTATATGGTGAAATTATACCCAAATTGCCAGCAACCATATTCTACTTTTGAACATCAAGGAGTACATTGTACACATTGGATTTGAGAGACATTGGACTATTGTTTCTAATGAGGTAGCCGTGTGCCTTGTGTTTATTAAGTCAAGGCTACTCCTTTTTTTCTCAGGGGATTGTTCAAGGCACTTGGCTCCAAGACCAGGAAACAATAATTTATTAATCCTTGATGAAAATAGACTTATTGAATGCCAATTAGTGCCATGAAGAGGTGTGAGTCTGCCTAAATGAAATTTAAAATTTGATTTTTTTTATGTGAGAAAAGAAGTTTGAATCAATGGTTATAACACTTGACATTGAAAAGGTATTATGTTCAATTTCATCAAGCTGTCAAAGGTGCTTTTAATACAGGAATTTCTGAGCAAAAAAATGCATGAACAAGAGTCAAAAGAAATTAAGCTCTCATGGGCCCAATTTCAAAAGCCTGTAAGCACAAAAACTTGCTAAGCACAGAAAAGTACTGCTTAGCAGAAACAGGTTACCAGCCAAAATTACATTAAGCTTGCATTGCTGTGACTGATGCCTCGCTCAATTTTTGCTTTGCAAAGAAATTTGTCAACTGGTATTTTCTGCTTAACAGTTTTATGAAATTGGGCCCTGGTCATTTGGCTGGTTCATTGTTTTGGCTAAGCACAGTTTCTTTGTGTTAATTTTGTGTGCTGAGCGCAGCTTTCAAGTTATACCCTGAGAACTGTATCAATTAGAATAGGAATCAATATGGTGCTACTAGTGTTGGGAGCTTCATTGAAGTCATCGATACGTTAAGGGAATCATGGCAGTTTGATATGTCATATACGTACCCAGCGGTAGAACATGACCTGTACGGAGTATTGGATTTCAACCAGAACATTGGCTTAATTTTTCCTCCAGACAAAAGCAGATAAAATCTAGGTTGGTATGAATTCATTGGAAAGGCTGATGAGGCACATTATCAGCACCCTTGATTCTCCCTCTCAACTACCCCCCCCCCCCGACTCCATGAGGAGCAACGTGTTTTGACGTCACTAGCTGCCTCGCTGCCATTGTGGGAGCCTAGCAAATTGTAATTATATATATTACCATGACAACCTGACCTTCATTGTCCTTGATGTTTGGTGCTTGATGAAATTTCATTTGAGTAGATCATGGAGTCGTTAGACTGTTGGTGTCTGTGCTTGAGGTAGCCTTAAATATTGGAGATGATGAAAATGTACTCACAGTGTGATCATCATTGGTAGCCAATTAGATTCTTAGCTTAAAATTTTTTAAAGGCGTGGCATGGCAATACTAGCTCTCTGAAGAGACCAAAAGGTGAATCGGTTTACCAAACTGTATCATTGCCAAAGCTCAATCGTTGTTTTAGATCATTTTAAATACTTGTGTTTCTCAGCTTTTGCGAACTCTAACAGCTTAAATTTTATAACAAATTTTTACTACTTCCTTTTTTTTTCTTTTTTTTTTGGCGGGGGATTACCAACTTTTCACCACATCTTTAACAAAGATCTTTAACGTAAAGAGTACTGTTTATTCTTGCCTCTTTCATGAAGAAAAGTGTACTACCATATTGTAGTTTAAAATTCATTCTCACACATGCAATGTTCAATAAAGATTAGTAATTTAGTAATTCATATGCACCTTGAATACAAATTGTTGCTTTTAAAATTTTGATTTGAATAAAATTGTTCTGGTGAAAGAAAAATTCTTGACACACGATCACTGTTTGCACCATGTAGATCTCCGACAGAGAGCAGTATTGTTAATGTGTTTTTTAGTTAATGCTTTATATTACCCTCTATCTTCATGCATATTTCATCACTGCATCATTACCCAGCAACAATTTTTCTCCCATCATTATGCGGGTTAACAACTTGTGCCAATATCTTGATACAACAAGCAAGTCACCTGTATGACATGATACATTGTATATGTACACATTAATAATGAGGGGCTGGGACAGTCTGAAATGGATGGCGTTCGGTCGATACCTCATTAAGGCTTCATGACGTCAGACTAGCTGCAGCTAGTTGTGTGTGTACACGTAGTGACACCACAACTAGTGCTGTATTAGCGGTTTGAGTGTTGTGCTGGTTGCAGTAATGCTTCGTTAAATGCATTGGAGTCTGCATAAAGGAGCAAGCCACTGTGTAAGGGTAGGCAGTTGATAACAACGCATTCAAGGTAATATTAGCAAATAGATTCTGTTAAACCTTTGGTTTGTAGGATGATTGAAAGTATGTAATATTTATATTACATAAGGGTTGGGGACACCATGTACAGTACATTATGAGAATTTGCACAATTCCTTTATCTAGAAACAAAGATTTGCAGTAAAACTGGTATTGTTTTGAAATTATCTCTCTATAATGAGTTGTGATGGTTCTGAGAAGAGCTTCTTCTCTCGTATGAAACAACGAATCAGATGTCAAATGACGAGGTCCATGTACAGTGGCCATCGTGTAGCTATCGGATCACAGCTGGCCAGAATAACGGGATGCCACCGTCCAGTTTTCTAATGTGCCTTGGCTGGTGGCTCAACAGCACATTTCTGTACTGTTTGTTTGTTGTTTTTCAATTTGAATAATTTTCAAAATGATTTTAAAAAGGTGCAAACTGAAGTAATATTACTGTTGTAGTTCTACTGATAATTATTTATTCTATCGTGATTTTGTACAGTTACACAATAATGCAATTTCCGTGCACTCATTTAGAATTATTGTTACTTTCAATAATGGTGGCTCAACAGCACATTTCTGTACTGTTTGTTTATTGTTTTTCAATTTGAATAATTTTCAAAATGATTTTAAAAAGGTGCAAACTGAAGTAATATTACTGTTGCAGTTCTACTGATAATTATTTATTGGGGGTTTCGGCCTTACCGCCGAAACCACCTTTGTTTTCGTCGAGGTTTTTATTTTTTTTATTATTATTTTACCATTCGAAAAATTCTCATAGCATTAACCAGTGAAATTTGTCGTCGTTCGATCTCAGGAATCACAGTCTTATAAGACACAAACAATACATCAAATGAAAGCCTGGGCTCTAACTTAGATCAAGCAGCAGTTGTTTCGAGTGTTTTTCGTTCCTTTCTTGACGATATGACCGATTTAAAAACGCCCGTAAATGTATCGCGATCGCCGTGTCTGTGTACATGACACGTATTACTCACTGGAAACTGGATACGTCCGTACCTACACAGACAGCTGTGTCACACGCACGGCATCGTTCCGACCTTTCGACCTTCCATTCATGCATGGTTGATCTAACGATGGCGCAAGCTACGGATGATGACGTCACCAGTTCGATCACCTCTTCTGCCCTCCACAGAGAGGGCGCTAGATAGAATATGGGTCTGCGCGAACTAATAAATATGGAAGCGTTTAAATCCAAGGGCTATGAAGATAAGTAAAGATAATTAAATACGGAAGCGTCAAAGGGATATTTATTGGTTTTGGTCCATCACAATGTCAAGGTTGTGTGATAGAAATTGCATCATAAAAGCGATAGGTTCCATTTTCGTTAACTCTTTCACGTCTGGTGGACAATCAATCGCCATCATCGGGACTAATTAACAAACTACATTACGTCACAAAACATTATTCAATTCTTAATAGTTCACCTTGTTAAAGCCGAAACCCCAGTATTTGTTCGTAACAAATTCAGGTCTAGTTCTGTTGTGATTTTGTACAGGTACACAATAATGCAATTTCTGTGCACTCATTTAGAATTATTGTTACTTTCAATGGAATAGATTTACTATCTGGAAATTATTCTACAATTTTGGTGACAGAAAAGGGAAGGAAAGTTGACTGATTATCCTTTTGGGAAGTCATTGTGTCACACCATAGTGTTAGCCAGAGGGGTGTCTGGGTGTCTTTTGGACACCCTGTTTAAATTTGGACACCCTGTTTTATCTGTCATTTACATTTAAATGTATTGTAAGTGAACAATTTGGACACCCAGTTCTAAAATTTCCAGCAAATTTGGACACCCTTTTACAAAATCCTGGCTAAAACCTTGCATCACACTCATACGCATCTGCTGCATGCCCAAATTTTTCGCTATTTCCGGCTCAACTGGCATACGTTCGTGTGTAATTTTACCCAAAATCTCTAGTTTCATCGCTCAAAGGCATTTCGTATGATAGAAACTTACAACTCTGAGAAGACCTGAAGTCTTTGAAGAACATGTAAAAGCCAAGTCCAATAAACTGCATTTTTTTGACATAAGTCTTCACACAAAAACTAGCCCAATGCAATTCCTTAGTGCTTCTGGAGCCAGTTTGTGTGAAGTGGGAGTGGCCTACAGTGGAGTTACAAAAAATGTACATGTAAGTCACATTTATGAACAGGATAGTCAGTATATAAATCTATACAAGACCATAGGTCTGGTTAAGCTCAACATTTACACTTGACTGGGAAATAAGTTTTTCAAGACCATTATCCAATTCTTTTTTTGGTATTTGCTGAATTTTTTGAGGAGATTTGGGCTTGAAAAGCTAAAGTACTAATAAGTTCATCTTTCAAAATATGTGCTGGGAAAAACACTAGATCATAGCTTGTTCAGTTGTTAGGGTACTGGCCCAATGCAAACACACATTTCACATTTTGTAGTTCTAATTTCGTTAAATATTGAAACAAATTCACTGATTATTGTACAATTAAGAGGAAGTTTGAAATCAAGATTTTCTGCTGAAAACATGAGCTTTTACTCAGTAAAATATTACAAATTGTCTGCTTAGGACTTTAAGGTCATTAGTGCAATTTGTATGGGTTTCATAAAATTAGCTTTGCATATTTTGGAGCTACTGGTGAATGGGGTTTATTGATCAAGAGTGGTCTTCTTAGTATTTGCTTGGCAAAAAGAAACAATCATTTTTGTTTAAGTAAAACATTTATTTGTTGATTTTGATTTATTTTTTCAAATTTATGCGCATTTTTAATTTAATGACCTTTTGATCATTATGAAAATGAAATTGCTTTAATGACCTTATAGCAGTGAGCCGACGAAATGTAGCTTTTTGCGTTATTTTATGAGCTAATGATTGTAAAAAGTTGGCAGTGGGTTGATCATAATGTTAGTGTTCTATGGACATTTAGGTAGTGTCCAAATCATGTAACTTTGGCTACGGCTGTGGCCATTGGCCAAACTGTGGCCAAACTTCCGGGACCATTGTGGTCCCAACCATTTGGAGTGGGCAGGATTTTGTTTCTTCAATTATTTTAGTTTTTCGTAGTTTGTGGCCATGAAAATTATATATGATGTTGGGAATGTAGTACTAAGTGATAAACAATATGAAATAAAAACCAATTCAACAAAATAACGAAGAAAACACTTGACCTCCGTTTCCGGTCACTTGTAAAAAATTAAGAATGCTGCCCAACTGACGGTCATGTTGTCATTAAACCTATGTGATAGACACGCAGAGATACGGGCGTGATTGGCAAATGGGGTTCTAACAATAAGCATCCTCGACTCAAGTTTTGTTTCAATGTTAATTTGAAAACATTATTTGTATTATACAAAAATAGACAATTTATTTATAACAACTTGCTAGGGGTATTTTTATTTTCAAGAATTTTATATAAATATAATTTAAAAAGAAAATTTGATTTCATAATTGTTCGTTTGTTTTTTTCATATTATGCGCAAGACTTGCACAGTCTATGTTGAAGAATAGGCCTTTCAGCGATCCAGCCATTGCCACTACCGAAGTCGTCAATTCGAACGATACACCTAGTGTACTTGTATGTCTGTACCTTACAGTATCGCTTGTCTCAAGATTTGTTTTAGCCCCTCCCTCTTTCTTAGCATCTGATTCATTCTCAGACTGTTGAGGTTTTCATATCTTTACTAGTCTGGAACAGAGAGTTGGAAGTATTAACATGTTGTAGTAATAGTGGGCTTAATGTCAACGTACTACTTACCACAGAATTGACAGAACCCTGTCAAGTGTGTATAATTTCTGTGGGTCGTCTGTGCAGAATTCCATGGTACGTAGCGCCATGATCTTAAGTCATAATGCTTATATTTTAGGCAGTGAGGGCTGTGAATATGAACTGACAATTTTACATTAGTTAAATAGATTCATAGAAAAATTATCCTCTCGTTTGAAAAAAAAAATGTCTTAATTTCATAAAGTAGTTCAGCTGAAAATTTTCTTAAGCTTTTTTTTTTGGAAGGGAAAATTTGCAGTGAACCAGTGACAAACAATACATATACACTATATTTTGGCTGGTGACCTGTCTCTGCTAAGCGGAATTTCGCAGCTGTATATAATTTAAAACAGCTTTGAGTGAAATTGAGTGCTAGTCTGGATTGGTCCAGAGAATAAAAAACACTAATTTTTAAAGAGATGGGCTTGGGGAAACAGCAATTTGAAAAATGAGGTGTTTTTATGAAACTATGTATAGATTGTGCAAGTCTTGCGGATATCGAATGTTGGGACCCGTTAAAGTGCACGATGTTAGTTCCTCCACATGTTAAAGGATTGTTCGTGGACATCCAAGTTCCCTAAAAAAAAAATTGAATACGTATTATACACAGTCTGTTGTGGGATTGTGTATTTTGGCGTAAGATGGATATAGTCTCTGTGGTAAAATGTATGGAGTTGTAGCAGCCCTAACACTATTAGTAATTGCTTCAACATGATAACCATAAAGACAATGATCATTCTTTAGGGTAGGGGATTGTGAGAGTCATCCGTGACCCAGTTACTGGTGTCATGTGGGAGCTGTTGTCATGGTGATTCCTGATTATCATTAGGATTTAATGGACAATGGTTTAACTCATCTGTACTTCCCTTCCAAGTAATTACTTGTAATTATTCTTTTTTACAAACATTAAAGAAAAAAGTATGTACTTCAAAATGATCTACCCCGTGCAAAAAGAGGAAATAAACAAATCAATAAATAAATAAATGAATTGTTTTTGTTGACAGAATTTTTATTGTGCTATTTCCGGTAAACTTTTCCGATAACAACTAACACGTTGAACTTTATTGAAGTGAATCTTAGTGTTAGCATTTCATAATATGCTTCCATGTAGCGCCGCTGTACAACCAAGGCTGTATTGAATATTGCTGATTGAATATTTTGCTGGATTGTACCAAATTAAATTGTCCCATTTAAGTGCTCGAAAAGATACTTTGTTCCAAACACAACAAATCAAAAGAAATAGTTGATTGTTAATGACCTCGTTTCCTTTGTTGTTTGTTACAGCATGGGTAACCGTAAAAGCAGCCACTCCTCATCAGAAGAGAAAGATAAGGAGAAAGAACGAGAGCTTCGCTCCAGCAGCAATGCCTCAGCCAAGACCCCCACCCAGACCCAGCAGGAGAAACGCCCCAGTACCAACCCACCCCTCGCTGCACCCCAACCGGCAGAAAGCCCATCTCATCAACCCCCTTCCCTTTCGACAACCCAAAAGCCTGCTCCAACATCCTCGCCCATGGCTAAGCCGGCGAGTAAGAAAAGTGGAGGGTCCTCGTTGCCAGATTTGGAATGCTACAGCGAGGACGTCAGGAATATGCTCCTCGGGAAGGTGTCTTCAGTCAAGTGTAAACCACAAGCAAAGATGGTGCGAGTGTTCATTAGTGCAGCATCTATAGGTAAGATTTGAACCTTTGACCTTTAACCTTTATCCAGAATCTAACAATGATGGCTAGAGTCAAAACTCAACTGTTATCATGTCTTCCTTATATGGAAAGTCCTTGTTAATTAACTCCTAACCATCCCAAACCCTATTCAACCGTCCCCAACGGTCCCCAACCATCCCCAACAGTCCCAAACTGTCCTCGACCATCCCCAACCAGTCCCAACAGTCCCCAACAGTCCCAAACCATCCTCAACCATCCCCAACAGTCCCCAACCTTCCCCCAACAATCCCAAACCATCATCAACCATCCCCAACAGTCCCCAACAGTCCCCAACAGTCCCCAACAGTCCCCAACAGGCCCCAACAGTCCCCAACCTTCCCCCAACAGTCCCAAACCATCCTCAACCATCCCCAACAGTCCCCAACCTTCCCCCAACAGTCCCAAACCATCATCAACCATCCCCAACAGTCCCCAACAGTCCCCAACAGTCCCAAACCATCCTCAACCATCCCCAACAGTCCCAAACCATCCTCAACCATCCCCAACAGTCCCCAACCTTCCCCCAACAGTCCCAAACCATCATCAACCATCCCCAACAGTCCCCAACCTTCCCCCAACAGTCCCAAACCATCATCAACCATCCCCAACAGTCCCCAACAGTCCCCAACAGTCCCAAACCATCATCAACCATCCCCAACAGTCCCCAACAGTCCCCAACAGTCCCCAACAGTCCCCAACAGTCCCCAACAGGCCCCAACAGTCCCCAACCTTCCCCCAACAGTCCCAAACCATCCTCAACCAGTCCCAACAGTCCCCAACCTTCCCCCAACAGTCCCAAACCATCCTCAACCAGTCCCAACAGTCCCCAACCTTCCCCCAACAGTCCCCAACCATCCCCAACAGTCCCAAACCATCCTCAACCATCCCCAACAGTCCCCAACAGTCCCCAACCTTCCCCCAACAGTCCCCAACCATCCTCAACCATCCCCAACAGTCCCCAACCTTCCCCCAACAGTCCCCAACAGTCCCCAACAGTCCCCAACCTTCCCCCAACAGTCCCCAACCATCCCCAACAGTCCCAAATCATCCTCAACCATCCCCAACAGTCCTCAACCATCCCCAACAGTCCCCAACCTTCCCCCAACAGTCCCCAACCATCCCCAACAGTCCCAAATCATCCTCAACCATCCCCAACAGTCCTCAACCATCCCCAACAGTCCCCAACCTTCCCCCAACAGTCCCCAACCATCCCCAACAGTCCCAAATCATCCTCAACCATCCCCAACAGTCCTCAACCATCCCCAACAGTCCCCAACCTTCCCCCAACAGTCCCCAACCATCCCCAACAGTCCCAAACCATCCCCAACCATCCCCAACAGTCCCCAACAGTCCCCAACCTTCCCCCAACAGTCCCCAACCATCCCCAACAGTCCCAAATCATCCTCAACCATCCCCAACAGTCCCCAACCTTCCCCCAACAGTCCCCAACCATCATCAACCATCCCCAACAGTCCCCAACAGTCCCCAACAGTCCCAAACCATCCTCAACCATCCCCAACAGTCCCAAACCATCCTCAACCATCCCCAACAGTCCCAAACCATCCTCAACCATCCCCAACAGTCCCAAACCATCCTCAACCATCCCCAACAGTCCCAAACCATCCTCAACCATCCCCAACAGTCCCAAACCATCCTCAACCATCCCCAACAGTCCCAAACCATCCTCAACCATCCCCAACAGTCCCAAACCATCCTCAACCATCCTCAACAGTCCCGAACAGTCCCCAACCTTCCCCCAACAGTCCCAAATCATCCTCAACCATCCCCAACAGTCCCCAACCTTCCCCCAACAGTCCCAAACCATCATCAACCATCCCCAACAGTCCCCAACAGTCCCCAACAGTCCCAAACCATCATCAACCATCCCCAACAGTCCCCAACAGTCCCCAACAGTCCCAAACCATCCTCAACCATCCCCAACAGTCCCGAACAGTCCCCAACCTTCCCCCAACAGTCCCAAACCATCCTCAACCATCCCCAACAGTCCCCAACCTTCCCCCAACAGTCCCAAACCATCCTCAACCATCCCCAACAGTCCCCAACCTTCCCCCAACAGTCCCAAACCATCCTCAACCATCCCCAACAGTCCCCAACCTTCCCCCAACAGTCCCAAACCATCATCAACCATCCCCAACAGTCCCCAACAGTCCCCAACAGTCCCAAACCATCCTCAACCATCCCCAACAGTCTCGAACAGTCCCCAACCTTCCCCAACAGTCCCAAACCATCCTCAACCATCCCCAACAGTCCCCAACCTTCCCCCAACAGTCCCAAACCATCATCAACCATCCCCAACAGTCCCCAACAGTCCCCAACAGTCCCAAACCATCCTCAACCATCCCCAACAGTCCCCAACAGTCCCCAACAGTCCCAAACCATCCTCAACCATCCCCAACAGTCCCAAACCATCCTCAACCATCCCCAACAGTCCCCAACCATCCCCAACAGTCCCAAACCATCATCAACCATCCCCAACAGTCCCCAACCTTCCCCCAACAGTCCCAAACCATCATCAACCATCCCCAACAGTCCCCAACAGTCCCCAACAGTCCCAAACCATCCTCAACCATCCCCAACAGTCCCCAACAGTCCCCAACAGTCCCCAACAGTCCCCAACCTTCCCCCAACAGTCCCAAACCATCCTCAACCATCCCCAACAGTCCCCAACCATCCCCAACAGTCCCCAACCATCATCAACCATCCCCAACAGTCTCGAACAGTCCCCAACCTTCCCCCAACAGTCCCAAACCATCCTCAACCATCCCCAACAGTCCCCAACCTTCCCCCAACAGTCCCCAACCATCATCAACCATCCCCAACAGTCTCGAACAGTCCCCAACCTTCACCCAACAGTCCCAAACCATCCTCAACCATCCCCAACAGTCTCGAACAGTCCCCAACCTTCCCCAACAGTCCCAAACCATCATCAACCATCCCCAACAGTCCCCAACAGTCCCCAACAGTCCCAAACCATCCTCAACCATCCTCAACAGTCCCCAACCTTCACCCAACAGTCCCAAATCATCCTCAACCATCCCCAACAGTCCCCAACCTTCCCCCAACAGTCCCAAATCATCCTCAACCATCCCCAACAGTCCCCAACCTTCCCCCAACAGTCCCCAACCATCATCAACCATCCCCAACAGTCTCGAACAGTCCCCAACCTTCCCCCAACAGTCCCAAATCATCCTCAACCATCCCCAACAGTCCCCAACCTTCCCCCAACAGTCCCAAACAGTCCCCAACAGTCCCCAACCTTCCCCCAACAGTCCCCAACCTTCCCCCAACAGTCCCAAACCATCCTCAACCATCCCCAACAGTCCCCAACCTTCCCCCAACAGTCCCAAACCTTCACCCAACAGTCCCAAACCATCCTCAACCATCCCCAACAGTCCCCAACCTTCCCCCAACAGTCCCAAACCATCCCCAACAGTCCCCAACAGTCCCCAACAGTCTCCAACAGTCCCCAACAGTCCCCAACAGTCCCCAACCTTCCCCCAACCACCCCCAACTGTCTCAACTGTTCCAACTGTCCCCAACCCTCCCATCCCAAACTCTTCCAAATCCAACAAATCCATCTTCAAAATCAGATTCCAACAGTTTATTTGTTAAGTTACTACAGTACATGGTGTTGGATTTTGTTGGAGTGAGGAAGGATCCTAGTAAAGCACTTGAGGAAGTGAGGGTTGTTTGTACCAAATCTGAAGTCTGCAAATTTTGTATCCAATGTGCTTGTTTATATTGGCCAGCTCTTTTGTATGTTTCAATACAGAGTCAGTGCTCGAATTTTACACTCGACTGCTGGCCCGAGGCCAGTAGTTTTGGTGTCGGGCCAGTAATCTTTTGAACAGACGAGTCTGGCGGGCTTGGTTTTTTTTTAATTGAATATTAATGAAGAATAATACCTCTCTGTGTAACATCATGATTCTTATAAAAAAAAATATATATGTTCAAATGTTGACTTTGAGTCTGATAAAATACCTTTCAATTCTACTGTGTAATGACAATAATGAAGTATACTTAATACCCATAAAGACAAATCAAATCAATCTTCTCTTACATATCTTAGCACTTGATCAAATAAAAACAGTTTAACTTAAATGCATGTTAAACTAGGTCAGGAAGTTTGTTCTTATTTTGACTCTGGTCTTGTAAAAAGAATTCTGGTCCAGTAAACATTTTGAGCCACAAGCCCTATGTCCTTGTGGATTCCCTCCCCCCCCCCCAAATTCAAGCCCTGAGAGGGTACTATGTAAATTATTAACCATATTACAGCAATGGTTATGTTCCAATGCAATTGCAGTAATGAATACAGATGTGCCTTAGAAACTAGACGAGACAGATTTTTCCTTCCAGCCATTTGACTTAATTGTTCACTGGAGACAAGAGTTCCCATTACCCCCCTTACTTTCAAATTGTCTGTCTGGCAAAACACATGTGCGTAGATGGTACCTTATCTAACCGTATCACATCTGCCTGCCACTGCGGTCTACGTCCAATCCCTGACTGAAACAACATTGTCTGCAGGGAGTGACGGATAACCAGGGTTACCAGTCATCACTGGCGCTCTGTCATTCTCCTTATCACCTCCTTGTGGATGTTGTACATCTTGAAACATTCCTCATCGGGGGATGGCAGTAAGAAATGATGTATTAATAATAATGTCCACACAGGTTCTCTTACATTACCCAATGTGAGATCAGCTTCAATGGCCCTACTTCTTCATTCAGTGTCGCCAGTAAATTGTAACTTATCAAAATTTGTGATTTAAAGGCATCGTACATGTTTGGTAATTGTCAAAGACCAGTGTTCTCATTTGGTGTATTCCAACATACGCATAAAATAACAAGCCTGTGAAAATTTGGGCTCAATTGGTCATCGAAGTTGCAAGAAAATGATGAAAGGAAAAACACCCTTGTTGTACAAATTTGTGTGCTTTCAGATAGGAATAAAAACTTCTTGCAAGAAGTTTTTATTATTTTAGTGAGAAATTACCTATTTCTCAAAAACTACGTTACTTGAGAGGGAGTCGTTTCTCACAATGTTTTATACTATCAACAGCTCTCTGTTGCTCGTTACCAAGTCAGTTTTTATGCTAATATATATTTTGAGTAATTACCAAATGTGTACGTTGCCTTTAAACGTGCAAATTAATACAGTTGTACATAAACCTGTGCCGTTTGTGTACATATCGTCAGCAATTTCACGAAGGGCCAAAAAGTCCCCTGCGGCCAAATATGTCTGTTTCGAGAAAACCGCGTTTTAAGTTTAGCTAATTTTGAAACTACTAGTTGGTAGACTATTTGAAATTTAATCTTGGAATTTTTTACATGTCAGGGAAGAAGAGATCCTAAATCATACAAATCTGTTTCAATTTTGTCCCTAACGTGTTTAATTACTGAGTAATTATTTAATTAACAAAATGTTCTCTTCGTGAAAACGTTACAAAACATGGTCTGCATGCAGCGCGTCGTGTATAAACTTTTTGGCTGTTCGTGAAAACGCAAAAGCCGGAGCACCCACTTTTGGCACCGTGCCAAGGGATAATTCCACGCGGTAGAGCAATACACTTTTCTGCACTTCGTGAAAACACAATATCAGGTGGTGCTTATTTTTTGTCCTTTTAAGTTTTTGGCGCTTCGTGAAAACGCAAAAGCCGGCGCGCTCATGATTGGCACTGTGCCATCTGTACAATCAACGTGGTAAGGTATACAAAAAATTTACAAAAAGGTTTTTGGCTCTTCGTGAAAACATAATTCCAGGTTCTTGAGGTTTTTGTCATTTATCAACTTAGCGTAATTAAGAAACAAGACAATTTTGAGACCTATAACTTCGTAAATAGTTAGATCCCGATCACCTTAGTCAAATCCGCCCAAAAAACCAAAATTAGTTTTTTATCGATTTTTAAGGTTTTTGGCCCTTCGTGAAATTGCTGACGATATGTAGGACATGTTTCATGAATCAATCATAATAGACTGTGTAAGTCTCGAGCATATCGAAAATGAGAAAAAAACTTGAACGAAGACTATATTTTTCTATGAAATCAAATCTTCTTTTAACCCGTCAGTTGTACTGAAATGTCAAACTCACTAAAAAAAATTAAAACGACAATAAATGATAAATGTTGCTGACAATAATTGCATAGACTGTTATAACATGTTAATGGATATTGCCTTTGATTTATTGATGTCTGATACACTAAATTGGACTTGGTTCACAAAAGAATTTTTAATTTTACATTTCTGTACTCTCTACATATGATATTCACGTACATAATTTAAGACTCAAAGGGCTTGAAATACCCACTAGACCACTGGCCAGAGTCTCGTAAATTTAACCCCACAACCTAACAAGTCTAGTCTTGGTTCCAAGAAGTTCTAGTTGTGTAATCACGAGCTACAGGAATGATAGCGCCCTCTGGCGGCGAGCTGTCCTGGGGTGATAGCGGTTTAGATAGCAGTTAGGTTTTCGTGATTACACAACTGGAGCGTCTTGGAACCAAGACTATAACAAGTCCTGCAGTCTGGTGTTCTTCTCGTACACATACTCTTGAAGATTTACTAATGTGTACTTGAGCTTTTCAGTTCCAAAGCGCCTCCTAAATGTTCGGCAAATGTTAACAAACAAAATACAGAAATATTTTAGGTCCTGTAAAAAATATTTTCTGGTCCAGTGAGAGTGCCTGGACCAGTGGTATTGTTGGGATTTCCTTGAAATTGAAGCCCTGGTTCCACATGGAGTAGTGAGACCCCAATTTCAAATAGCTGTTAAAGAGGGGCTCCAAGGTCAAATTGAGTTTTGTGATGTACTTGTTTTCCAATAGATAGAGTCCTCTTGAAAAAAGGGAGGGTGGGGAGGGGGAGTTACAACAAGTCTCTAACCTCACATTAAAATGGTGTACAATATCACTGTACTTGATACTCTTTCAGGGTGAAATTTTACACAAGATGTTATCAGACAGCTATTGGAAAATGAGTGGATCACAAAACTGAATTTGACCTTAGAGTCCCTCTTTAATAGTCGCTTACCAGATTGTTTCACTTAAGAAGAAGAAAAACAAACCAGATGGAAACGAGCCACAAGGCAATGTACATGTACAGCACTTTGGCAGTCTGTATCTGCCTCTGAACCAGATTATTCTGCTGTTCTTTACACATTTGTAAGCTCTACAGAAGGTACCTCTAGTGTATGAGATTAACATTATTTTGCCTACAGCTCATCCGTTCCGCATCATTTGAAACTCATGAATCCACCATTTCCTACAATATGTCTCTCCTAAAAATTACAATGTATTATTTACAACAAGTGATGTATTTTGTTACTTTACACTCAGCATACACTGTACATGACTACTACTGGTTTCAGCAATCATCTGAAATTTACACCATTTTTCATCCAGGGCATTCTTAACCTTCCAAACTGTCTCATTCCCACATCATCTCAACCCCTTAAACAACCACAGATCTCCATCTCACTATCATAATGAGTAACACCCAACCCTAATGCAAGGCATCATGTAGCATCAGCGCAAAGGTGATCTCCCCCCCCCCCCCTTCTTTTTTCTAGTTCCCTACCTCATTAAAATGGATGACAACAGCTCCAGGGGCCGAGTCGCTGGCCCACCTTTGACATTTTAAACACAGAGTCTCGGCAATGACAGGAAATTTTAGAATGAGCTGTCCAGCACTAGTCGATGGTGTACTACATTTGCACGTCAGCACGGTGGAGAGAGTTTGGTTTTAAGAGGGATGATGTAGACTCCGTTGGAGTCGGTGATGCTGATGGTGTAGGATAGTTGTTTTATGATAAACGGCTTGCTAGGACAACCCTGGAAAATCACTTCAAGTGTAATATAATTTGGATGTAAAATGCAAACACTGGCATGATGTGGACTTGACAAATAAACGCAAAGTAATTTACAGCTCATTTATGTACATGTATTATTCACCACAAAATGATATCTTATATTTCACATTACAATGTGCCGAGTGGTGCATAATATTTAACTCACACACACACACACTACCTGCAACGGGCAAATTATAATCAAATTAAAATTGAACTGTTTTATTGCAACACATCTCTTGGCCCCCCAAAAAAGACAAAAAAAGAAGAAGACAATTCCAACCGAAGCCTTTAAACATGGAATTTTATGCTAACTTTCTTGATGTCTTTCCCAACTTGATTACCTGTCACATGAAATAAACGTTAGATGAATTTCGAACGTAACAAATACCTGTTTACTGGTTCATGACGCGTGTACTCTAGACGTCAAAGGATACATATGGCTTACCGTCTGGATGTATCCGCGTACAACATACGTAGGACAAGCATCAGATTGGGACAGATGTGCACCCATGAAATGAGATCTCAGCATTCTACATTCAGTGTGTTGAATACGTACTGATATTTAAACAGCATTCATCCAGTATCAATCCAATATCTAATGCTTCCATATTTATGAGAGAAAAACTATAAAACAAGAGCCTGTATACTAAAAAGCCAGATCTGGATCTGTTGAGTGTACTTGTACAAGGTCATTGTAGTATTTCTGTTTTAAGCAGTTTACCAGTTGTTGAAATGTTTGTTGGTTTTACATGGCATAATACACTATTTTCAATTTTGTTGTTGTTGAACAAACACCGAAAACATTATCAAAACATGGTACTCTGTAAATGGCTTTATGTCTATTTTTTCTTCCTCACCCATCCCCCATCCCAAAAGAAAATGCCAGTCAGCATATTTTATTCATTACAGCCTGAAAAATAAATGCCTTTTCTACGCCCCTGATCAACTAAACAAATATGTTGCAACCCTTCTATGACAACCCATATGGTTGTCTGCTTCGTAGGTTTACAGTGGCCTACATGTACATGCAGTATGAAGTCGTCGTTTTTAAATAACAATTATGGAAGTTGATTTCAATTTTATACTAATGTGTAATAAGCACTGTATACTCAGTGCTTTCTGGATCCTGTTAAGGGGGGAACCTACAAACTACTCGGGTTGGATTCAAACCAAGGACCCTCTCCCTTAAGAGCAGGGTCCAATTTCTTAGAGCTGCTTAAGCAGAAAAAATTGGTTAACAATTTGCTGCTTAGCAGAAATGAGCAGGATACCAGTCACAAATTGTACACGTGACATGGTAGTTTGGCTGGTAACCTTGGTCTGGTAAGCGTAATTAATTTGTGCTTAGCTACTTTTTGTGCTTAAGCAGCTCTATGAAATTGGGCCCTGGTCCCAATTTCATGGCTCTGCTTACCGTAAGCAAAGAATCGGCACTTACGGAAGCAGGGAATTCCGAGCTTACATCAAGCGTATTTCACGAGTTAGCAGGAAAACGCAGCTAGCACAGAAATTCAGCGCTTGCACAGTAAGCTGAGAATGGTGATCGTAAGCGCATAATTCGGCGGTAAGCAGAGCCATGAAATTGGGCCCTGGGCCCAATTTCATAGAGCTGCTAAGCACAACAATTTGCTTAGCATGAAATTTTTTCCTCGATAAAAACAGGATTACCAACCAAATTTCCATGTGTTGCATATTGCTTGTTACTGGTATTCAGCTGTTGTTTGCTTATCCTGAAAATCACGTGGAAATTTGGTTGGTAATCCTGTTTTTATCAAGGAAGAAATTTCATGCTAAGCAAATTGTTGTGCTTAGCAGCTCTATGAAATTGGGCCCTGATGTCTTAACCACTAGATCAACCCAGTGTGCCCCATGGCAAGAGGCTGGTTTGAATCCTGTAATTAACAACGGGCACCACAAACAATTAAATGGATGTCAGAATTGCATTAGGGATAAAGAATATTAGTTTGATTTTTACCTTAACACCAATGTGTGATTAGTTCTATATACTTTTACTTTCTGAGTCCTGTGAGAAAACGAATTGTGATGGAATTATCACAATCAATTAATTTATAGAAGTTGCTTGTAAACAATTGTATGGTGCTATGTGAGGAATAGGTCTCATGCTTCAAAAGTTAGCTTCGCATTTCTTGCAGGAAAAAAATACTGAGCACTTCGAGACGCTCATCAGGTGTGATGAAGCGCTTTATAAATTCCAAGTATTATTATTATTATTGCTTACAAGCTGTTTTATTTCCTGTCCAGAAACATACAAGTCAATATCTTTTGCTCATTCTTTCTTCATCTTTGTTCTTGAATTCTATACTTTCAGATTCAGAGATGGAGAGAAATGCCCTGATGGAGCGAGTTTATCCCAAGCTACGAGAACATTGCGCCCTCAACGGCTATGAGTTTGAGGCCATTGATCTTCACTGGGGATTGTGGGACCCTAAGCTTCAAGATGAACGATTTCTGGATCAGTGTTTACGAGAAATCAAACATTGTCAGGCTACCTCAACTGGTCCCAACTTCATGGTAAGTTTCTAGACTGGAATCAATTACAAATTACAAACATGTAACCCTTTGACCCTGCCGCTTCCCAGGTTGTGTCGTAAATTTGGGTGTGATCCCTGGCCCTACGGCAGGTACAGGTTGAATGGCTTCTGACTGGCACCCCGAACAAAGATATTGACAAAATAGGGAGACCACCAACACAGGGCTAGATAGCTCAGTTGGTAGAGCGCTGACACGTTCATCTGGAGGTCACAGGTTCAAGTCCCACTCTAGTCAATTTTTCTTGTTCAACCCCAAATTAATCCTTTCATTTTTTAATTCATTTGTTGCACAACAATACAATTTTAAAATGGCAAAGAGAATTAAATAAAAGTTCCTTAGTTGAAAGATGTTATGCTAAATGTTTTTCATGAAATTTTGACCAGGAAAAAATTAAATTCCACTTAAAACTCTTGGATCATATGCCACCTCCTTGATATTCCTACCCCAGTTGAGCTGTTAGGAGTAAAATATCTTGAGCAACACTGGCAAGATCTAACTGTTTACAAATCACAACAAAATTTACAAACAATTCCTGCCCGACTCAAAGAGAAGATTTCCACTTTATGTTTGTTGTGCCCAAACTAAAGAATGTTATGAAAACAGTCTTGCTTCAAGCAAAACAAATGTAGGGAGTCCATATTGGATTTGAGTTTAGAGATTTTTCCAAAACAATTTTGACTTGCAGGTATTCAAAGCATTCTGCTGAACATTGTGATTCATAACATCACTTATAAACATCCACTTCTTGTCAACATTTAGGACAATTGTTATTATTTTATTTCCAAATGCATGATTAAGTGAAGAAGCAATGATGTGCATATTTTCTGTAGGTTTTGTTTCTGTCTCAAGTTTATTCATACATGTAGATGGACATATGTACAATGTAATAAATACTGTCGTCCCACTGTGCAATATCCTAACCATGCTAACCTTGAGTTAAATACACACACAAAAATCCAATCTAATCACAAAATTATTTATCTTGTACATAGGATCAAATCTCGTCTTGGTTGAATTATGTGAAGCACTACTTTTTCATTTAATTTGTCGTCTTAATCTTGTTTCTTTTGGTTTATCATTTTCCCATGTTGACATTTTTCCCTGTCTTCTTTCCATCCCACATCTTCACACCCATTGTAGTCTTTCCTGAATATGAAGTACGATCGGTGTAAGACACCTGTCCGCGTCTTGGCCTCGGCGTTCGACCGTCTCCTCAAGAAAGTGGCTGGTGAGGAGGACAGGAGCCTGCTGACTAAACACTACTGTCTGGACTCCAATGCCGTACCGCCGGCCTACTTGTTCCAGGGGAGCGCGACGGAAGACGAGGCGGAGATGATATGTGAAATCTTGAGGAGTTCATGGGGAAAGGAGGAGAAAGAACGATACATGGCTTCTGGTGAGTGGAGACCGACGCCCAGAAATGCTTCAACTTTCAGGCAGATTGCCAAATACATCTCTCAACATGCACATGTGTTGCTAAGTGCATATTCTCTGCTTTTGAGTTAAAGGAAAACCAAATATAATTTGATATTTGTGTTGTCGCTGACCTCTCCTTCTTTGTAATATTGTAAAGTTTAAGTTTGTTATTTCTTTGTTGTAACCCTTCCTCAGGGTATGGGATGTGTTCCGTTTTTGAAAAAAATAAAAATAATAAATAAATAAATTAAGCCGTGTTCAGTCCAATGAAGTTTTAGGACATTTTAATACTACCTGGCAATTTGTCAACAGACACAAATTCATTGGTTCACATTTTGAACCCATCTTTCATGCGTTGTTGACCCTTTAGTGGGGGTCAAGACATAAATTTTTGGGAGGCTATTGAATGTATCATACCATTCATTTGTGCACTTTTTCGTTCTCATTGGGGGGGGGCAAGTGGGGAGGGTTCTTGGGGGGGGGGGAACTATTTTTTCTTCAATAATTGTTTCCCCATTGATGTTTTAAAAAAATTTATTTGAATTTGCAAATGAGTGTGTCGTATTTTAGCAGTGTGTCACTGATTACGTTATGTGAAATGATCAGCATCTCGTTATTATCAATTGAACAAAAAATGTCCTTTTGTTTTGAATCCACCAGTTGCTGAGATGGAGATAGATGAGGGTGTGTTTTGTCCGACCAGCGTCAGTGATGCAGTCATCTGGCTTCACCGCCGCTTCACTCGTATTGACCACAACGATGAGACGGCCAGCATCTACCTAGACCTCTCACCGGACAATAAAGAGGCCGACACTCACTCTCATGAGCAACTCGCCCAGCTCACCAAGAGATTGGTCGCCAAGGTCAACGAGGGAAACTTCTTTAAGTTTGACATCCCATGGAGCCCTAAGGGACTGGACCCAGACGGGATCTCCACCCACTCTAAATACATCGATGAGGTTTGTCTGAAGACTCAGCAGATGCTGATGGAGTTAATTGACAGGGCCATTGCTGAGAGAATGGAAGAAGATGTTATGGCTAAGAGTAAGTTGATTCCAGTTTTCTTATCATTTCAGTATCAAGTGGTTTTGTCATTTTTTGTTTCTTGTTTTTTTTGCTTTTGTTGGAGTTTCTCTCTTTTTTATACCTGTTTCGTATCATTTCAGTATCAAGTGATTTTGTCTTTTTTTTTTTTTTTTTTTTGCTTTCCATATTTTTTCTTGTTGGAGTCTCTCTTTTTTCATCTGTTTTACTCCATTCGTTCCAACAGATAGAATAAATTAAAATTGAAAGGCTCTGTATACGTTTGCTGTTATAGAACAGTGCTGTTATTTGACAGTTTTGACGATAATGATTTTAGAGTCATCTAGTCTCAAGCCACGTCACACTGGGCAATCTTTACCGGCAACTTAGAAAGAAAGCAACTCTGCATCGAAAAGAAACACTTTGGCAAAACGTTTTGGAGACATTTTCCTGTCAGTGTCTTTCTGTCCCCCCAAAAAAATGATGTGGAAATTGAAACATAATTTATTTTCTTTTGGAGATTGCCTGAAACTGGTTGCCCGTAAATTGCTATGTGTGACATGGCCCACTGCATTACCAGGGAACGATTCGGTCCAGCAATTTTGTGTAACAAAACCATTTTGAGTGAACTTATTTTGCACAGTGAATGCCAATATTGAGTAGCAAATTGTGATTTTGGAGTAGCAACTGATACATTTTGTGTAGCACTTTGCTTTGCTATACAAAGGAAATCGCTGATTACCCATAGTCCATTGTCTATTGCCCATCTGTACATGGTCAGTATGTCTTCCATGTGCATTTTAAAGACATTATAGCATTGCTTTTATACAAATCTTAAATCTTCAGCTATATTTTTCGTGTGCATGGAGTTAACAATCAGAAATCTCTCTGTATTTATGACTTGCCATTTTGACAAAATGGGAATTTCTTTTTACTAGTCTGATGATGTTTTTTTCAATGGACCACCCCTAACAAAAAAAACCTATAAGAAACTTATAGGAATCGAGGACGTGACGAAAAGTCTATAAGAATCGTATAGGAATCCTATTTAAATCATATAGGATTCTTTAAGAATTTCCCCCATAGATAGGACTTTTTTGTAAGGGACTGTTGGGAGAACCACATTAATCCATAGAGTAATTTTGATTAAAACCGGATCTGAAAAATGAGATCTACAGTCAAATCATAATTAGAGGCCGGCGACTATAATATGAGTGTGATTGAAATGAATACGGTCTGCACAGTGCAACGGGACGCTTAATATAACTTTGCTAGGGTGATTCTTGCATAAAGCTCATCTTGCTGATAATCTATCATACACGCGGCAGTAGTAACCAGAGGAGTGGGGCTTAACATAATGGTATTAAAGAGCGACACACATACTAAAGTGATCCTGAGGCCAAGTACAGTCATCATCATTAGCTTTGCATATATCTCCCCCCCCTACTCCATGCAACCTGGAGTACAACGGGAAGACGCTACGGCTCTAGACCTGCAGGTGCTACCCATTAGCTGACTGGAGCATTATCTCAAATGGATCATAGTACTCAAATGATGACCTAGAATGGTTTGATGCGGTGATAAGGTGTGCCTAGTGGGACACGGTACAGATTGACAAATGTTGCCCAGTGAGGAGGACAAATTACATACACTCTGGATTACACGATAAATTTTTATCCTGGACGACTTTCGATTATATCAACAATTCTGTTTGTAATCAGAATAAATTTAATTGGGTTCATTTTAAGATGCTTTATACTCCCCTTTTTGGTTTACAAAAGCAATTTCTTTTCAATAATTTAGATAATTTAAATAAATTAAAGCAACATTTTGCTTTCATTTACAGCCATTTATTTATTGAGTAATTTTAGGGGATATATATGCTTTATCGAGTTGCATCAACATTTGTTTTTCTTCTACTTAGAGGTTGATTCTTATACTGTAAAAACAAATCTTTATTCTCTGCATTAATACGGAAGTAAACAATTTAAAATGACACATCCATTAAAGGTATCGTACATGTTTGGTAATGACTCAAAACAAATATTAGCATAAAAACTTACTTGGTAACAAGCAACGGAGAGCTGTTGATAGTATAAAACGACTCCCTGTGAAGTAACGTAGTTTTTGAGAAAGAGGTAATTTCTCACTAAAATAATAAAAACTTCTTGCAAGAAGTTTTTATTCTTATCTGAAAGCACACAAATTTGTACAACAAGAGCGTTTTTTCATTCATCATTTTCTTGCAACTTCGATGACCAATTGAGCCCAAATTTTTACAGGCTTGTTATTTTATGCATATGTTGGGATACACCAAGTGAGAACACTGGTCTTTGACAATTACCAAATGTGTTCAGTGCCTTTAAGTAACGGATTAAAAAACTTCCTGTGAGTCTTCTATTTTCCGTGAAATTGAAAAGAAATATCAATAATACCATGTTCCTGAAGAAGGTCCGGTCTGGATCGAAAGCTAAGGCCATCTACCCTACTCATTATTTAATAATACCATGTTCCCATATAAAATGGAAATTTATACAATTGTAAAAGAATTTTTTCTTTACTTCCCTCTTCTGTGAAATGAAAGTGATCAAGTGATATTTTGTCTACCTTTTACGTCATAAACGTGACCGTGATTATTGTCGTGTGACACCTTGCCACAAACTAATTTGCCAATTGTCATGTCTGAAAACCACAAGATTAATTCTTCATGATACACCAGAGATTTGTCATAAACCATCCCACCGTAATTTGTTTGTATAGTTTAACCTGTTTGTTCTTAGGTTTCAGGCGTTGTTCAAAATTTAATCAGCAGTGATGTTTATTTGGGCGTTCTTTGAAAATCCAAGTATTCTGTGAATTCATGGGAAAATACAACGTCTTAAGGTTGTAAATTATTAGTTTATGGTATTAAATCTAACGGTTCTGCCAAATCAAAACAAAGTTGTTACTATTCCTCAAATTAATATGATTTCACAGAATATTTCATTGAATTAATCTGTGGAAGATTATTTGTTCAGTTGAAAACCTTCAATATGTTGATGTTATTCTTGCATGATGAATATTTGATGTTTATATTTTGTTCTCTTTACCAATGTGTTTTTCATAAAGCCGTGTGTCCTGGAGACTTCATCATTACGCAAGGTGCCCTTTTTATTTTATTTTTTTGCAGTGCTCAATAACCATTTTTGTGATGAGTAAAACCAACTCTAACATAACTTCAAGACAACATTTCTTTCCACCTCTTATCTCTTCAGGAAAAAATGTTGATCATTACTAACTATTAAATTTTGACAAATTGTTTGCATGTTCTAACCTTCATTCCCTTCACTGATATTCAAAGTGTTTACAAGTGAGATTCTATTTTTAATTAACACAAAACTTTAACACTGCTTTAACACTGCAGGATCATCACTTTGAATTTGTATCATGTTTATTAAGAATTTTTACACAACTGATGTGTTGGCAAGTTACATCCGTGTTCCATTTTCAAATAAAAACACTCTAACACTGCATTGTTTGTAGATTTGTGTTTAAAGGTAGGGTCATAGATTGGTAAATACTCCAAAAATTAAACACCATAAAAAGTTACTTCGGCTGTTGATAGTATAAATTAATTTGAGAAAGGATTTCCTTCGGAGTAATATGGTTCTGAAATGTTTTCACCCCAAAACATTTAAATCTGAGAAACGATTCATGCATGAAAGAAACGATCATGCATGAATCGTTTCTTAGATTTCTGAGGGTTGGTGTTCATTCGCGAATGCCGCGGCCAGAGATGCGGTTGATGCCCGCTGTCACCTCGCTAAATGCGTATGGATTCGACGTTCCTGTGAAAATACCGTGACAGTTTTTAAAATGTTTTCTCAGCAAGAAATGTTCACATGGTGACTTGTATTGTACCTTTCTCTATAATTTTGCCTAGAAATCAGCATTACGTTGACAAAAACCATTCTATGACTCTACCTTTAACAAACCTAAAAGGATTGTACACTTGGATTATTAGTTTAGCAAGCCTTTTCATTTGTCCCCCTTTAAGTGAATCCAAATTAACCCTGCAGATTGGAGTCTATGGGGGGCCCATGCCGATAGCAACAGGGGTTTTAGACCTGTGTAGAAACAGAGGCCCATAAGTCCATTATCTGCTGCTGCAAGAATTCCTTAAAAGCAACAACAAAAACTATTTCAAATAAATACAACAACAAAATAGCTACTGCGGCATCATTTTGTATCTCTTGGAGTGAGAGCTTGAGGGACTTTGTGTTCCACTTGAGATCCAAGCAAGTCGGTTGTTTTTCTGTCTTTTAATGTGATCTATTGTGAGTTTCACCATCTCTTAAGACATAAAACTTGGAGTCTCTTAATGCTTGAGCTACATCATTTGCTTTTGCTCCATCTATAGAGACCCCCAGATGAATTCGACAACTTCAACTTTATCTGCTCATAGAGAGATGACAGAAAGTGTTAGTCAATAAGATTTCTCAAGAAGAAGTGCACAGCCGCATTAGGGAAATGCTGGTTATTGTTTTCTCTGACAAGTACACTTAACTGTTGGGTTATTGTTGGCACTAAATACATTACAAGTCCTGTAATTTTAGCAGGTGGTCAGTAACCCCACAACAGAACTAGACCCAATTTCATATTGCTGCTTAAGCACAAAAAGTAGCTAAGTGCAACAAAATTGTGCTTACCAGAATAAGGTTACCATGTAACGTGTACAATTTGTGACTGGTATCCTGCTGAAGCAGCTTAGCAGAAAATTGTTAAGCAATATTTTCTGCTTAAGCAGCCCTTTGAAATTGGGCCCTAGTCTGTTGGTCCAGTGTTTTCACTCCAACAATTACATGAGGTTGGCTAATACATTGGTTAGATCCAGTGATATTTCACAGCTAGAGTCTTAGAGGAAGGATTCTGGACATACAACTCATGGATACACAGTTGTACATGACGAGTCCATTGTTGTCATTTCTTTACATTTCCGTTGAGACCAATTAAGAACTCACTTCGCGGCAGTGAAGTTATTAACGAGAAGTCCCCCCAATCCACTTAGCGCAAGTAGCAGTCCCGAACAAATTTCTACCTTCCAGCCAGGTAATAGTTAAGAAGCAGGACAGTTCTATTCAGAACTTGTTAGTCTCCCGAATTTTGAAATCTACTCTGCGGCAGTAGAATAGTCTCCCGAATTCTGAAATCTACTCTGCGGCAGTAGAATACACAGCAAGACAAGTTCTCAAAGAACAAAATCTACTCAGCAAAGTAGATACACATGGTGTTACCGCAAACTGGATACACATTACATTGATACCTCACCATGCAATGCCTCGAATCCTATATACCCTACACTTGTTTCCATTGTCTAAAGTTCCCCACAATGAACAGTGCAAAAGAGCACTGAAATATTTCCGCCAATTGCTGCCTTTGAAGATAGACTTCTTCATTGGTTTTGTTTGCACTAAGAGGACCTCTTAGAACAAAGAACTGGAACTCGGATACCTATAATCCATTTTGTCTACACTGTAGTATAATGCCGTACAGGATGTTTCACACTGTGAGCTCTACTAACCGTAATCTTCTTAACACGACTGATCATTCAATATTAATACAAATCTTACCAAAGTGTTCATATATTTACATTAATGCTCAATGTTGTTGCATTTATCATATGGAGAAATGTGCCATCTTTTTGGAAGTACATGTAGATATACTCCATTAATTACCGATCAAGACTGCTCAATGTCCAACCTCTTTTAATTTTCTTACAGACAGTAAAAAACATAAGGTCAATACAATTTTTTGTTTTCATGATATTTATTTTTTCAAATTTCAGGAGATGGGAATTGAAACGTTAATTAAAGTGAAGATATACGTTTGGTAATCACTCTTAAAATTAATGGCAATAAAAACTTACTTGGTTAGAAGTACAAAGCATTTTGAGAATCATTCACTTCGAAGTAATGTGGTTATGGAAAAAGATGTCAGTTTTTACCCCCCAAAATTTGAATCTGAGAAACATTACTGTCAATAACGTCTCTCAGATTGTGTATTCCAACTACGGATTATTCCTCCTGCGTGGACATAACCGCTCCAGATTTTCGGCGATATCTCAAAAACGCTACCACCTTTTGAAATGAAATTTCACAGGTTAGGTTTATTGTATAAATCTACATTTATGTAGGATTAAAACAATCTAACGGTTCTAAAAACCGAAAGTATACTTTGCCTTTAAATTGGATCTTTCGTTTTACTTTTCATTCTGACTTCAGAAACGCATCGAAGGTTGTATCGTGAACTACAACATCACACTTTGTTATGCCAGCGTCATTCCGACACATTCCATGGTCAGTCCAGTCTCCTGAGCTGCATCCGAGAGTACCTCAGTAGCGACACCCAGTCTCCTTTGATCCTCCACGGTGGGACGGGATGCGGTAAGACTGCCCTCGCTGCCATGTCAGTCAAGCTGTGCAGTCAAGTGTTGCCTCACAGCGCTTGTGTGGTCAGGTTTGTTGGAGCTACTCCAGAATCATCTTCTCCAAACCAACTGCTGAGAAGTGCGTGTGAGCAGATCGCATACCTGTATGGTGAACATATATCTGTTGCATCAAAGGTAAACGTCGAAAAGAAATTATGAAAATTCAGGGGTGTGGGTGTTTGTTTTGTTTTCAATCAAAGTTGTTTTTCAATTTCTTGCTAGTTGAATTAATTATCGATTTTTTAAAATAATGTTAAAGGTAGTGTATGATGAATATCAATACAAAAAAATTATGTTGTTTTCTTACAATTCTTGTCCTCAAAATGCAGTTACAATTACAGGAAATCCTGACTTTTCAAGTTGGTATTGTTTTACTTGAATAACCTTTGAAGTACTAAAATTTGGATTTTGACTATTTTTAACCAGGGAGCTAATCGGTTGAGCAAGGATTTACCAACGCTGCTGAAGCGTGTGACTGAACACCGCCCTCTAGTGGTTGTTCTGGATGGCATTGACCAGTTCGCCTCATCTGGGGATGCCGCAGCTGCATTTAACTGGATCCCGGACGTACTACCAGCGAATGTGAAGATGATTCTTACCATGAGAAGCAAAGACTTTGAAGGATTTAGTCATCTCAAGGTAAGAAGCCCCACCCCTTTCTGTCTTCTCTCTTTCCAACTTTACCACCCCCATGTCTCAAAGGTTATGCTCTCCATCCTCAAAAGAGTAAAAGATGATTCTTACCATGAGAAGCAAAGACTTTGAAGGATTTAGTCATCTCAAGGTAAGAAGCCCCAACCCTTTCTGTCTTCCCTCTTTCCAACTTTATCACCCCCATGTCTCAAAGGTTATGCTCGCCAACCTCAAAAGAGTGAAAGATGATTTGACACTTTCACACTTACTGCATCTATAAAATTCCTCCCATTCAAAGATAATGCAAATATTAAGTACTGTAATTTCCTGCGTATAAGGCGCTCGGCGTATAAGGCGCTCGGCGTATAAGGCGCAGTACCCTAAAATTACTGAAATAAGATTAAAGTGTTAACGTGTAAGGGGCATCGCCGTATAAGACGCAACGAGACTTAAGAAAAATTATAACAAGTAGAATTACCCTGGACGAAATAAAGGAATTATTTTACAGTATCAATGTAAGATTTCGCAATATCAGATAAGGGGAACCAGTATATAAGACGCAGTGATTGTTTTTGACCTTTGAAAGTCAGATAAGACAATCTTATACGCAGGAAATTAAGGGTAGTAACATTAGTAGAGTAATCAAAACATTTCTTACAGGAGCTCTGATTTTGCTTTTAAAAATCTGCTCCTCATTCCTAAAAAGTGTTCTTTAAACAGTGTAGAAGTTTAGACTCTAAAAAAAACCCAGGCATTTTACTTCATGTATTGTTGTTTAGATAGATATGCAGTGGAAACAACTCTCTTTATGTTTTTTGTTTTGACGACAGAGTTTATTGCGGGACAGTGCAAGCTTTGTGGAGGTGCCCCAACTGTCTGGAAAGGATTCCACCAAGATGGCCGACGGTCTTCTCAAGAGCCATGGGAGAACATTGAGTGATACACAGACTCAGCTGCTACGAGAGGCTGTCAGTGCTTGCCCCACACCGCTCTTTGTGAAATTAGCATGTCATGACGCCTGTACATGGCGTAGTTACGACGACAGCAGCAAGACGAAGTTGCAGAAGGACATAAGTGCTCAAATGAACATGTTCTTTGATAGGTTAGAACAGAGATACGGTAAAACAGCAGTCAGTCATTCTGTAGGATATTTATGCGTAGCACGGGATGGTCTATCGGATGCAGAAATGAATGACTTATTATCCTGCGATGATGCAGTACTAGATGAGATCTACTCCCGCAAGAGACCGGTGCTACGCAGGGCACCAACATACCTGTGGGTCGCCGTATGTCAGGAGCTTGCACCGTTTCTCTCGGAGCGTGTAGTTGATGATCGGTATTTGAGAACTTGGGCTAATGTCTGTTTGAAGGAGCTTGCTGTGAAGCGATATGTGCCGAGCTCACAGACCAAAGTACAGCTACATAAGAATATATTGGACTACTACCAGAGTCGTTGGGCAAAGAATAAGAAGAAGCCGTTCGTTAAAGAAGGAGGAATTGAAGTTCTTATGGATAGGTTTATTTTACCACAGCCCTCAACCTATGGTACCTACCCAAACAGTCGAAGGTACAGAGAACTTGTATACCACGCTTTCTGCAGTGGAGAGAAAAGATTTGCCGAGAAGTATATATGGGATATGGAGTGGTTCCGATACAAATTAGAGTATAGCGATGTGTACGGTGTAATGGAAGATGTAGTACTAGCCCAAAGTAAAGACAACAATAACTCGGACTTACAGATGTTGATGGAGTTCCTTCAACTCTCTTCATATAGCTTGTCCACCGATGGTGCTCAGTTATTCACTCAGCTGAGACAACGTCTTAGTGGTGGAGTCATTGAGAAGAAGGGATCTAACTACCCTAAGATGCAACATTTATTTAAGCAGGCTGCTAAGCCCCCAGTGTGCAATTTTGTCCCATCAAGGGACTGTTTACTTAAACTAGATGCCAAGTCCCCAGATGAACCCACTACAACACCCAAGCATATCTTTTCAGGGCTGTTCAGGGTAACGACAAGCGACACATATATGGTTTCAGTCGCAACAGACATAGGAGAGCTCAAAGTCTGGAATATCACAACGCAAAAGTGTGTCCGAACATTACGCAACCTGACAAGTCCTCGCGATGTGCGTTTCATCGACAGCCATCGTGTGGTCGTACTGTGCAACCGAGAACTTCTCATCTTCAACATCGACACGGGTAGCTTTGAAACCAAACTGAAAGGCATCATGAATCAGAAGATGCCGTATTACGCCATGAGCGACAACGAGCATGTGGTGGCGCTCTCTCGCAACCGAATGTACGTCAATATGATCAACGTTACCAGCGGGGATGTGGTGTCCACGTTTAAAGTCGGCGAGGATCGTTTTCTGAACAGCCTGTTGGTCAGCGCCAACGGCCACCGTTGTGTGTGCGGAGATGATACCCAGAAACCAAGTCCTCTCTTAGTGTGGGATCTATCAGCGAGGAAGTTGATTCATGATTTCAGGATTAATCAGCATGAGTTTGTGACCAGTATGGCGGCAATCTCCAACGATGGTCACTATGTAGTCTCTGTTATCAAGGTAAGTAAATACAAGATGCAGTCTGGTAAAATAAAAGCAGAAAATATTGCTTACTAATTTTCTGCTTAGCAGAAATGAGCAGGATACCAGTCACAAATAGTACATGTGACATGGTATTTTGGCTGGTAACCTTATTCTGGAAAGCATAATTTTGTTGTGCTTAGCTACTTTTGTGGATAAGCAGCTCTATGAAACTGCCCTAATGCAATCTTGTAAAATATGCACTACTCTAATCTTAGTCCACTGGCCAAAGTTTTTGCAGATAGGTCACAGTCTACTTGTACTTGTAGGCAAAATATACTTGAAATTTTCACATTTACAAACTGTAGCTTGCTATGAAGGGCATACATGATTAACCCTTCATGCACCATTTATTTTAGTGATAAATTGATCATTTGGACACATAATTGTTTACTTGTTTTTTTTTGCAAATAGCCACCCCCACCCCACCCCCCAAAAGTATAACAAGCGCACTCAAGAGTCCTCTTTCCCATTCTGAAAACTGTGTGGCCGTGCGATATTTGTTTTTCGTTCTACAACTATTTTTCTGAAGGGATTTAAACCGGTCGCCAGCGACTGGTTGGCGTGTGAAAGAGTTAAGCTACATGTTTTCTTGCATTCATGTGCCAACCATTCTTGGCAAGCAATCCAAGCTTCTAAGAACATAGAATGTAGCTACTTGAACTTAGTGACATTTTACCAAGCAAATTCAATGGCAAATAGCTGTACCTTTTTGTCTAGTGTCTTATTTCCTTGGTAATAAATCTCATTTCCATTAAAGGGTTTGTATATGTTTGGTAATGACTCTGAAAATTAATGGCAATAAAAACTTACTTGGTAAGAAGTACAGCAGCTTTGGATAGTATAATGCATTTTGAGAAACTTTTCACTTTGAAGTACTGCGGTTATGGAAAAAGATATTCCTTTTTATCCCCAAAAATTTGAATCTGAGAAGCGTTACTGCAGTAACGTTTCTCAGATAGTGTATTCCAATTGCAGATTATTCTTCCTGCGTGGACATAACGGCTCCAGATTTTCGGCAATATCTCAAAAACGCTACCACTTTTTTAAATGAAATTTTTTACAGGTTAGTTTTATGGTATATATATCTACAACTATATAGGATTGAAAGAAACAGTGGGTTCCAATTACCAAACGTATACAATCCCTTTAACCCTGCATGGACACAATTGTCTATTATTTAGTGCCCCTTTCCTGTTCTCCATGAAGCAGGTGTCTGACTATTTGCCCAACTTCTCTTGTCAGGAACTGGAGGACCCTAGTCGGAACTTCATCATCGTGTATGACCTCCAGAGCGGTCAGCAATTCAAGAAGTGGAAACCACTGGCCAATACGACCTGTGTGGCCATCTCATCAGAGGGTCAGTGTGTGGTCAATGGGTGTGAGGATTGCTCCATCTTAGTCTGGGATCTAGCTTCTGGATCACTCAAGTAAGGACGCTGTATTTATCATCATCAGCGGACCCAGAAAATCAATCAGCTCTAAGTTTAATTTGAGTTCAATGCTATTTTACACTCTCACATGAGACTATGACTAACTTTAGCAGAGTAGTCTGCATCAAAGGAAATTTTTGTATAGCAACATGCAAGAAAAATACAAGAAAAATACAATAAGTATACATGCATCATTCTCCCTTAACAGTGGTCTGCTAGCCAAACACCAGTTAAAACACCCGAGGACCAGTCAAAATCCTCTCCAAGTGGTCCGGCTGGCTACTTCATTGTTGAAAAACATCCCTATTTAATTTTAATATGAAAGATAGACTAATGAAAAAGCTGGTGGACCAGTGTGATCACATGCTTACTGGTCCAGCTGGCCAGTAACGGAAAAAGTTTAGGGCAAACCCGACATGTACATAAAACTTGAACCAAATTGGGTGTGGAGGCTGCTTCCAAATAACCAGATGATTTTAGAGAATATTCTTTGCAGATAAATAGATTACGACAAACACAAATTTGTTGGAGTTTACAACTTTTCCATGGTCAATGCTCATCAGTACAATTGGTTATCTTCCACCAAGTAAAGAAAGCTGAAGAATCGTCAACTTATTTATTGATAATGAGCAATACTGTACTGTGTATTTAATTAATTAACTCTTTCATTGCCTGCTTTTTTTGGCGTTTTGAACCTAAAATGCCCAGCTTTTTGAGCTTTTTCGAAATTCTGTAGTAGAACAAATAAATAAGTCTTTCTCACCAAACAAAATGTATCTTGCTGATTTGTGTTGCCTTGGTACATCCAAAAGTCAATAGTATTTCTTGAGTGATATTTCCGTTTCACGATAACATGTTTATTATGGGTAGTACATTTTTGATGATGACACTTTTTGAGTACATAAAAAAGATTGTACATGTACGATAATGGCATTTTGGAAAACATAAAATAGATCGTACATGTACGACCTTGGCACTGAAAAAGTTAAGATTAAAACTCGATGGAAGAGATTTGATAAAACTGTATCAATTCCTTTTGATGATCAGGTACACGCTGTACGGTCACACCCATACAATAGACCTCATCTACTTGAGTGAAGACGGTAAGAGATGTGTCAGCAACGATTCCACAAAGATGGATAGAAGCGTAAGGATGTGGGATCTCCAACTGGGTAAGATTCTAACCTCCAACTAACCCGTCCTAAGGTCCTTAAATTAACACAAATTAGAAATAGCTAAAATCTGCTGAGCAAAATGTCTTGTTTTTCGTTTAAAGGGTGTGTACAACATTGGTAATTGCTAAAGACCTGTATCCAAACTCGATGTGACCCAACATATACATGAAATAACAAACCTGTGAAAGTTTAAGCTAAATCAGTCTTCGGAGTCATGAGAAAACAATGGAAAAAAACCTTATGTGTTTTAACTTTTCAAACATCAGAATTTATCCTGCAGGATAAATACTATTATTATTTTACTCATTTTGTAAAAACTATGGTATTTCAAGCAAAACTATTTCAAGGGAAGTTTTCTACCATGACCATCTTTATACCATGTGAGTTATGTGCAAATCTGTGAGCATTTATATTTTCATTCTTACGAATGTCGTACAAACCCTTTAAGTGTTGAAGTTGTTCATGATGAAAAGAGAAAAAACCCAGTTTTAAAGCGAAATACATTTACAAATAATAGCATCAGAACTTATTATGGCAGAAGATGTTTCGAACAAAGAAGGATGACTATAAAATTTTTGAATTTGTTTCCAGGTACAAGCATTGCCACATTCACCCCAGATTATCCAATCAGCTGTTGTCAAATCTCCGCCAGCGGGGACTGCGCTGTGATTGGTTTACCGGGTCATACCTCCATCATCACGCTCTGGTTGCGTTCTAAAGATATCGACACCACCAGGGAAGATAAGAAAGTCTTTGGGGATGCATCCAGGGCAGGCAACGAGTTTGATATGAGCAACGTCAACTAAAACAAATATAAAAATACTAACAAATTGTAGTTAAAGAATTCTGTAGTTAATTAAGTCTCGGTAACTCAATCCTCGTCAGTGAGTGTCTCTTGTGGCTAAAAATCTGTGAAATTAAAGCTCGTTTTGATAAAAGAAAAAAGCTCCTGAGGAACGGGCGCGGCAAACTAAAGGCATGTTTTCATTCTAACTAAACTAATGCTATGCATGAAATAAACTGTTGGGGTTATTTTTCAGTTACCACTGGAGATCCAGAGTTGAAAAAGTATTGTATATGTGGACACAATTCCAAATCTAAAGAAAATTTGGGGCATAAAAGCTAAGTTCACGTTAACACTTTATCAAGTAACTTTCTTGATACTTTATATTTGCCAACCCTTCATTTTTAACAAAAAACCTTATTCGCTCCTTTAACTTGCCAGGATTGTGAAATTTAAGAGCTTTCAAAAAAGAAAATTGTTCAGAAATGAGATTACTTACGGCAAAAAAAAAAGACATCTTTGTATCTGCAAAAGGTTACCTTAAAGAGCCGAGTAACACATGATCAAATATAAAGATATGTCAAGCAAAGCGCGTGATGACACTCAATGTTACTTGAACCTGAAAAATAATCGCCTATAGGAAATTCACGAGCACTTTGCTGGGAAATGAAACCAAGACAAAATGCTCAGCCGACTGAGTGGAAACAAGATCCAAATAGGAGAGTGTTTTATTATCCACTGACGGCAAAAGATCCAAGGATTGTTTCATCCGTTGGATCTTGTTGCACCGAGTGTCTTAAAGGTAAAAGCAAATGCATTAATTACATGAATGATTCTGTGTCTAGCCATGCATATTTCTCTATCATCGTCATGTGTGGATACCAGTATCTTTGAATGAGCAATGCTAGGGTTTGTGATTTGGGGCCCATACTATGCTTTGTATTTAAAAAGGGTGGCAAGTATACAGTAGTATATTTTTTTAAAGTTCTAACAATCTTTAGAAGCGCTGTGTTGTTGCTGGTTGGTGGAGAAGGAAAACTTTTCCTGGTTATTGTAATGAAGTGTTTGGGAAAACATTAATGTCTGAAAAAATATGTATTTGTTTGAGGAACAAATATTGTCTCTTTTTTAAAGTGGTTTCAATTTTGATGAGATTGGGTATGCTATTTGATAACGCACGCAGTGTTTGAATGGGCAAATATTTTGCTCCATTCAAATTGTACAGTGCAAACAATATTACTATTGCTGATGGCTGGACAATATGATAAGGTACAATGTAGATTTGTTGTGTATATAGTTATTTATAGATGCGCAGAATTTTTAGGTAGCTGGTTGTTTCTCAGAGCAGACGTTATTCCTGTAAAATACTAGATGCTGCCAATTTAATGAACATGTAAATATCAGTGTGCGGGCCTGCATGTGGGGATGTTTGTGGGGTTTGCGTGATGTGAACGTCATTTACCAGGCAATATTGTCATTGTACTAGCTTTTGAATTTATCTCTGTGTCAGGTACTTTACATGTATTTTTGTATATTAAACAAATTCAGTGAAAATCTAGTCTATTTGGTGACATTGTGACATTTTTAACATGACATAGACAGCTGTGTAAAGTAAGCAGCTAGTGAAATGACGAGTGTTTAGCATCAGACAGGAGCTCTTATAGACACTAGGGGACCTCTTGAACGTTAAGGTGACAGCAGAAATACCAGGTATTGTCCATTGTTTAGATAGTTCTGAGCATGTGCACACTTTTGAAAACAGTGGATTCACCTGATGTCTGCTGCCACCTAGTGACCCCTAAACATCTCCCATTGGATTTGATTGTTCCAGGCATGGCATTTCATGGTGGTCATTATATCTCTGCTGCACTTGTCAAAAGTGCCCATAAATTGACCCCCATCTTCTAGCTTGTTGTCATTCACCAGTTTATCCCCAAGCACTTTGTCTTCTTCTGTATAACTAAGCTGAAAAAGAAAACGGTTCATATGGATAAAATGTACTGCTACTTGGCTCTGATAAAAGTTTGCTTATAAGAAACAGGTAACCAACCGAAATACCATGTGATGTGTTTTGTTTGTCACTGGTTCTCTGCTAAATTCTGCTTAGCATACAATGTGATAAGCTGATAATTTGATAAACTGCCTGACAGCTTTTTCAAATGAGGCATAGATGTTAGTTCAGCAGTGCTCATCCATTGAATGAATGATCTAGACATTGAGGGAAGTTATTGGAGAAGGACATGAATCAAATACAGTGGTCAGTATTTTGATGCAATAGTTGCATCATTTTACAGAGCTTTTTAGTTGTACTTCTAGTTGTGATGTCATCTTTATACAGTGGTGTCCATTTCCATTAGGTGGGTGTGTCCACATTTTCAGTAGGTAGGCATGGTTTGGTACCAACATAAAGGCCATGTCGCACAATGCAATTTACAGGCAACCAGTTTCAGGCAATCTCCAATAAGGAAACTCCTCCACATTTCAGTTTTCTCATTATTTTCTTGGGGATAGTGAGTTATACCTAGAAGATTGTCTCTTGTGCTGTCGAAGTGTTCCTTGTGCATGCAGTGCAGTTGGTTGCCTCCAAATTGCCTGAAAAATTGCCCTGTGTGACATGGACTTACGGTCACCTAAAAGGTGATATACCAGTCAACCATAATGATAACTAGAGTAGATTAATTGTCATTACTAAACTATTACATCTGTGACCTGGGTCAATATCCGAGACCCACTGAGGACAAAAACTTGTTGAGCTTTGATATGTTTTGCTTAGCAAAAGTGAGTTACCAGCCAAATTGCCATGTTTTGTGTGTTGATGTAAGTGGTTCCCTGCTGCTTAGTTTCTTCTCAGCAGGTCAATGATCTTTGACCTCCCCAAAAATAATCTCAAGTCATAAAACTGTCATTTACGTATATGTCATATAAAAAAAGGAGAATGTTTTGGGCAGGAATGCAAAGCCTTTTAAGTATATCTTTTTATGAGCAAGTCCAATACTGAGTGTTGGAAACACTAACCTACTGGGTTCAGAACTAAATTATTTCATCGGTTTAAAGAAGCTGTTTTTACCCTCATCCAGTAGAATTTTGAGGGAGTAGGTCACATTTATCACAGCGTAAACTTTTAAAAGAAAAATGATAGATCAAAGTTCCACTATAGTGAATGTATTGCTTCGGGTCGGTTGACTTGGTTCCTACTTTATTTGTACTTGACTTTTACAATTGTCTTTATTTTGTTGTCATCTGAAAGAATTATAAGAAACACTTTTTAAGTTGTAATTATTATTATTTATATTGCCCGATTTGTACAGTAAAATATGCTGTGAGCATTTCATATGGTCTGAATTGCTCTAAAACTACCTCAAGAAATAAAAGAAAAATTGAAAAAATAGGTGTCATATAAGGGGAAACCGTGTAGAGTAAGACATCTTTTAGAAATTGTTGCCAACCATGTAGACTTTGGATACTAGAGGGCGGTACACTCAACCGTCCTTATCTTAGTGATGTTTTTGTCCCTTCTTATGAAATGTATTGCACACATTCCTTGCTTAGGCCTGCTCCAACTTTAGTTTGGACTATCTTAACATTAGATGGAAACGGCAAGTGAACTCTAGTTGGGACAGGCCCCAACTGAAAAAAAATTGCTCAAGTTGGGGTCAAATGATTTACATCAGGTGTTATTTTTAATTAACATAAATATTTTAAATCCCAAAATGGCTTCAATATTAACTTATTTTTGAAGGCTTTACTAGCGATTTTAAAATGTTGTAATATTGTTAGCCCTACATCTGGAACAGAAATGAAATGGTTGATGTATCCAGCTCTTACACAGTACTCGTCTACACATTATGGATCACATTGCTTCTTAAAGAAGTAGAATAAATGTACTCATTGTATAAGAAAAAGGAAATCAAATATTTTTGGTATGGGTTTTTTCATATTTAGGACACAGTCCTGCATAGCTACATACAAAATTGAAAAAACAATCAATAATCGATAGAGAGGTTTATCTTGAAAAAACTGTTCTAAGTAGTCTCTCCAGTAATAGTGTTACATCATGTATTTGAGATACATAGTCATACAACTTGGATAAATTACAACAGGATATGAAGAACCATCAAAACAGTGGAAACACTTGTTTGTTTTATCCCATTTTTAAATGTAGATATAGTACTGTTATATAACAGTGTTTTCTGCCAGAAAAAAAAATGTCATAGCTATTTGTTGTTTATTGTTTAAATATGGTAATATCTACCATTTGATTTCCCAATCCTTGCATTTGTCTTTTGTTTCCCAGTTCCTCCTCGCCCTTCCCTCTGTTCCCAGTTCCTTCCTCATCTTGTTCAACCCCACCCCCTTCTTTCTTTGTGCTGAATTAACGTGGAGCTAATACATTCCAAAAAACTTAATAACATTATTTGACTTCTGTGTGGACTTTTTTTGCACGTTGTACACGTGCATTGCTAGACAAAGTGATAGCTGTATGCAGTGTATTCATTATACGTGTAATAATAAAAGAGAAAATAATATCAATTTATTTGTGAGGTTGTCTTTTATTGTGTGTTGGTAGAGGGTTTGGTTTAGTTTAGTTTAGTTTAATATTGCACAAACATCAAAGTACAACATAGTGCAAAAGGGAAACCCGAACAGGCACGCAGGCCCATTAAATGGGGACCCTTGTTTGGACATCAGAAACAAAGACAACAGCAAAAATGCAAAACAAAAAACTATTGGAAGTATATGCAGGTTATAACAAAAAAAATATATATATATGCATACATATGTAAACTTTATAGACAATTTATATACAATAATGGCTATGTGTTGCACATGCAAGATGGTAATGAAAAAATACCCAACCCCAAATTACAGGTCACTTTAGTGAGGTAGTGGTCACGGAGGCCAGATTTAATGCAATAACAACAAGATAACTCCATCGTCTTCTTTTTCTTGTTTTCAAAATTAATGAAAATAAATGCACTTTATCAAGGGTTGGGGTGTGGTTGGTCTTAAATGTGGTAGTATGAGTTGCCAATTGTTATTAGGAGGGGTGGAAAGTCCCGGTTCGAGTCCTGGTTGTGACACTTGTGTCCCTGAGCAAGACACTTAACTATAATTGCTTCTCTCCACCCAGGGGTAAATGGGTACCTGTGAGGGCAGAGATGGTTCTTGTGATTGATTTAGCTTACTAGCGCATATTTGTTGCACAGGCTGTATACTCCCCAGGGAGCTGAGGTGGTTTAAGAATGAAATGTAAATGACCCAGTGACCAGGGGTAATAATGTTGGAAGCGCTTTGAGACGCTCTGGGAGCCTACTTTTGGTATCCGCTCAAATTAAACTTTACTATAAGTGGACCTTGCTACAAGTTGTTTTAGTAATATAGGAGCATGATTAGTTTACACTATTTACACTGTAATGATCCAGCCCACTTCAATTTTGTTCCCAATTCCTGCCAGAACCCCTCCTGTAAAATGGGGTAACTTTGGCAGGGATGCATTTTATTTGCTGGGGTTAAGATGGCGAAGTGCAACTTTTATGGTATTATGCTTAAAAAAACAATTAACCATTAACGTTTATTTTTTTAATTATTTGACATTTTTTCTGAGTAAATAATAATATTTTATTAATGTGTGTACTTTTTAAGACAAAAATTGAACAAATATTGGTTTTTAAAATATATGAATAATTTATTAAAACATTTTGAACCACGCTGGCTTTTTAAATAACTGCGTGGCATCAAATGTAAAGAAAACAAAATTTCTCTAATATAATAAAAACATATAGCTGCCAAAGTTGCCTCGAACCTTGGGTAACTTTGGCAGCACATTAATTGACCCCCAGGGGTTTAATTGAAAAAATTATTTTAATTTTTTAAGATCAGTAGGGTAGAGGGTGTCCCTAATGTCACATAGATAGAACTTAGAAGTTAAAATAATCATCCAGCTACGACTATGGAATAATATTACTGCACCATTCATACAAAAACCTTATCAAATTTATTCAAAAATGACCATTTATAAGCTACAAATAAATTATATAGATCAAAAATGATTATTCACATAGTCAATAATTTGGCTCTAAAATAGCATAGCAACAAGTAGTTTACGAAATGACGTCACATGGGTACGGGATGAAGTTTAGAGGTCATTTTCGTGCGTGCCGTTTCTTGTACCCATCGATTTCATTTTAACGAAAAGGCCTCCACTTTAAAACCACTATAATTAGACAGAAACTAACTCATTTTATACCAATCAATTATGAAGTGATAGCTGAAATGTAAGCGCACTTTTATGTTTACCAATACTGAAGGAATTTTTTTTTTATAAATGTGAAATTATTTGCCGAGTTTGCAAATTGGTTTCAAACAAAATTTCACAATTGGTGTATGTACAGTGTGGGTGGTAGTTTCGCTGGTTACATTGTACTTAACTATGCATGTATGTATCTTGCCTAACATTACACTCAACAACAGTACACCAGTGAATTGTTGCAAAATGGAAACAACAACACACCGAGCTCGTCGAAAATGACCATGATAGTTTCGATTATTTCTAGTGATTCATGTCAACTCACCAGAAGAAATGTTTAATCAATGTGATTGTGTGAATGTATAGAATGAATTCAATAACGCTATTCAGTGACTTGGACAAGAACAATGATCTCTGACAATAAAAAAGGTAAGACTAAGAAATAAGATTAGGAAGAACGTCGTGTACGTTAGTCGTTATGGGGTTCGTTCCGCCTACCTCCATGGTTCCGCTATCGTCTCGGAGACGATAGCGGAACGAACCTCATCAGATTATAGTTCTAGGACTAGTAGTAGGAGTGGGATGGAATATATCTAGCTTGGCCCATGGAGGTAGGGCCTGAGGGCCCAATTCACAGAGCTTCTTCTTAATCTTAAGCACAGAAAGTAGCTAAGCACAACAATTTTTTGCTAACCAGGGCCCAATTTCATAGAGCTGCTTAAGCACAAAAAGTAGCTAAGCACAACAAAATTATGCTTACCAAAATTTGGTTACCAGCCAAATTGTAGACCCAGTAACTGGGGCGCTGTACTCGTTTTTTCGAATTTTGACATTATCGGTCGTACGACCGATAATGTCAAAATTCGAAAAAACGAGTACAGCGCCCCAGTTACTGGGTCTAGCCAAATTGCCATTTCTCATGTACAATCTGTGACTGGTACCCTGCTAATTTTTGCTAAGCAGAAACTTTGTAAGCAATATTTTCTGCTTAAGCAGCTCTATGAAATTGGGCCCAGGGGCAGGGCCCAATTTCATGGCTTTGCTTACCGCGGAAATCTGCGCTTACTTGCAATAGATTCCTGTGCTTTACATACAGGGCACCGTAAGTAAAGAATTCTGTGGTAAGCAGAACCATAAAATTGGGCCAGAACAACATTTATGCCAGAACAAGGTACCAAACAAAATACTATGTCGCATGTCATTTTGACTCACTTGTTGTGACTTGGTTCCCTGCTTATTTGTGCATAGCGTAAAGCGGCAAATGAAATTGTTTAAGCATTTGAGTGTTCTCTGCTTTAATGTTTTTAAAAGCATCTGGTGCTAGCCTCTACTAGTACTAGTCTATGATTAATGGGCCTTGGTTGGCCATGTTGGTCTGCTTTTGCAACTCAACTAAAATCTAAGTTTAACTTTAAAGTCGCATTTTCATTTTCATCAGTCTTCTTGTTGGCCCATAAATAATGCATTTAGACAAAGCGCATAACCCCAAATAGGGTCAGAATTGGCAAGGTAAAACAACCTTTTAAAAGTTTATAATTAAAACTTACAAATTTTGTGAGCTTAAAAAAAGGTTTATGTGGAGGAAACAACAAGATAGCTGTGGTAAATCGTACTCTGTGTCCTTGAACTATACGCGTTTGTAACAACCTCATAATTTTAGGACTCGGAGTGTATTCGTAGCTGTTGGTAACATTTGTAAAACTACGACCGTTGGGAGGATCGAGGGTTACGATTATTGTAACCAAGACCCAGGAGAAAGTAACACATCACTACAGTAGTTTTTGGTGCCATAAAGTATTTTTTATATTTAATTCCAAAGATTGTTAAAGTGTCCCTTACCAATGTTGTGTAATGTTGATATCTGAGTTATATAGTTTTGTATTACTTTGGTTGGATAATTATTGTTAAAAACATCTATTGGAATATATTGCTGACAAGCAAGATCTCTTGTGCTAAAGCTTTTGAGGTCATTGAAAATGTAACAGCCTGAACATTTAAACTTTTTCAGAGCTCCATGAAACAGACAAACTTTTCAAAAAGCTTGTCGCTCCGGGTTTAAGAAGCTTCCGTCTGGATTCTCATGTCCACCAGCATTATGGCCCTCTCAAGATTGACCCGGTGCTCTTACCGTTTCGGTCAAGCAATAGCCAAGGGACATTACAAGCCTCCAAATCTTCTCATAGTACCTCAAGGAGTGTGAGAACACCTCTCGCGACAGAGATTATGTTTGACGATTCATTTCCAAAGATCAGCGGCCAGGCGTCTAGCAGTGCTGTTGAATTTGGAGATGGTTTTGCATACTCAGTAAGTGTTAACAACTGTTAATTAATAAGATCACATTCAATGTATCTAAAGGCCTTGTCACATGGGGCAATATTTTCAGGCAACTTGGAGGCAACCAACTGCACTGCATACACAAGGAACACTTCGGCAGCACAAGAGGCACAGTTTTAGCTGTAACTTTCTATCCACAGGAAAATAATGTGAAACTGAAATATGAGTTAGTTTTCTTGATGGAGATTGCCTGCAACTGGTTGCTTGTAAATTGCCTCGTGGGACATGGCCTTAACATACACAAATGAAGTATAATGAAGGTTGCTCATAAGAAATTGTTTGAGTTGCAACCCTTTTTTAGTGGTTTCTTTTTTTGTCTCGTTTAAAAAAATATAAATCCAAAGTTGCATTTGATTGTCTGAAACGCTTTATCAGTTTGCTCAAAACCTATTGAGTGTGACTTCAATGAGTTGGTTCTAATACCAGACACTTCTTCCCTGGGAGTGGCAGGATGGTTAGCAACAATCAAGTGTTTGTCAACTTTGATTGCTGTTGGGTTGTTTAAACGCTTGATAAAAATTGAACTTCAGTTTTGACAAGTGATGTGAACTTATTTGGTATTTGGAAACACATCAATGCAGTTTGAGGAAAAAGTGTCTTAGTGGTGGAAGTATTCAAGTCATAAGTTTCCCCAAAATTTTGTTTTGCATAAATCAATTTCAACAGGATTAAACAGTGATGCAGTTCTTTAGGAAATAGTTTTGTTTACTCTTCTCAAAATACCCAGTTATACAAATAGTAACACTAAACTGACCAGTGATACTTAGTACTTCGACAAATATTCCAAAATAGAAACCCTTTAAAGGTTTGAACTGAAAAGAGAATGTTTTCTTTTCCAAGAGTCTAAACAGAGAAGACAAAAACCTGTAAACCTTGGCAGCTTTAGACCCTCGACACTAAATATTGACTTTCTATCCTGCCTCTTTTCTGTAAAAACAGCTCATTTACATGTGAATCGGCGTAATGTGTGTTGGAGTCTGAGAAAACATGAAAGGACATGTGGGTCAAAAGTATTTGCCTTTCTGTAGGGAAGTGACCAGTGCAAGACGGCAGCAAGCCAATTGTTGTCTGTTATTGATTTTTTAGATTCATGGGATGTTGCTATGTTTGAGTCTGCTTTTAAGCCTGTAAGTCAAAAGAACACAGGAGTGAGACGTTGTTGCTTTGGGTTTCTGAAAGAAGTACCTGGTGTAAGGTTAATTTCTTTCAGCATTGTTGGCGCAAACACACATGATGACTTGGGGGCGTGAGTTTCACCATTGAAGTTTGTACTCAACTACATGTAAAGCAACACGATACCATTTTGTATGACTATGGATTATGTATAAAACCATCTCCTCTGGAAACTTGAGGACCGACACTGAGGAAAACTTGCCAAACATATTAGGAAATCTTCATATCCAAAGGAAAATCAAAATGTTGACATTGGAGAAATGGTTTCTTTGAGATTTATCATTACATCAATGGCAGGTACATGTAAAGGACGTCAGTGAAATAAGTCCGTGAGGAACTTCTGGATATGTACAGTCTGGAATCTTAAACTCGTGTCAGGAAGAAAGATTAAATTCTTGAGCTAGGTCACAAAGGATCACAACTTTTCTTGTTTATTGTTCGCTGGATGATATTATTAGTAACAGTGACATTTTAGAAGCTACATCGTTGTGTCTTTATAAAGTATAGGATTTCTCCTCAGTGGGTGATGGTTCAAGTTGGAACTGAGTGAGATGACTTGGTTAATGGAGTGAATCTGCTGTATGTGTGTTTTGAAAATGCATGATTTACTACCTTGTGTAGAGTGATCTTCATCGTAACAGCCTTATCCACACAAAGTGAAACTCACAAAGTGACTGTATAATTGCTGGGTACATTCATTTCCCACATTGTAGGATATCATCAGGCATGCAATTTTTCAGCTGATTTTTTTGTTTTCGGTTTCTCATCTGCTCCGCTAAAAATTAAAAACCCCAGCACAAAGTCTTGCAGACGGGGAACGTTCGTCGTTGTTTGAAAACTGCAGTTGCAATATTGAATCATGTCATTAACATCAGGATCAACATCACCCAAACTGCCATCAGTACATCCACACAGGGCAGAGTCTACTGCACGATCTCATGCAGCGCCCTCACTGGTCAGCGTTGATGCACCTTCTGGGTATAGCCAGCAAACGCAGTCGACCATCGTTCGGAAGCTTGGTTTTCTGATGGCTGAACATTTGACATCTAGACACCAGCTTTATCAAAAGGTTGGATTAATCTACGGGGTTTTCATGTGATAAATTATCTACAGAGTGATACCCTGTTAAAGGGATTGTATGCGTTTGGTAACTGGAACACACCGTTTGTTTCAATCCTATATAGTTGTATACCATAGAACTAATCTGTGAAAATTTCATTTCAAAAGGTGGTAGCGTTTTTGAGATATTGCCAAAAATCTGGAGCGGTTATGTCCACGCAGGAAGAATAATCTGCAATTGGAGTATATACAATCTGATCTCAGATTCAACTTTTCTTTTTATACAAACTGATATCTTTTTCCATAACCACATTACTTCAACACCAAGATATTTTTCTTATCATCTGAAATCAACCCTAACAGAACTGTTTCTGTGTTTATTTAAAAATACTAAAATGTTTCTTTCACTGAATCGGTAGTTTGATTAAGGTAATGTTTAGTTAAGTTTGAACCTTCTTAACTTTTTTTAACAGTATGCAGCATCAGGTTTGAGAGGCCAACAGCACAGAATGGACACGTCTCTGTCATCTGCAAGGTAAATCAACCATCCAACAGTTAAAATATCATTAAAGGGATTGTATACATTTGTTTTAATCCTATATAGTTGTGTATACCATAAAACTAACCTGTGAAAAATTCATTTCAAAAGGTGGTAGCGTTTTTGAGATATTGCCGAAAATCTGGAGCGGTTATGTCCATGCAGGAAGAATAATATGCAATTGGAATACACAATCAATTACTGTCTGTAACACTTCTCAAATTAAAATTTTTGGGGGGATAAAAAGTGATATCTTTTTCCATAGCCGCAGTACTTCTAAGTGAAAAGTTTCTCAAAATGCATTATACTATCCAAAGCTGCTGTACTTCTTACCAAGTTAGTTTTTATTGCCATTAATTTTCTGAGTCATTACCAAACGTATACAGACCCTCTAAGTGACTTTATAAGAACTTGGGATTACTAATAGTCAGGAAAGTAACATCCATCCAAATATTCATTTAACAACAGATTGACCATTTAAATTCTGACTATTGTAAGTTGTTTGAAGTGTAAGTCAGCCAAGCTAAGGTCTGGGCTCAATTTCATAGAGCTGCTTAAAAGCACAAAAAGTAGAAAATGCTTACCAGAATAAGGTTACCAGCGATAAATACCATGTCACATGTACAATCCGTGACTGGTATCCTGCTTATTTTTGCTTAGCAGAACATTTTTAAGTACTTTTTTCTGCTTCAGCAGCTCTGTGAAAATGGGCCCTGGTGCTAGGAAGCTAAAAAATTGTAAATGTTGACCTCATTTTCCTTAATAAAAAAAAAGCACTCTCTATTGTAACAGAACATGCTACATGCTGAACTTTATGAGAACCCAATAATCCCTTAAAACTTCATCCCGATTTTTTTACACATATTGGTTTCTTGTTCCCCACCCAGCAAAATAAACATGCTGCCAATCCCTTCGCTGTAACCATGCCAACTTTGATCCAACTAACAAATGCTACTCATTTATTTTGCTATTTTGCTGTCATTTGTTTTGAATTTTCCCGTAATTATGTTTGCTTTTTTGTTTCATCTTTCCATTTTGCCTAACTCCCAAAGCTGCTCTGCAAGTGTACCATGGACGTTCTAGTAAGTGCATGCATCATAAAATTGTACATTTTTACCAATTTTTGAATAAGTTGTTATCGCTTTGGATCTTTGGACATTTTTGAAGGGTTTTTACTGATGAAGTCAAATTTTCTCTCTGCGAGGCCGCAGTGATTTCTTTACAAATGTTGCTTCAGAGCTTAGGCATTTTTTCTTGGTGCTTGAAATTTCGTTGTGAAGTAATTTAGTTCGCCTCAATGCATCACTCAGCATTTTGTCAAAACTGTATTGACTTCATCAATATTACCAAAATTTATAATGTTTGCCTAAACTAGTCTTTAAATTGAAGTTAAATTGTAGGTTTAAAAAGTTTACAAAGATTAACGCTTTGCTACACTAACAAGCATGTCAAATGACATTCATGCCTCGATTATTATTTTAACATTTGATCAGTTATGAAGATTGATTTATATTTATTTTCTTTGCTATATTTAATGATTAATGTTTCTTCTTTTCTCCCTCCTCCATTAGTTCCACAACCAAGATGAAGCAGCTTCCTCTTCCTCAGGTGCAGAGTTCTGACGTCCTTGGGTCCACCTCCTCCAACCCCAGGGGGAAGAAGAATGTCAGTGTCTGCTCTGACCGATACCTTGGGACATCCAGGGTGGGGCAGCAACAGTTACATAGAAGGTGAGATAAGAAAACAAATGGGTGTGGCTTGAATACTGAGGCTCAAAAAATGAATCCTTTTTAATTAGACTTTTTACAGCATTTAAAGGGTCTGTATACGTTTGATAATGTCTCTGAAAATTGATGGCAATAAAAACTTACTTGGTAAGAAGTACAGCAGCTTTGGACAGTATAATGCATTTTGAGAAACTTTTCACTTTGAAGTACTGCGGTTATGGAAAAAGATATCACCTTTTATCCCCAAAAATTTGAATCTGAGAATCTGAGAAGCGTTACTGACAGTAACGTTTCTCAGATTGTGTATTCCAATTGCAGATTATTCTTCCTGCGTGGACATAATCACTCCAGATTTTCGGCAATATTTCAAAAACGCTACCACTTTTTGAAATGAAATGTTCACAGGTTAGTTTAATCTACAACTATATAGGATTGAAAAAAACAATGGGTTCCATTTACCAAACGTATACAATCCCTTATACAAATGTGCACAGTACTCTGATCAAAATGCTCCAGCAACACCAGAGCAAACCATTCTTGTAAAACAAGGGAGGGATGCACAATTAAGCAACATTAATTCCGACATGAACCTTGTGTAACCACCCAAGGTTCAACCCACAGTTACTGCTTGTTTAAATGTTCATTTTTACCTAAACATGCTGGATTTTCTTTTTTAAGTTGACAACAGCTACATCTTTAATGAGAAAAGCCTGATGTTTTGAGAGGCTGTATTTCATCAAAATCAGCTAGAACTTTTTCTATATATTGATGAGTTGGTTTTTGCAAAGCCTGGTGCTTCAGAGTTGACAGGTTGCTTCACTTTGTCTATCATTCTAATGAAGAAAGTTTTCCTCTCGTGAAAATTGTTTTTAAAACCCGTAAAATTTGTGACAGATCAAATTTAAGGTATGGTTTATTCGTTATTGCAATACTTGAATCCTTGTAATGTGTTTGTAAACAGGAGCAAGTCAGCTGCAGAAGTCCTCCATCCAATGTCTAGCAACGCATCTTCAAGTGATCAAGTACGGAGGTTTGAGGAAGAGAAGATAGCTCTGCTCCAAACCAAATCACTTCGGAGATCAACAGAGGTAAGTCAATGATTCTCAACATGGTCAGTACCTACATGGATTTTGCTAAAGTATATACAGGGCTGGGTTTAATAGGTGTCAAGTTTGCATCCGGAATAAAAAATATTAGTTGTAGTTTACCGCACACTGATGTTTGGTAATCAAGGATGCCTTATAAGTGAAGTTAATCACTGTGGCTCGCAAGCCTGAAGAATCCTGTAACTAAGGATGCTATGTGAACCAGAAACACCGGGGTTATCCCCTACTCTTCCACGAGTGTTCTGGGTTCGTTTATGTGCACTACCAATCCTAGTACATGGAACCTATGGCTTAATGTCCCATCCGCAGGACAAAGCAATTATGGTAGAGTATCTTGCTCAAGGATACAAGTGCCACGACCTGGACTCGAACCCACACTCTGCTGATCAGAAACACCGGAGCTTGAGTCCGGTGCTCTTAACCGCCCGGCTACGACACGCCACAAAATAGAGGATAGGAATTGCTTTAACCCATATCTGCCTGACTGGTCACAGTACGTAATTACTGTTCCTGCCTAAGCCCAAGTAAGGCTTATTGGTGCAATACAATAAACATTCATTATTTACTGCCTTGCAAATAAACATACTCCAACAAACTGTATACTGTTGGAAAGATTACACAATTCTCTTTAATATGATATATATTTTGTCATGTTTCCCATCTCATATCACTTGTAATGAGAGTACAAAGAAAGACACTAACGTCTTGTTCATCTACAAGTTTTCCTGTAGTAGGCGCTAACAGCTTTTGTATGTTCTTCGAGAAATCACGCAGTTAGGCAGATATGGGTTAATGGTTTTCTTGCCCTGTAGTGGCTTCTAAGTTTTGTTATTTATGGTTTTGTTGACAGCTAATGGCACACCGTAAAGACAGGAAGTATCACATGTGTGGTTCCGGCCTCCCTTTATTCAATCGTTACTTGGTTGATAGTGAAGAGATGGATCGACTCAGACAACTCACAAAAGCAAGGTCAACCAAGAGAGGAAGGTAAGGTCATAGGTTAAAGGTTAATTCATCTGTCAAAATCATCAGTTATGTTTAGCAGTTAGCTTACCAGCATGTGAAGTAGGTTACTTCTTTATCAATATTTAGAAGTTTAGTTTTACCAGTTTACCAGGAAACTATTTTCTTAGCAGAAGGCCAGTTTACTCAAACAAAAGTGAAGGCAGCATAAATTCAATATGAAAATGTTTTGTACAATTTAAATTATGTCCATCCTTTGTTAATTGAGTCTCTGTCTTGGCGTCATCTTCACTGATTATGAATTAGGTTTCGGTCATGTCAATTCAGATGTTTTTCTTTAAATCATATTAATCTCAACTGCGACTCGCTTCAAAATGATTCTCGATGAACAATTTTTTAATACCAATGAATGAGTAGCATTTGAAACTTTGCATGCTAGGAATTCAATCTAGAAAGGTTTTCCGTAACACCATGTAATAATCTCTCTAAGATTGACATAGTTGACAACTCAAGGTTTCGATCAGTATGGTCTGATTGTCTTCAGGAGAACTCTTCTGCAGAAGATGATCAGAGCATACTGATCAAAACGTAAAGTTGTTAAACCAACGATTCTTTTCAGCCACTGCAACTCAATATTACATGTTATTACCACAAACCAATAAAATTGTTTGTTCTTTACAACACACTTACCCAAACACTTTTTTTAAATCCTGCATTACTCAAATTGTAAAAATGATTGCATGTCATTTGCACATTTCACCTTATCATTTATTTGCATGCAACTTGATTGGTCCATCCACACGTCATGAATATGCATAGTTCACCAGTGAGCTACTATGGTGGATATGGAGGAAGAATCAACAGTGGCCGATTAACCTGGCAGGTAAATTAAAGGACAAAATAAGCATTTTCTTTTAAGAGTTAGTTACTTTTGGAAAAATGACTTTGTTAAAATTCAATGTGAAACTGTTCAAGTGTGTGTCTGATAATGATGTTAACCTACCCTACCATTTTAGAAAAAAAGTTCAGTTGAAGGGAGTTTTAGAAAAGGCTAGCGTTATTCCCCAGATCAAATCAAACTAAATATAAACAGTTCTGTATCATGCAAAATAAGTGAAAGAGTAGGTTGGGCAAAGGTGAAAAGTGTTTGAGTTGCAACATCATTTCTCAAACCATTAATAATTCTGCCATCTGTTTGAGATAATTTTCAGGTAATCCTTTTTTCAGATCAATTAACTTAAACAATTTTCCCTCAAAAGAAATGATAGCATGATAGCATACAATTGTTTTGTGTGTAAAACTGTGTGATAATTGAAATTGAAGTTGTCTAAACTTCTTTTCTTTCTTCTTTTTTTGAAGCAGAAGAAATTGTCATCGCCAACACAAGAGCAGAGAGATGATACACAAGGTAACTACACATCTCAGATCACCACAGAAACAAATGAAAATGAAGGTGATGTTGCTATAGCAACACCCATATCAACAAATGATATCGATAGGTTGGAAGGGAAGGTAACTCAAGTAGAAGACAATACTTCTGAGCATGAGGATCAACAAAAGTGTGCTGACACAATAGATCAATTAAATACGGAAGACAAAGTCTCGGAAACATGCAATGATGACAGTCCAGATGTCCTGCAGTCAATAGAGGGCGCTGTTCCATCACCCAATGATGATGTCATACAAAGTTCAGAATTTGATCCAGTGCAGAACCGGAACGATGAGGCTCAACATGTGGAGCAAAACGGTATAGCAGAAGAGGAAAGGACGGGACTTGACGTTGAAGAGGAGGAGGTGAAACCAGATGAAGAGCCAGCTGGTATGTTAAGTGATTATGTGGCACGCTCGTCTGCTTGATGTTTGAATCTGGAAGCTTCTAAGACGGCACAGTCTCAACTCTGCCTGCACATCTTTCCTGTACTTTGACGTGATTTAACAGTTTACTAGTGGAGTGCATCTTGACACAAGCTTTCTTTCTTCTGTCACATCTGCATGCTTTTATACAAACTTTTCCTAAGCACTTCTCCGTCTGGATTTCTGCATGATGACTTTCTTTCCTGCACATTTATTATTGTAGTGCTAACTTCTCAATAATTCTAAAGCAAAGCTGAATTTTATTGTTCTGAGAAATAATTTCATTGCAGTTTTGTTTACTTAATAGTTGAAGTTAACAATTGGAACAATCTTAACCGATCTAAACACAAAAATTAAAAAATTTATCTTTTTTGCTTTTGGCCAGGTCAAGAAAATGAAGACGAAACTGGAGAGACAACGGAAGTTGAAAAGTAAGTCCAATGCCTCAAAGCTTTGTGAGGTAAAAATAGAAACAAAACTGTAGGCTTTAGTACTCGGATGTCTTGAGTAATTTGTCCTCTCCGGATGTCTTGAGTAATTTGTCCTCTACATGATGTCTTGAGTAATTTGTCCTCTACAGGATGTCTTGAGTAATTTGTCCTCTACAGGATGTCTTTAGTAATTTGTCCTGTACAGGATGTCTTGAGTAATTTGTCCTCTACAGGATGTCTTGAGTAATTTGTCCTCTAAAGGATGTCTTGAGTAATTTGTCCTCTAAAGGATGTCTTGGGTAATTTGTCATCTACAGGATGTCTTGAGTAATTTGTCCTCTCCAGGATGTCTAGAGTAATTTGTCCTCTACAGGATGTCTTGAGTAATTTGTCCTCTACAGGATGTCTTGAGTAATTTGTCCTCTGCAGGATTTCTTGAGTAATTTGTCCTCTACAGGATTTCTTGAGTAATTTGTTCTCTACAGGATGTCTTGAGTAATTTGTCCTCTACAGGATGTCTTGAGTAATTTGTCCTCTACAGGATGTCTTGAGTAATTTGTCCTCTACAGGATTTCTTGAGTAATTTGTCCTCTACAGGATGTCTTGAGTAATTTGTCCTCTACAGGATGTCTTGAGTAATTTGTCCTCTCCAGGATGTCTTGAGTAATTTGTCCTCTCCAGGATGTCTTGAGTAATTTGTCCTCTACAGGATGTCTTGAGTAATTTGTCCTCTACGGGATGTCTTGAGTAATTTGTCCTCTCCAGGATGTCTTGAGTAATTTGTCCTCTCCAGGATGTCTAGAGTAATTTGTCCTCTACAGGATGTCTTGAGTAATTTGTCCTCTACAGGATTTCTTGAGTAATTTGTTCTGTACAGGATGTCTTGAGTAATTTGTCCTCTACAGGATGTCTTGAGTAATTTGTCCTCTACAGGATGTCTTGAGTGATTTGTCCTCTCCAGGATGTCTTGAGTAATTTGTCCTCTCCAGGATGTCTTGAGTAATTTGTCCTCTCCAGGATGTCTAGAGTAATTTGTCCTCTACAGGATGTCTTTAGTAATTTGTCCTCTCCAGGATTTCTTGAGTAATTTGTTCTCTACAGGATGTCTTGAGTAATTTGTCCTCTACAGGATGTCTTGAGTGATTTGTCCTCTCCAGGATGTCTTGAGTAATTTGTCCTCTCCAGGATGTCTTGAGTAATTTGTCCTCTACAGGATGTCTTGAGTAATTTGTCCTCTACAGGATGTCTTGAGTAATTTGTCCTGTACAGGATGTCTTGAGTAATTTGTCCTCTACAGGATGTCTTGAGTAATTTGTCCTCTAAAGGATGTCTTGAGTAATTTGTCCTCTAAAGGATGTCTTGGGTAATTTGTCATCTACAGGATGTCTTGAGTAATTTGTCCTCTCCAGGATGTCTAGAGTAATTTGTCCTCTACAGGATGTCTTGAGTAATTTGTCCTCTACAGGATGTCTTGAGTAATTTGTCCTCTACAGGATTTCTTGAGTAATTTGTCCTCTACAGGATTTCTTGAGTAATTTGTTCTCTACAGGATGTCTTGAGTAATTTGTCCTCTCCAGGATGTCTTGAGTAATTTGTCCTCTACAGGATGTCTTGAGTAATTTGTCCTCTACAGGATTTCTTGAGTAATTTGTCCTCTACAGGATGTCTTGAGTAATTTGTCCTCTACATGATGTCTTGAGTAATTTGTCCTCTCCAGGATGTCTTGAGTAATTTGTCCTCTCCAGGATGTCTTGAGTAATTTGTCCTCTACAGGATGTCTTGAGTAATTTGTCCTCTACGGGATGTCTTGAGTAATTTGTCCTCTCCAGGATGTCTTGAGTAATTTGTCCTCTCCAGGATGTCTAGAGTAATTTGTCCTCTACAGGATGTCTTGAGTAATTTGTCCTCTACAGGATGTCTTGAGTAATTTGTTCTGTACAGGATGTCTTGAGTAATTTGTCCTCTACAGGATGTCTTGAGTAATTTGTCCTCTACAGGATGTCTTGAGTGATTTGTCCTCTCCAGGATGTCTTGAGTAATTTGTCCTCTCCAGGATGTCTTGAGTAATTTGTCCTCTCCAGGATGTCTAGAGTAATTTGTCCTCTACAGGATGTCTTGAGTAATTTGTCCTCTACAGGATTTCTTGAGTAATTTGTTCTCTACAGGATGTCTTGAGTAATTTGTCCTCTACAGGATGTCTTGAGTGATTTGTCCTCTCCAGGATGTCTTGAGTAATTTGTCCTCTCCAGGATGTCTTGAGTAATTTGTCCTCTACAGGATGTCTTGAGTAATTTGTCCTCTACAGGATGTCTTGAGTAATTTGTCCTCTACAGAATGTAAAATGAAGGTGTCTTGGTATTCTATATCATTTTAAAACTTGAAAACAATTTTTTTCCTGGATGCATACTGGGAGACATGACTTTTGTATTTTTGTGTCACATTTGATGCCAGCCTCGTTTCTGGCTATGGACCCAATTGGCGGCTGTGTCTAATGGCCAAGGTTTTGCGATCCATGGTGCATGAATATGGTATTTTCTCAGTACTTCAAACAGAATCTTTGTTCTCTTGGCTTTTTAAGTCAATAGTTTCTTTGTTCATAGTGGGAGACGTGACTTTTGTATTTTTGTGTCACATTTGATGCCAGCCTCGTTTCTGGCCATGGACCCAATTGGCGGCTGTGTCTAATGGCCAAGGTTTTGCGATCCATGGTGCATGAATATGGTATTTTCTCAGTACTTCAAACAGAATCTTTGTTCTCTTGGCCTTTTTAAGTCAATAGTTTCTTTGTGCATAGTGGGAGACGTGACTTTTGTATTTTTATGCCACATTGGATGACAAGAACAAAGATTCTTGTTTCTGGCCATGGACCCAATTGGCCGCTGTTTCTCATGGCTGAGGTTTTACGATTCATGGTGCATGAATATGGTATTTTCTCGATAGAGAAAGAACAAATCCTGGTGTTTCAAACAAAATCTTTGTTCTCTTGGCATTTTTAAGTCAATGTTTCTTTGTGCCAGTGGTACTCTCAAAGAAAAATAATCCTGTCATGGTGGAAGTAAAAAAAATGGAAGATCTCTGGCATTAACTGGTTAAAATATGATTTCCTGTAAGCAGGCTTTCATTGTAAAGTGTCCTTTGTGAGTCGGTAAGTTGAGAGGTAAGTTTGTGGTGACACCATGTATATAATCTTTTGAGTATATGTGATTCTGAGAAGAACCAGCCGTTTACTAAATGATTCAAACAGTATCCTCCGTTCATCTCCTGATGACAAATATTAAAAGTAAAAGTGGCTTCTTATATAGCGCTAAAATCCGTCACTCAAGCGCTCAAACATTCTTATAATTCAGAGTCCGAGATATCTTTACATTTGGCATTATGCTGTAGAAACAGAGCATAGGCCTCCAGTTTTTCTTAGAACCACTCGTACTCACTTCACAAGATTGTTTACATCTGCAAAGCTACATTTAATTGTACCTTCACCATACAAGCCTGCAAATTGTTTCTCATTCAATAAGTTGTTTACTTCCTCCTTACCCAGTTTAATTGTTGTTGTTTTTGTTTTGTTTCTACAGCATGATGCCAAATGTCAAGATATCTCGAACTCTGAAAAAGAAGCCTTTAAATGGAAAGGAGTGAGTTAAAGGACTAGATATATTTCAGAATGTATGGTTTGAAATGTTAAAAAGTTTCTCGTTCAATCATGTACAGGAGAATTAATCTTATAGATGAAAAAAATTCAACAAAATTTGAAAACATTTCTGTTACTTATTTAAGTATTTTTATTGTAGCATAACATTGATGTGAAAGGTTGATCTGGGAAAGTTGCAATTGAATGTCGTTCTAGAAATATTGAGATTAGGCAAGGAAATTGATTGTCGGTTTCTCTCACGGGTCAGTTTGAGATGGTGTTTATAGATGGTGATATACCTATCTTGGGGAACCTTAGGTTTCAGTGTTCAACGCTTTAACACTTAAAGGCATCAAACACATTTGGTAATTGTCAAAGACCAGTGTTCTCACTTGGTGTATCCCAACATATGCATAAAATAACAAGCCTGTTAAAATTTGGGCTCAATTGGTCATCGAAGTTGCAAGAAAACGATGAAAGAAAAAACACCTTTGTTGTACAAATTTGTGTGCTTCCAGATAGGAATAAAAACTTCTTGCAAGAAGTTTTTATTATTTTAGTGAGAAATTACCTCTTTCTCAAAAACTACGTTACTTCAGAGGGAGTCATTTCCTACAATGTTTCATACTATCAACAGCTCTCCGTTGCTTGTTACCAAATAAGTTTTTATGCTAATATTTGTTTTGAGTCATTACCAAACGTGTACGATACCTTTAACATAAGAAGGAAACAGTGTTGTACACTTATTTGGGTCCCATTTTCCAATACACTTGAGACTTGCACACTTTATTTCAGATTGCTTGTTTTTCTCCAACTAAGAAGACTTTACATTGACCTCAGATTGCTTTCTAAAACTAGTCATATTTTTTATCTTCACCTAGTGCCTTCTTGACAGAATTGATTAACCCAGCAACGGGTGATGCCGATATCGAGGATATGTTTGGTAACTTTAAGGATGACAGCTCGAGTGCAAATGCCCCGCAAGCTGCAGACTCTGCTCTGAACTCCCAGGACGGCACAACCCAAATGACTGCTGAAGAAGCCCTGACAAAAATGCTGATCAGTGATGATCAGATCGCTGCTATGGAAGACGATCTCAAGAAGATCAATCTTCTTAAAGGAGGGATGGAGAAGGTTGGACATCTGGAGGAGTCAAGGCTGGACCTTGAGGAGTTCAAGACAGATAGCGAGACAGCGGATTATGGAGAGGAGGTGTTCGGGAAAGTCAGGAGTGATGAAGAATTGAAGGAGATTGCGATAAGGAGAGAGAAGAAACAAGAAGAGAGGAGAGCTAAATCAGCCAAGAAGGCTGAAGAAACTATTGTATCATCCGCTAAGGTGTCTGAAGCCAAATCTAAGGTATGGGTTTGGAAAGAGTCAAATCAATTTTCTTGCATTAAAAAAACCTATCCTCAACAATTTCATTTTATTGACTGGGTTTGTCTTTTCTTAAATAAATTCCTTGTCACATGTTAGGTTTTCTAAAGTTTGGAAAACTGCTCAAAAGTTTTCCAAAGGGAAAAATGGGTACTTGGGAAAATGAAAGACAAATTTATGAGACAGGAGTATCACTTGAAGGTGTAGTTGTACCCCACTTCTACCCCAACCAAGCCCCTAGTGCTTCCAGACCGCCTTGGGCAAAAATTGTCACATTTCAAACATGGTACTTCCTTTCAGATGGCAGAAATCTACAACTTCATCAGTAGTGGACAGCAGGAGGTGTTTGAGAAGAAGTTTGAGGATTTTGACACTGATGGAAATGGTGTGATCACGCTCAAGGAACTCTTCAGTAGGATGTATAAAGGCAAAGATAAAGACACTGGACGGGCCTTCATGCAGGTACGCACTAATTCATACAATCCTAGATAGGTGGAACAGGCCTGGAATTACACCGAGGCCACGGAGGCCATGGCCTCTGTTGCCCCTGGTCTTGGCCATTCCCCTTTCAGATGTTTCCCATAGACTTAATAATAACAAGTTCTTATATAGCGCATTTTACAATAACGTTTCAATGCGCTTTACATTAGTGCCCTGGTCATCGGGCCAATAACATTCCTTTAATCTTTCTCAGCTCCCTGGGGAGTATACAGCCCCGAGCTGCCGTGGCGCTTCAAAGGCTTTTTCAAACACAATATCAACCTCTACCCTCGCAGACTAAGGTTTTCCAATGGAAGTGCCCTTTGCAAAATGAAAATGGTCTTGCCTTCTTAAAGATGAAATTCTAGGCCTGCTTGAAATTTCCTTCCTTGGAGGGTTGGTAAATTATTTAAAGTTGTAGAAAGATTTCAGTGTTCTTCTTCTTTGTTTGCTTCTCAACAAACCTCTGCTTATCATAATCTCAGTACTTTTTGAGTCCTGTGAAAAAAATCCACAGGCATATTACTCTTTGCCATTCTAGAGCAGATGCCTTACCGCTACACCACCGAGCTTGCCCAGTAGCGAGAGGCAGTTTGAATCCTATATCTTAGCAGCAGTTACCGCAAACTTCTGCTTACAAGATACATTTCTGCTCATCAGATTTAGAAATACTCTATGAAGCTAACGATATATTATTTTACACCAAACACCACAGGTATTTGACCTGAACAAGGACAAGACGATTGAGCAGCGTGAGTTTGTCATTGTGGCTGCCCTGAACGACAAGCTGACAGGCAAGGTGACTGAATCACTAGATGCTCCACTAGAGTTAGATCTTGAGATGTTGGCTCAACACATCACTGCATACAAGGTATGACATCGTACTGAGGTTTTTTTTTTCTTAAAGAGGAAGGGAAGTGACCAATTCAATTCTGCAATTTACTCATTTTCCAATAGATAGAGTCCTCATGTGAGTGGGGAAAAAATAACAAGTCTCTAACCTCACGTTAAAATGGTGCAAATTGCCATTGTATTCGGTACCCTTCAAGTGCAAAATTTTTCAACATCAAACACATCTGATGAGATCATTTCGAGAAAAATGGGTCTCGCATTTTTTTACGGGGATGGTTTGGTTATAACTGACTTTTTAAGAGCGAAATTTGAAACAAAACATCATTGGATTTCAACGACTAATGGATCTTTACATTCCAAGGACAAATTTGTCATCAGTCAAAAGGTCGTATCATTCAAGGCCTTTTCAATTAAATATTATCAAAAGTCAGGAATGAACCAAAACGTCCCCGTACAAAAATGTAGAGACCCATTTTTCTCAAAATGATGTCATCAGATGTTTTGGATATTGACAAATTTTGCACTGGAAGGTTATCGAATACAATGGCAATTTACACATCTTAACGTGAGGTTAGAGACTTGTAATTTTTTCCCCACTCACATGAGGACTCTATCTTTTTTGAAAATGAGTACATCACAAAATTGAATTGGTCATTTCCCTTCCTCTTTAAAGCAAGGTCAAGGTGGAATATTAAAGACATACAGGCATGCAATGTTACCGCTGATCAGATGATTTCCTTATTTTGGGTTTCTCAGCTGTGCAATTGAAAATTGAAAAACAGTACAAAGTCTGGCTGTGCCTGGAACTTTCTTCTCTTTTTTTTTTACAAACTGCAGTTGCATGCCTGATATAGCATCCCTTTACTTACAGGGCCCAATTTCATAGAGCTGCTTAAGCACAAAAAGTAGCTAAGCGCAACAAAATTGTGATTACCAGAATAAGGTTACCAGCCAAACTGCCATGTCATGTGTACAATTTGTGACTGGTATCCTGCTCATTTCTGCTTAGCACAAAATTGTTAAGCAATATTTTCTGCTTAAGCAGCTCTGTGAAATTGGGCCCAGATGACCTTGACCATGTCATGAGTAATGCACCCATAACATGACGCACATATGCACAACAAACGATCCATGTACACAGTAATTATTTAGAGTTTAGTTCAAGGTCTTTTAGGTAGTTCTTATGTTTGTAATGCCCTCGGACATATAAGCTGAGACCTCTGACGAGAGGAGAAAATGGAATTTCTACTACTCTCCAAGCTGTTTATTTGACTGACTTTAGAAAGAGGGGAGAAGTCAGAAGCAAATGGATCCTCAGCAGTAGACCTCTATCGTGTTGCCACCATCTTGGTCATGTTCCCTGTATCCAATAACAGTAATTAATGCTGGTATTCATTGCACTGGAAAAGGAACCAGACTATTTTTTCTTCCAGCCTCGGTTTGGTTACATTGGTTCAGATTGGAGAAAATCAAGATGGCCGCACCATGATAATGGTCTATGGTCATTCCCTTCCAACATTCACTGAATGATATCATGCGATGACTGTAATATGTAAATTATTCACACTTTTGGTTGATCCTTCATCATAGTACCAAAGTAGATGTTTGTTTAGTAAGTAACTCGGACGTTGTAGCATTTCACCACGTTTGCTTATAATCACTTGTACCGTGACAGAGAAAGCTAGTATCCACTCATAGTAGAGCACAGGAGGACAATATGGAGACCATCGGTTGCCATGACAACACACGGGATCAGGACGACCATTGATACGTAGTGATTGAATTGGTATTGATGATGCATTTTTATCGGTTGAAATTAAATCCCTGTGTGTGCTGATCTGATTGGTTGATCTTGTTTGAATGCCCTTGCCTTGTGATATTCATTTGGTCTGCGCATCATGTCATGTTTTCTTTTATCATTTAGTTATCACTTTGATTCCACACTGAACAAGAAACTGTCATTTGCAAGTTTCAGAAAAGTTTTAAATGTGCCGTAAAATGCTTTTGTTTGTGTTCAGTCAATGTTTGTATGAGAGAGATTGGCTGTTCCCAGCTTGGCATTTATGTCCCCGTGTGAGATCTTTACCGATTTTTCTTGTTGGGAAGATCATCTAAACAAACAAACAAACAAACAAACACCCCCAAGAAAAACAAACAAACACTGTATCAAACAAACAAGCAAACAGAAGACTTTGGAAAGCACGTCTTGCTACCTGTTATCCATTGTTGGATATTTTTTAGATGCGCTTTGGAGGTTTGCAGAAAACACCATGGAAATATGTCAGTAAGAGATTTGTTTGGCGGAAAAAAAGATGTTAAACAATTTTAGATTACATTTCCAAAGTTTTCAATTCCTCTTCATGATCCATCAAGATTTTCTTTTGAAAACTCACTGAGGTAGGGTTTGTCTTCTGCATGTTATCAATCTCATGAATTATTCATTCATTCATTTGTCACTTCATACCATCCTCATGAATTATTCATTCATTCATTCATTGGCGGATGGTGACTTTGTCAAACTGTGGCACTACCTTCTACCACATGAGTCATCTTCAAACCTTGCATTTTAGCTGACATAACTTTGTAGCAGTTTGTTTTATCATTGCTGCAGTCAAGGAGTGTTTATTAAGAGTAAATTTTAAAGTCTGTAGTGAAGCTATCTGGGCCCAATTTCATGGCTCTGCTTACTGTAAGCAAAGAATCGGCGCTTACGGAAGCAGGGAATTCCGCTCTTACATCAAGCATATTTCACAGGTTAGCAGGGAATGTCTGCTTGTGCTTGTGCGTAGTCCACGTTACTAGGCATTCTTTGCTTACACAGCTAGCGCAGAAACTTGGCGCTTGCACTGTAAGCGAAGAATGTTGATCGCAAGCACAGAATTCGGCGGTAAGCAGAGCTATAAAATTGGGCCCTGGTGTGATTCATTTAGGTCAAATAATTAAAAAAACATGTTTAGCGTCCTGCCTTTTTGAAAAAAGGAAGGAGGAGGGCCTTTTTTCTTTCTTTTTAAAATGGCCGCCCGACAAGTTTTTCGAGACAACCGGCCGGGCTATTTTTCAAGATGGTTGCCAGCTTTTTTCGGTGTGCTTTTTTCGCTGTGCTAAAGTCGAAAATACGATCTTATTTATTTAAAAAAAAAATTAAAAATCGTCAGGAAAAATAAAAATGTATCATTTTAAAAAAAAAAGAGGCGGCCTCTAAAAAGGAAGCGAGCGGGGACGCTAAACATGTATTTTTTTTTATTTGGCCTGAGTAGATCATAGCTGTTTGTAACCTAGCTTAGTGCTGTTTTCCTTTTCTCTTCTCATTTAAATCTGCTGCTAATGCTGCAAAAAATTTTGCTTTAAAACTTGTGTTTTTTAGATAGCGAATGTTGTGATGAGACTCTTTCCCCTAAAATTCTTCTCAAAAAGTTCTCCTGCTGAGGAACAGGGGAAAAAACTGGTTTTTGGTATTGTGCTGTGTTTAATCAGTGTTTTTTTTTTGTTCTTGCTGATTTTGTTGAATAAGGAAGTTTTTGAAGTGATTCCTCCTTTTTCCCAACAAATGAATGTTGGAAATCATGAACTAGTCCACTGATTACAAGGTTTGTTTGAAATGCTCAACGGAAGAAAACAAGCAAATACCTAACATTCATGTTTTTGCCTTCAATCTCTCCCAGCTAAGAAAAACTTACCAAACGCTCTGAATCCTTGAAAAGCGTTCTACTTACCAATCGACCTTTACATGGCCGAATATTACTGAACAGGAATAAATGATCTTGAAGCCCGCTATTCTATTGGCTACTAAAGTAAGCCAAAATAATTGAGCAATAAATACCACATAGTTGAAGTCAGTGACTGTATTACACCTACAATTATCATGAACTGCAAGTTTATTAATTGGATCACGTAAAAGATCCTCATTTAACAATTAGCAGAGCTGCCAACTCTTCCTGATTCTGCAGAAAGTTCCCTGGAAATAAAGCAATCTTTCCATGTTCTGATGTACAAATTTGAAAATCTCCCTGATTATGGAAACTATTTCACGATTATGGTGAATGTATCTCTAAATATCTCCTTGATTGTTGTACGAAATCTCCCTGATTGCAAGATGCATATGTTGACAGCCCTGCATTAGGTTTCTAGTGTTTACTAAGCACTGTGTGTAACAAAGTTTTGTATTTTCCGACCTAGGAGTTATTTGAGGTGACTGATCAGGATGCAGACGGCCGGTTAACTCTTGAAGACATCATGCTGAGTATTGCACTGTCGGGTAACATACAGACTGGGACTGATCCTGAGATTGTACAACATGTCTATAACACCATTGATGCCGACGATAGCGGCACCATTGACTTTATGGAATTCCTGACTTATATACCATTCTTCCTGAAGCTGCATAAGAGAATGGTACAGAGTCGACATATTACTATTGCAGAGGTAGAGACGGCAAGACAAGCCGTCAAGAAGGCTGTTCTTAAGATCAAGAGCAGTGGCAATGTGACTATGATGGCATTCTGAATTGGGATATCCATCCATACATGGGGAACGTTGACAGTGGTGTCATGGCATCATTCTAAGCAGTGGCAATGTCACTATGATGGCATTCTGAATTGGGTTGTCCATCCATAAAAGGGCAACGTTGACAGTGGCGTCATGGCATCATTCTAAGCAGTGGCAATGTGACTCTGATGGCATTCTGAATTAGGATGTCCATCCATACATGGGAAACGTTGACAGTGGTGTCATGGCATCATTCTAAGCAGTGGCAATGTCACTATGATGGCATTCTGAATTGGGTTGTCGATCCATAAAAGGGAAACGTTGACAGTGGTGTCATGGCATCATTCTAAGGAGGGACGTCCATCCAAAGTACATCCAAAAGTACATGTAGGTAAGGTGTCCATCAGTTTCCACCAAGGGGAATACAAATTAACTGGACACTTAACCCGAGTAAGGGTCGCTAGCCAGGACCTACAGTCTTGGTCAAAACTCGCTGCCTCACCTCCTTCCCTCTCCATAGTAAACACAACGTGGATCTTCTTTGAACTCACTGCACTAACATTTACTGGGAGGTTTGAGGTGGAGTTGCTGTGCGGATATCTGATCTGGGCCCAATTGCATGACTCTGCTTACTGTAGCAAAGAGTTGACGCTTATGGAAGTAGGGAACTGTGCTTAACAGTATTTAACAGGTTATCAGTGAATTTATGCTTGTGCGTGTGTGTACTTTATGTTAGTAGGCATTCTTCGCTTACACAGCTAATGCAAAAATTTGGCGCTTGCCTCGTAAGCGGAGAATGGTGATCGCAAGCACAGAATTCAGCAGTAAGCAGAGCCACGAAATTGTGCCCAGGTATCTCCAGGATTGTTGGTTGTAGAGCTGGTATTTATAGACATTGCAGGGTGCTAATTTTGTTTTAGAAACTTGTTTTATTCAACGTAGCACCAGGGGTGCATTTCACTCTAGCAATAATTACGAGCATTGGCCAACAAAAGTATGGTTCAAATAAGAAATATAAAGCAAAATGGAGTACGCATCAGCAGTGTGGAATAGTGCACCTCTGTACGTTCCCCGCTCCCTCGACTCACTGCAGAGGAAACGTCACAGAATGTTCCCTGACATCCCCCTGGAGCCTCTGCAACTCCGTCATGATGTTACTGGCCTGTCCATCATACACCAGGCAGCTCATGGAAGATGTCCCGTCCTTGCAAGCAGCACCATCCTCAAACATGGCTTCCATCAACCCACAAGATCAATGCGTAGCTCTGTACATCATCATCCAATGACAATCAGACAGGTGGTATCCAGAACTGCTAGTCATCAGCGATCCTTCACATCATACTACACCCGACTTAGGAAATCTCTCCCTGAGACTATTGTGGGGATCAAGAGGCCTGAGAAAATCAGACAATCTTTGACCAGAGACTTTTTCAGTTTGGCATGAGAATCATCTTGAGTCTCTCCCCAACTATCTTTGGAATATAATTTATTTTATTTGTTTAAAACATTTTTTCACGATGCAAACAATAAAGAAAACCTTTTACATTTGAGGCTAATGTTAGGCAATGTTTGTGTTATTCATTAGAGTGAAAGGCACCCCAGTATAGACTTCTGATTGTGTAAGCGTTTGCACTTTGATCCCCCAAAAATCGTGCAGTATTACAAATGATTCCGTCCATTCTGTTTCTCTAAATTATGTTTGGAATTTGCATGATTTAAAACAAACGCGAGTTTGCATGGTGTGTGTGAAAAAGTTGTGAATATGCCTTTTTGTTAAAATATGAATTATTTTTTCTAACTATATTAACCAGATATCTGTGCCTTTATTCTTCAGCTCATTTTTGACAAACTTTAAAATGGTATTGAAATCAAAAAATGTCTTGTGATTTGAGGACATTTGTTTAATTTTGCTATAGCTGAATGCTTTCCAAATCATGCAAACATTTATCTTAATAGGTGATTACATTTTAAGCAAGGTTGTGATGATAAAACCAAGGAATCCTTACTGTTGCTTTTATGTCTTAAGAAACCTTTAAAGAGAAGACAGGGAAGAAATTGTAGATGTGGGAAAAACCAAAGATTGTGTAAGTCTGCATACATAGGGAATGAAAGCTGAATCTATATGTGAAACTCTGGGTGCAGAGGGGAAGCCATTTGCAAGTTAGATTTGAAGATTGTCTGGTACAATGACTTGATTAGTTACAAGTTACTGCTAAAATTTGAATTCCTCAGACTATCGAGACGGTTGCTTTGTCACATGATTTTGGGCAAGATTTTGCATAGTTATGTAAGAGACGGCAAACACCCAAACACAATTCTAAATGAATGTGTATGGCACAATGGTACCAGGCTTTGCCCATCAGGGCCCAATTTCATAAAGCTGCTTAAGCACAAAAAGTAGCTAAGCACAACAAAATTATGCTTACCAGAATAAGGTTACCAGCCAAACTACCATGTCACATGTACAATTTGTGATTGGTATCCTGCTCATTTCTGCTTAGCAGACAATTTTTAAGCATTATTTTCTGCTTAAGCAGCTCTATGAAATTGGGCCCTGGAGGTTACTATACAAAAGCTTGCCCCAAACCATTTGACATAGCAATTGTCTCTATAGTCCGAGGAATTCAAATTTTAAGCAGCAACTTGTGACTAAGCAAGTCATTGTACCAGACATTATTCAAATCTTAACTCACAATTGCTTATTGAACCAAGTTTACAGAGGTAACAGCCAATGGGAGTCTGACATTTCATCAGTTTTATAATGTTTAGACTAAAAATTGTATAACTGAATAATTTAGTATTCTAACGGGTTACATTTATTAGCTTGTAATTTCATTGTGTTTCACTTTTGATTGAAAGCAGTAAACTTTATGATTCCTATCCCCAAAAAGTATTTTTATAAACTAATATCTAATGAATTCAATCAAATTATTTTTTATTTTCTTTAAAGATAATTTCCTCTGTTATTCTTTATAAACTTTATATTCTTGATACTAAATCTCTATATTCTTGCAGACGGTTTTTGTTATTTTTAATACAACAAAATGAATTTTAATTAATAATGTAAAATAAATGGAGTGTTTATGATAACAAAGAAAACATTTCTATTATCTTTAAAAAAATTGTTGTTTTTAAATTTTTGTACAATCTTTACATGTTTTGAAAAATAAATCATGGGAATGAAGTGAAGTTTGTCATTGAGGAAAACACATTCACGTGGCAAATGGGTCGCATTTAACATGAAGGTGTTTTCTTTTCACATAAAAGCCTTTATTTTTCATGGATGTATGATACCACAGGCACAGTAGAGGGTTTTGTGTAAAGCCGACGGTGTGCGCTTCCACGACGGTACAAGCTGCCTGGAGTCGACAGAATTCAACCCTTGCACTCAGAGGGCTCGTCAAGGTGATGCTGACAATGTCACCATATTGGCTGAGGGTAGAATACAATGATTCAGTGTCATAGCCGGGGTCGTTACGCAGATTGTGCCATCTATGGAAGAAATAAACACTTCCTTTTTAAGATTTGAAACTAAGGTACTAGGAAAGTAAAATATTGGGAGTAGGATTTCAAACTTTGCATGCTGGGAATACAATCTAGTAGGGTTTGCAGTAATCACCATTGAAATAATCTCTATGAGTTGTGGTAGTCCTGAAAAGAACAGGCAGTGTTATAATAGCTCTGTTTATGTTCAACTACCACAACTTACAGAAAGAAACCCTACTAGGCAATCCAGGGAGGTTTGAAGTAGCAGTCTGCATATCAGCATATCTCAACTTCGGAATGTCCGGAATGATTCTGAAAATACATGTATTGGTGTTCCTCTTTGTTTTTTTCAAAATAACATGCGTGGATTTTCAGCCAGTCAGTGGTGTAGCCTGGGGGCATGCCCCCTATTTTCCAGAACCCTCCCCCAAAAAAACCCCCACAAAAAACCCACAAAAAACACACACAAAAAACCACCCCAAAACAAAAAAACAACAAACTACATCAACAAACAAATAAATAAATAAAATAATAAATAAACAAATCCAGATACAATGTAGTGCCCTCCAAAAAGGTAAAACATGGCCCCTTGGCAAAAACTGTGTTTTGTTTCAGAATCATTGTCTGGAGGTTACAAAACGAACAGGTACAAAAGGCATAAGTAGTAGTAATTACTAACAGCTAAATTCTTGTTTATCAAATTGTCAAATTGAAGACTGTTTTAGGTAAGAGAAGCCAGTTGTTTTGGAATTCACTAAAAAAACTTTGACATTTGCATCAGTTCATGACAATTCCTTCATTGTACCTGACATTTATTGTTGCAATAGTCGCCTGTACCCTCGCATTGCTTCTCAAATCATGGCGAACTCGTCTGGTTAGCTGGTCAGCTTTACCGATGTTCTTTAGAGCCTTCGAGGCAGGTGTCGGCGGTTGAAATGGGTCATCATACGGCAGGACTGCTCCAATGAGCTGCCGCTTACCGGACTGATACTGGAGCCAGTGGAACCGGCAACAAGTAGGGGCCGTCAAAAGCTCTTGGAGTGAATCGATTTAGATTTATAAACATTTTTTTACAGACACAAAATAATGGAAATATCATCAACCATATTTGACAGTTGAATGGGGAAGTGCATTTTGGAAAGCACATCTTCATTTTGGTTTTACTATATTTTGTAAAAAGAAAGGACAATTAAAGCAGAATCTTCAGATTTGGAAACCATTATGTTATAACTACCTTTCTCAACTGGAGTGCCACGCCCAGCGAGCACCAACCTATCATACATGCACGCAATCTTCATTTCTGGATCTCCAAACATTCGTTGTGAATTCTCCAAGAGTTTTGTGAAAATCTTAATTTTTATTGGAGGTAATCTAGACCTTGATTTGCACCATAGTTTTAGTCCACATGTGTTAAGACAACGTCTGTTTAGCTCAGTCTGTATGTCTGGGTTGCGGTGCTTGCCTGGTGGCTTCACACTTAAAGCTTGCTCCATACACCACGGCATGATGACGGCAAGTCACATATTCAAGGCTTCAACACAAAATTATTCTTATCATCAAAGTATTGCGAAAAGAAATGACTGATTCGGATCTTCTTCTTTAGTTACCAAGACGTTGTGAAAACGGTGCTCCGTAATCTGTACCCATTGTTTAGGAGCGCGCATGGAACACGCAACTATTGACCAATTATAGCCGGAAAGAATGTGACGTCACAATAGTTGTTTCCATATGTTTTAGGAATTTGCGGAAACCATTGTATAAAATCAATAGACCATGAACACAATCATTAGTTGTTTCCATAATAATGTTTTAGGAAACCATTAAATTTAATTTATAATCACAAAAACTACAAGAATGTTATGTGTATATTACAATGTGTATACAATGTGCACAAGCAATGGGTAAAGGAATATGGCAAAAGTTTACGTCCGGTGATCACTTCCTTTAAACGAAGGAGTTTGCTGGATAAAATACACATGCGGAGGAATATATTCCAATGAAGATATCGGTATGCGATCGGCATGCGATCGGCATGCGATTCGGATCTTGCAGTGGTCAAACAGATCCGGCAAGAAGACAAACGACTAATGTTAAACGTAGTCAAAGTATTACGTTAAGCACATAATCGATATTAAACGTAATCAAAGTATTACGTTAAGCACATAATCGATACAGACTTACTTGGTGGGAGGAAATCCAACTTTTTTTCTCAATATCTGTGCGTCTTGAGTTCTGACAAATTATAACCGTCCAACACTTCACCATTGCTTTATCGGACCCTTTATATTTGATTAGAGTTTCTTTAAAATTTTCTGAAAAAAAACAACGTAGAAATAAGCAAAATCTGATGAAATTAATTTGCTCCAGCACCAAACTTCATTTGTTTGCGTTGTGTACAGAATGGTGTGACAACCAGCGTTTGAATTTTTCAAATCACCTCTTGAAAGAACGTGTGCGTTCACGCATGGCGGATTAACGTGTCCTATCCAGTAAATATAAAAGAGATTAATGGGGCTATAAATTAAAACTTTGTCGAACTATGGTCAACGATAGTTATTGCACGAACTTGGCCATGGCATCAAAGTAAAAATAGCGCCCTTTATTTTCTGACCCTTTTTAATCCGGGATTTTTTTCTTCTTCTGATTTGTTTATTTATTTAAGGGTCTAAAATCTAATAAAACCGAACAATTCCGACTAATTCGGAACAGTTGCCAGGTATAATTGTTTCCCATACGTTTTGAAAAGGGTCTTTTTTGGGGGGGGGGGGAACTATGAGTTTCACCATCTCCTGTTTTCTACCCATTTTGTTACTCATAATTATGACTTATAATAACTCATAATTATGATTTATAATATCTCATAATTTGTCCAGACACTGTATAGTAAATCTTGGGTAAAAATTATTGAAATTTCAGATACATAATACCCATGTTAAAGTTTGGTAATATGAACAAAAGTATTTTAAAAAAATGGTTTTAAGAATATTTTTTTTGTTTTCAAATGTTTTGAGCACCTGATTCAAGATGACTTATTCTAAAACGGATTAGAATGAATAATTTGATTGACAATCCCAAAAATATATTAAATATATTATATCATACCCTTATAACTAGTTTTTAGTCACCTATGAATTACAGTGACCACCAAAAATGTTTAATAGCAAGACATAAATAAGTTTTCTTTAAACAATTGTGGGCTTTAAATGTACATCATAAGCAATATTTATTCCAGTTATTATAAAGTTATTTGGTTATAAACATTCATTGTCACTTAGTTCACATGTAATGAAATGAATTTGTTTTACACTTATCACATGAAGTACAAAAAGTCAATAATAGATAATTACAATGGCACTATACCTTCTCCAATATCTACATGTAGGTCACCAATAAATAATTTTTTGTTTTCTTTTTAAATCCTAATCAAGTCCAAGCTTAAATGTACATCTTCCAGAAAATTCACTATTTATTCAAAACAAAACATGTTTTTATTGCTGAAGATGCAACATTCCGTAGAATGAGGGAAGACAGATCATCTGCTCAGAACTATAAGGTCATTACTGCAATTTGTATGGGTTTGATAAAATTGCTTTTGCATATTTTGGAGCTCCTGGTAAATGGGGTTTATTGATCAAGAGTGGTCTTCGAATTCAAAGTATTTGTTTGGCAAAAAGAAACATTAATTTTCGAAGTAACACATTTATTTGTTGCTTTTAATTTTTTTTTCTTCAAAGTATATGCATTTTTTATTTAATGACCTTTTGATCATTACGAATATGACATTGCAATTAATGACGTTATGTAGATGAAGCGGTGTTAATTGAGAGCTTTTGGAACCTTTGAAGAAGTGTTTCCTCTAGAGATGGGGGGTAAGGCCGTATCTGAATCGCCAGCTTCGGCTACAGCTACGGCTGTTGCTAAGGGCGTTACTATGGACGTCCTTTACTTCAACACATGATGACGCAGCGATCTAGCCATAGCAGTAGCCGCCAGTTCGGACACGGCCTAATACACCTCAAGATTCAACATCTAACTAGTGGCGTAACCAGACATTTTCATTGGGGATGGGGGAGTGGCAAGCAGGGGCTATTTGGGGGGGGGGTAAGGGTTCTGAGAGGGGGTGCTCCTGCCCCCCTGCCCCTCTTGGTTACATCACTGAATGTAACGATTGTGTGACCTAACTCCAGCCTAGTGAATGTAACAAGATCCAAGAGCAAGGTAAGAAGTTCATCAATTATTCCTTCTGAGGAAGTATACTCCGGAGGAGCTTTCTGCACATGACAGGAAGATGATGAAGATCAGGGTATCAATCATACATCATTAGTTTTTGGAAGAGCAGATGCGTGACCATCCTTCAGTTTTCAAGAAAAACACTGTACAACCAACAGTGAACGATTTCCCTTGTATAGTGTAGCAAAATGTATCAGTTGCTACTCAAACTTCACCATTTACTACTTAGCATTCAGTGTGCACAAAACATGTTCAGTCTAAATATTTCGCTGTGCAAAATTGTTGGATGAAATCGCTCCCTGATCAACCTGTGAAAATATCATCAAAATAAGGTGGTCACATGTTTTTCCAGAAAAAGTGTTTGTGTTTTGTCAAGGATTTTTCTGCTGCGGCTGCAACCAAAATAAGCCATGGTGATGTGGAAGTCTTCAAATGCTATTTCTTGCCTTTGACAATATTTCAGACAGCAATACATTTCTGGAGGACTGGTACAGCTAGAAACTTCATCATCAGTCCGCTTTCATCTTATAACTATTCAATGTTTTTTTTAATGAATGCCAATTCTATATTTTCTCGTTTTACTTTCGGCAGAGTCTTAGTTTGTCCTGAATCTTGCTGGTAGATACCTGGTATGTTTGTTATCACATGCTCCACGTCTATGTAAGATGTTCCACTGTGATGGGCCTTTAAGTTTGATGTTAAACACATGTATGTGCTGTCCGTTTTATACATTAACACTGGTCAGTTAGTTCCTTTAATGAAGACAGTGATGTCAGAGTGTGGCCAGTATCCGTGAGAATGAAATAAACAAAACTATGAACGTCTGTCCCCAGCCGCACACCATGGCATAAAAAGGAAACATCGTGAACTCTGAAGTCTTGAACAATCCAGATATTATTGCACCTGTAACAAAGGCAAAACAATGAATTATTATTCATAAATACCTGGGACAGTTTATTTATTCTGATTGGTCGAGAGGAGGTCACATGGCCATGCTTAAACATGCGATTTATTCACGGTCAGAGTGTTTAAACACAGCCTGACGAGCTTGTGTCAAAAGAGGGTGCTATCAGATGATTGCGCAGAGTGCGCAACTTTTAAGGCCCAATTTAAGTTGGTAGGTCACATAGTTTGTCTCGCAAAGTTTGAAACTTGCGTGTGATAGTTTGAGGGGAATCAAGGCTAAACTGTCAGATTTGTTCTGAATTTTTAAAAGTTTTTATGTTTATAATGAAATTGGAATAAAATAGTGGTCACTCAGTCTTGATTGTTTGTTAAAAACCATCCGGGGTCGTGGCCGTGCGATAAATCCCACAACCCTGCCGGTTTTAAGGGAACGTTCAAGACCTCGTCCCACTCTTTTATTCCCTTAGTCAAACCTTGGTAAAGTTACTACAACAGGGAGGAGGTTGACAGATTTGATTGAAAACAATTCTGCTTTGCTAGATGTAAGGCATCTGAAACAGGGTAAAAGGACTCTGAGATCTCAATCCAACAAACAATGTTTTTAGCAACAACACTAAACCCAAGGTCTAAATTGGTTTGTTTTCACTTACAGCAGGTGGTATCTTTTCTATATTTGAACTCCAGTTTCCTGTCAAGACACACCCAAACTATAAATTACACCAACATATAGTAATTAGAGTGGGTGCTTTAAAAGCTTGTATTTGGGTGTTGTTGTTTTTGTTTGTTTGTTTGTTTTGACCATCAGTATACTTTCTAGCATGTACTTGTACATTACAAATAACAGTTTTAATATCAATAGTTTGACACAAAGAAAAATGAAGTAGAAAGACACTTACTTGTGACAATGCCTCCCGTGATGGGTCCAACGAAGCCCATAACCAGTATTAACAGAGAGTAGAGTCGGCCAATCTTGTGTTTACGGAGTGCCATGAAGGCGATGATGGCAGCTCCAGAGTGAATCAAGAATGATGAGAATAAATACCACAGAAAGATCTGGTACCACATCTCTGCAATAAGATAACAAATATCAAATCACTCATCAATTTTGCTGATACGATTCTGTAGCTGTCCCAAACATTCCCTCAGTTGCAGAGTACCCTAAGATTCTGCTTCAGCTACAATCATTATGAGCTTCACACTTGATTGCTTTAGCAGCATAACAACTATTTGATTGGGGGGGGGGGGCTTGTCTGATTTGTAAGGTAGTATGCAATTCATTGCTCCTAGATTTTTTAAGTTAAAGGGACACGTTGCCTAGGATCGGGCGAGTTGGTCTATGAAAAGCGTTTGAAATCGTTTGTTATGAAATGCATATGGTTAGGATGATGTTTTAAAAGTAGAATATAATGATCCACACAAATATGTATATAATTTTTTTTTTTTTTTTTTTACCCATACACCGATGTGTGTTAGCACTGTATACTCAGTACTTTCCCGAGTCCTGTGAAAAAATATCACAGGCTCATTACTCGGGTGGGATTCGAACCCACGACCCTTGCAACTCTAGAGCAGTGTCTTACCAACTAGACTACCGAGATTGCCCGGTAGCTAGAGGCAGTTCGAATCCTATGTTTTTGGCAGCGGGTACCGCAACGATTATAATAGATGTTAAATTTGCATCGGGGATAAAGTATATAAATTTTGGTTTTTTTTTTTACCCATACACCGATGTGTGTTAGCACTGTATACTCAGTACTTTCCCGAGGCTCCCCCATGAGATTTATAGGTGTCACACATTTTGGGCCTCCTTAATGCTATATGTTGATAGTTCAACATTTTCTGGTCTTCAGCCAGCACCAACTTCAGTTTCCTTTACCTACTCACCTAAAACTTTCTCAACACACTGTACATACATTCACAATAATAGCGCATAACTTTTGCCGAATTACATGCACAAACCTCCTCAAAAAATGAAATTTCTTACTCAATACTTGCATCTCGCAGCTGTTTTGCTGTCAACAAAGCACACTCAATGCTTAAACTCGAATGTGCGGACCAACCATTCTGTGAAAGAGGTGTCACAAAACACCTTGCCTCATTTCATCGTGGCGCACAGGCACCGCTGTTCACCATGCATAGCGCACAAATAAAGACAACTTATAGTTCTAGAAGTAGTGGTAGTCATCACAGCCATCAAGTTAGCTCCATTCTAGAATCAATCCACTGGATTTCCTCTGTATCCTTGGCCCTACTACACTTGTACCCAAATCACTGCATTGGTCACTTGCTTTAAATTCTTTAAAAGCACTAAGTTTGACCAACCAATGATTTGGATTAAGTTAAAGGATGCGGAGTGAATTGGCAGTAGTTACTCCTAGAACTGTATATCTGAGGTTCGTTCCGCTATCCTCTCCACGAACCTCATAGGTAATCATGTACAAAATCCTATTCAAAACTTTTTGCCCTTCACTTTTATGCACCTGGAGTTCTTTTTTTAAACCGGCTCTTGCCAAAATAACGCTCTATGCTATGTGTTCTTTGTTCTCACACAGTGCGCTTGGCGAGATCCGGTTTAAAAAAAGAACTCCAGGTGCATAACCGTGACAAGCAAAAAGTCTCGAATAGGATTTTGTACATGATATGAGGTTCGTGGAGACAAAAGCGGAATGAACCTCATGTTCTAGGACTAGGAGATAGCAGTAGTGTACTTGTACTTACTTGGTACACAATATTATTATTTATATTAATGCAACAGGCCAATTGAATAATGAATTACAGTGTTCAATTACCAATCCAGTTATCTAAAGGTTCCGAATCCAAGCTGATAACACTGCTGAAACTTGGAAAGTTGATTCCCATCTTTTGAAAATGGTTGATCTAAGTCAGTGAGAAGGTAGATTGCAGGAGGAAGGATTTGGGTAAATCGGCTGTAAGGTACCGACTACAACCTGTAGTGAGTGTTACTGACATTGAGAAGACAGCAGTGCAAGTGTGTGCAGTTGGCGTTGGCGGCTAGTTCCCTCTGATGTTCCACTATCTATAGTTCCACTTCCACTCCAGTCAGCCAGTGACGATGACAGTTTTCAAGTTATTGTTGTGCTCAAATTTATTGTTGGTGCTAAATGAACATCAATTCTGACCGGTTGGCAATATAGTCAAAGATCTTATTGTACTCTTTAGCATCTTCACCCTTCTTCATGACTTCACATCGTCGCCAATAGAATATGATGTTTACAAATGGTCAAAAATCACCCTAAAATCTCCTTTTTGGTACCAACCTCTTTCTCTTTTACACAACAAACCAGAAATCAATAATAAGTCTGGTAGCCAACTATTAATGTTACTAAATATGTTTACCGTCGTCTGGGTACTTGATTATTGTCCCTCGAATAACAGCTGAGGGCGCTAGACAAAATATTCTGCGTTTTTCAGTCGTTAAAGAGGGCGCTATAACCAATTTAATTTAACCTTGTAGTAACAACAGAGGGCGCTATAGCCACAATTTATTTAATCTGTAAATGACAACAGAGGGCGTTAGAAAATTGTTATTTGTCAAGGAAAAACTATAGAGGGCGCTATCAAATAATTCTCTGCAAGCTTTCGGCCACGGTATGAGGGCGCTATAAATTTACTTAATGAAATTAATGTGAAATTTTGCTTTAAGTTTTTTGTTTTGCCAAACCAACAACCCATTTGGAAATTCCATTTTAAGTAATACAAACTATATTTTACACTTGCTACTAACTATTTTTAATGGAAACATGCATTCACAACAAAAACAGATGAAAGACTCTTGTTTTCATGACATAATTTTAATATTTTTACAGGTTACTTATAATTTTAATGTAAATATAGGATTTTCGATTAATCATTGTATTCAGCAATTCTGAGAACGCATCAATCTTTGGGTCTCCTACAAAATCGTCCTTGGGATCACAGACAGAGAAACAATTGATGTATTATGAAGGTAAACAAAACCTCTCCCTTTCAAACCCAAAGAGGGACAACTACAACTTTCCAAGTTAAACATTTATTCTGAAAGTCACCAATTCGCCGTATTTTTGACCGCGTGAGAGCGTTTGTGGACCAATTTTTATGTGATGAAAACAAGTAAACAAACAGGGTTTTTTCATTTTTGTTATTCCTATGTTTAGGTATTTCGTCGATGATGCAAGAAAACTACATACAGGCAATTAAAATAAGATGAAACTGCAATTGTGATGCAAGACACTCCCTGAAGAAAGCGCCCTCATGCGGTCAAAAATATGGTCAATTGATCATTATGTCTATTCCACACATTTACATTTTAAAAGTTTTAATTTTCTGTAACTTAAACTGACCTTTTCAGAATTCTTGTCTGTTTGTTATAAAGAGAAAACTAGATAGCAAACTAAGTTATGTTTAAAACCAATATTAAATATAAACATACATGTAGATTTGTGCTAGTTCTTAGTTTTGTGCGCAATAAAGTTATGCTAAATGGGCTCCACACATTGTCCCGACAATGTACACTTAAGAAAAAAGACATTTGGACGCCCAGATCTGGAAATAAAAGCACCTCGTTGTTGACAAATATTTATACCAGTATGAAATATTGACGTTGACAAGGTAGTTCGAGGGGAAACTTTATTCAACAAGTCTCTATCTAAGAACTTTTGTATGGTCAGCCATCTTGTTTTTACTCCCATTCAAACCAATGTAACCAAACAGAGGCTTGAAGGACAAAGAAAGAAAAACTATCTGCCACCTTGTATGCCGTGTTTGTGTAGTTCTCAATCGTAATATTTAACTTCTTCCCTGACACAACACAATGCACTTGTCATGTGACTGCTCACCTGCAGCCAACTTAGATTTGGACTGAATACAGACAGGGCCCAATTTCATAAAGCCTGTAAGCATAAAAAAAGCTAAGCACAGAAAAAACCTGCTGAGAAGAAACAGGTAACCGGCCAAAATTTCATAGAGATTACACTGTTGCCACTGGTTCCCAACTAATTTTTTGCTTAGCAAACAAATTAGCTAAGCAGTATTTTCTGCTTAACAGCAAATTGGGCCATGGTCAGGTAAATGAAAATACATTTTTGAGGGAAAAAAATTAAATACTCCAGTACCACTGTAGAAGCATCTTAAAGCTAACTCTTCAGAGAACAAGTCTTAGGTTGCCGACAGTGAACATAATACCCCATGTTGATTGTACCGGCCGTTATTCTGATGAATCTTGCTATCTTTTCTGCCCTTCAATTACCAAGGCTGGGTCTTTGTAAAGTTGACTGAGAACAACCTGTGTACATAAAAAAAGAAAATGACAAAAAGAGACTTTTACCATTTTAACTATCTCAATCAAATACTGATATTGAGTCCTACTTTCTCATCGTGTTTTTAAGGGGAAGGGAGATAGAAAGTAGAAACGAAATGGTTGGTATTTGTTGATTTCCTTTCACTTCCTCATCACCCTCAGCATTTAGGATGTGTTGAAGTAGTCCTCCCTTTACCATTCATCTCTAGTTCTTACTCCCTCTGATATTGTTAAATGCTGTTTATCTCTCCCGCAGCAAAGTTGCCCACAACAAAGACGCCCCACAGCAAGCTCGATCACCCACTGTTTGAACAATCTGACCCTCATAAACCGCGTTCACACTTGATCCGGCAAGGGTGATCAAAGGGCGATCAACAGCTAGTGTGAACGCAAGAGCGATCAGGATCTGATCCTCCTTTTTGATCCCCCTTTATTGCGAGATCAAAGGAGGATCTGATCCTGCAAGGTGGATCAAAAACGTAGTGTGAACGCAACGCAGGATCAGACCCCGCAATTTGACCTACCGACTTCCGGTCTCGAATAGCGTGGGGCGCGGGCAAGTTGTCTTGTCTGCATATATTATTACTGCAACGATGTCGGCGGTAAAGTTGTGCAGAATTAATGGCAACAACACCGCAAATAAACAAAACTGATCCTCCATTTAAAAGAAGAATTGTATAGGGAAAAATATCAGACATGAACTGTGAAAGTGAGTCGAACTTGTAAGCAAGCGAATGAACACACGAAGCACCAGTTATCAGCGCTGCCATCCCATATTATCCATCACCTCTATCCCGCGAATGTGCTACCCGTCGTCGCACGATTCCTAGCGTGCAATAATTTATCATGAGGGGGTCAAGGTACGGCGTGTTGCTGTGGGAGTGAAGCTGAGTAATCGTTGCGTGTCGGGGGAAACGTCAGGTGAACGTATTTACATGCACGTGTATTTGATGTCAATTTTGAGCGAATAAAAAAAAAAATCGAGGCACCAGCTTTTAGAGATCGCAACATCCAATCGTGGAGGTAGAAACCATGAATTAATGGAGTCGGAAGCAGTGATGAAAAGCGCACAAATGTAAGGTGTACTGTTTTCATGGATGTTAATTCAGTGATTTTTCTCGGCGGTTTGTGTATCCATTCAGTCAGGTCTTGCTTGTTTATTTAATTTCTCATTTCATCCCTGCGGTAAAACTCTGATTGGGTCATTGTTTCAGTTCTATGGTATAGGTACTTTCAATTTTCAAAAATCTTCGCGATATATCGTCATATCGGCGATATTACCCGACGATATGTAAAATAATTCAATATCGTCCAGCACTAATTCACCACCTGGCAACGCACGCAAATGTGTGTGTGCACATAATCAATGACCTTATTCAGTTGACCTTTCACAGAAGCAGGTGGAACTTCCGTTCAACAGGCGCCGGGCAAAGGGGGATCAATGCGAGATCAGGATCAAGTGTAAACGCGTCAGCGATCAGCTTGATCGCCCTTGCAGGATCTGATCCTCCTTTGATCCTCCTTGCTGGATCAAGTGTAAACGCGGTCCTACAAAGCCGCCCCGACAAAGTCATCCCAAACAAAGTAATACCCACTGCTGATCTTTAAGCTAAATAAATGATTTGTATTATTATTATTATTTTTATGTGATGAATATTGCAATGAGTGGCCAGTTTTGTCCTAGTTTTGTGAGAACATTTATTTGTCCTTAGTTTTTCTTGCTAGTGAACTTTGCTGTTCCTTAGTTCTGAGCCTCTATTGATGTTGTTTGGCAGACTGATCCGAAAAGACTCAACTCCAAACTCACAGTCTGCCTGTTGCATCAGTGGCGAGTCAATCGATCAAATGCAAATCTAACGGCACTGCCAAAGAATGGCAGTATTCCAAATGCACAATCAAATCTACCAAATGACTCAACAATTTGTATTTTTAATTAATATTTCTCACAAAAATCTGTTGCCTATCTTATGCATGTGCTTTCAGATCAGCAGTGGGTCAGTGAACTTGCTTAGGGGTGACTTTATAGTGGGTGACTTTGCACGGGGGCGAGATGATTGTGTTCCATTCTATTTATGACGTTAGTGAGTCCTCATTTTCTAACTTACCTGTCTTTTAATGACTTCTAGATTCTTTTCTGCCTTTTGGATCAATGCTTTGATTTCTACCTCGTCTGTTATCGTCTTGTTCTCTCTGAAAGCATCTTTGGTTCTCCGTAAAGCATACTCCCTGTACACGTATTATGTAATCAATATTAAACTCTCGGAATGCAATCTTATCCATCACTGTTTAGTGTTAGACACCAAAGCTTTAATGTAGCAATAAGTGTTCTTAAACATGTTTGTACAAATATTTGTGTGAATTTAATGTAGAGGGTTCCAGTTTCTATCAGACTGGATTAAAAAGAATTGTATATAAAAAAGAATGAAAACAACATAACAATATACAATTTTTTTTTGAAAAGATGCTAAATCTGTCTGTCACTTTTTCATTAATTACAACCTAAAAATATAAAGTATGGTGCAAGATATGATTATGTTTTTGATCATAATGAGTGAAAAAGTCATAGTTTGAATTGGGATTTTTTCTGACAAAATGTGTATCTTTTCCACTGTTTTGCCGTATTTGCTCATTCTTTTGTATAATCCAGTCTTCTTCCAAGAAGGTAGTGCTGCTCAATGTATTCACACTACTTTCAACTGGAGCCCTCAACAATATAAACACACAAACATGTTTTATACAATAAAGAAGAAATTTAATTCAAATACCATAGGGCCTACGTTTACTTTGGTGTTTTAATTTCATTACTCAATATTGTGACACATATGTACAATACAGGATGGTCCTGTGAGTGGACGTGAGGTGATGTGATGCTTATACTATTTACTTAAAACTAACTAGGGAAAGGATTCTGTTTTAGTAGTTTTACTTTTGGGATTAAAATATTTTTGTTTAATTGACTTTAAAAATGTTAACTAATAAAGCACGCAATCCATTAGTTGCGTAAACGTAACCCTCCTCCCGACGGCGAAGCCGGAGGGTTACGAGCCAAGCTCGAACGGCAAACGGCAATCTGGTCCAACACGTACAATTTTGACAGCTAGTCACCAGATTTGCTCCATTTTTACCACTTTTGAAAATCATGACACAAATTCTAGGAACACGAACTTGATCCTCAATGTCTAATGAATCCTTCCATATCACTCAAAACCATTGAGGAAATATTTTGAAGAAAAAAGGACAAAAACTTACCCCGAGCGAAAGAGTAAAAAATGTCCCAGGTTGAGAATTTGAATCTGAGTGGGGCGCACGGAGCTTCGGCTGTGTGTGCAGGTCAACGGGGTCAACGGTCTCAGCGCTGCGTGTGGTGCAATGTGTATATTTTTTACTCTTTCGCTCGGGGATCTGGTTAGTTTTTGTCCTTTTTCTTCAAAATATTTCCTCAATGGTTTTGAGTGATATGGAAGGATTCGTTAGACATTGAGGATCAAGTTCGTGTTCCTAGAATTTGTGTCATGATTTTCAAAAGTGGTAAAAATGGAGCAAATCTGGTGACTAGCTGTCGAAATTGTACGTGTTGGACTAGCCCAGGTTGGACTCCTCCGTGCGTTGCATACAACGCGACGGGGTCCAGGGTATAAAGGTCCTCAGGCATTGCAACAAAATTTATAACCATTTTTTATCATATTTTTACCTTTTTGAGGAAGCTGAAACGTGACTCACATGTTCCTTGTGTCCTGAACCTTACGCCTGCTCTATTCAGAATTGCCAATTTTATCCTTGGATGACATTATTGTGAAAATAAAATGGAAATTGACACATTCGTTGCGACAACCTCAACTGACATGGAACCAAGTCCACAAAAGAGGGCACTGTCTAACCCGTAACACTGAATGCTTTTTCTTCCGGGCAGCAACACGACGGAGTCGCAGCGCCAGTGCACAACTTGGACTTATTTTCAGAAATAATGTCATTCATGGATGTATTTGATAGGTTTTGAACTCAGCAAAAGTGTAATTAAAGGCACCAAGAATAAGTGAATGGAGTTTCAGCTTCTCAAATTAGGTAAAAATATTTTAAAATGTTACTCAAAATTTTGTTCGCATTGTAAAGGATCTTTATACCCAGGACGTCAGTGCAGTGGCACTGACTGACGTCCTACCAGGGCTAGTGTTGGACCAGACATGCCAGATTGCCATTTGCCGTTCGAGCTTGGCTCGTAACGCTCCGGCTTCGCCGTTGGGCGTTGGAGGAGGGTTACGTTATCGCAACTATAATAAACAAGTGGTAACAAAACTTCCATGTCATGTCTTGACACGCTTGGTTATATATATTGCTTGCTGAAGAAAACTATAATAAATACATCATCATGAAACAAGTCCTTCCTTGCCCTATTAATGCACGTCAGCGTCATGATGATGATGATCATGATGTCACTGTTGGGCGCAAACAAGCCGCCTGCGCAAGCTTGAAGCTTGCGTGGGCAATCTTCAAGATGGGCCGCGCAAACTTCAAGCTTGCGGGATTGAAATTTGCGTGCGGCAAATTTGCGTGTGCGGATGAAGTTTGCGCGCCTCATTTGTTAAGCTCGACATGAACTGCACGGCATAAAATGACCTGATAGCGTCGCTGCGTGGTTGCATGCACGCTGCAGATTCAACGGCAACATGGCAGCTGTCAGTTCAGAAGAATTTGCCCATTGTATACTTTTATTTCTATTTAAAGGGACCATATACATTTGGTTTTGGGAATGCATTTATTTCAACCATCAAGTTCTCAAAATATACACCCTAAAATAATTTTTTTAAATTCCATCAAAATCCGTCGTAATGTTTTTGAGAAATCAGTAAACAACAGTTCTTGTTAAGTCAAGTTTGTACACATTCTCATGGCTAAGGAAACGTTACGGCATACAATTTTTAAGATTCAACTTTGGAGGGGTGAAAATGGCCTCATTCTTTGCAACCAAATGACTTCAAAGGGAATCATTTCTCAAAATGCTTTTATACTTGTCAACAGCTGCAGTGCATCTCAATTAATTTCTGAAGTAATTACTTTTTACTGAAATTTAAGAAACCAGCATAACTTTCATATCTTTTCTACGAACTACTTGCAAAAGCACCAAATTTGCGCAGGGCCTGAAATTTGCGTGGAATATCTGGTGCGTAGGTTTAAACCTGCGCGCGCAAAGTTAAATCGGGCCGTCAAGTTTGCGCGCTCAGCGGAGGCTGAAGTTTGCGCGAGGATTGAAGTTTGCGCCCAACATCACTATTAAACCACACAATCAAATAAAACCGCAACAAATGTTGATGTTCCCCCTTGTCACCTTCCCATGATTACCCTATAAATAAGTCACGAAATAACCATTTTTATCATTCTCCCAAAGAAAAACTCAGACATAGTAGTTTAGACAAGACTTACCTGTAGTTATATCCGGTAAATTTGTGAGATTCTTTCAACATTTGTCGATAAAGCGTAAGAACTGTCGATCTCGTTGCACTGGCCATGGTGGCTGCCATCTTTGTAAGTCACAAGCTCGTACCCAGCATTTCTTCTGCCAAACTATAGGCACGAGGTCGGCAACAAAGTGCCTGGAGAATTGAGATCGAGGTTAATACTAAGTTTATGTAATGTCTTCCTCCACACTGCCACAGTGTACATATTATTTTCCCCTATTTATTGCATGCCCAAACTTAAAAACAATATCATTACTTTAGTTTTCAAGATTAACCTCCCTATATAACACTTAAGTTCCAGCTTGGAAACAATAAGATCTAGGATTAGAAGAGTAAAATAAGACAGATTTTAAGAACATTATTTTTTAGAAATGTTTTGAGTCAATTTTATGGATTCAATTTTATTACACAAAACCTTCCAAGAACTTTCAACATTTCGACAGAACGCTTTTATCAAACAGCCAAACTTTTTGAATTTATTTTAAAATTATCAGTATAATACTAAATACTATGGGACTACGAATAACTGTGGCCAGGGGGGGGGGGGGGGGCAAGGCTTAAGCTTCCCAACCCAAACAGACAAGTGCTCTGAAATAATAAAACTTCATAACACACATTTCAATACACAAACATAATTGATTGTTTTATTTGGCTACATGATTCAAACTTACATTGTAAATTTTCACTACCATAATTCACCTTTTTAACCACAAAATATTTTATTTAAAATCAATTACTATTTTAATAGCATACAGGACTTTTTCATCTCATCACTCATAACATAATTTTAATTAATCTGGGCAGAGTTAATTCTTACCAAGCTTTAAAAGTTAGTAAAAGTCAAACTAGTATAATATTCAATTACAGATTTGATGTTGACCTTTTGACCCATGACTTTATAATGTGTAATTAACAACGTTCAAGTTGTCATGATGTTGTGAACCAACTTGACATTTTAAGTGTATTACATGATTGGGGTTTTTTGAAGAGAAAATACATTTCCCATAATTTAGGTTTCTACTGTCATTTTACAAACCAGTGAAAATGCAATCAAACTTGGTAGTTCAGTTTAAGTGAAACTACAAAAAATAGTTATGATTTGCCAGTGTTTTTTGTGCATATCAGCCTTAATTTTGACTGGTGCAATCTAAAAAATAAACAGTGATTTTGCAGGTCTTCAGATAATATTTGTTCAGATCAGAAAAGCACTTAGTTTGAAGATAGAAGATCCATCGCAGACACAGCCTCACTAAGAAAGTACATAAATATAAACTTTTAAGACTCATACTACTATTTCCTCAATTATCTTCAAGAAATCCATGCAAAAGAAATAAATTCAGTGGTAACCCATACCTTTGATTGGATTTTCCTTCGAATTTTGTTCCTACAAAACCCTGTGTAGTTAACAAGACCCCAAGGTATTCAAAATTAAGTGTACAAGATGGAACAATAATATACAAACACAGACAGCAAACTTGTCATGCTCAAAATTGACAAAGTATTGGGACTGATGATTACACTTCAGACTGGCATCCCTCCTTTAGTTGGAATGATCATCAAGTTAGGGTACGGCAAACTGATCATTGATAATGGCATGAAAAAAGGCATCACATGGTGAACAGCAAAAGTAATTCTTCACCCAATTGCATTTATAAATAATTACTTCAAAAATTACCATTTTCAGTGAATGTCACAAAACAAAACTGGCAATGAATTAAGACCAGGGTCCAATTTCATAGAGCTTCTTAAGCAGAAATTATTGCAAAACAAGTTTCTGCTAAGCAGAATTTAGCAAGATACCAGTCACAAATTGATGTAACATGATAGTTTGACTGGTAACCTTACTCTTGCAAGCATAATTTTGTTGTGCTTAATGAAAGACAGTCTTCTAGCTCTATGACATTGGGCCCAGTGTGACAAGACAGAGGACTTTTTCTACGTAATTACAAGTTTCATTATCCATAGCATTGCTTGCAATAAAATTACTGATCTTAACAAGCACTAATAACTGTTGATATGAAACTGGCTGCCGTTAAACTGTAGCTCTTTGTATGATTGCAAATTACCCTCAATCACTACTCACCCTAACCAAAATCCAATTGGGACAGAAAACAATAATTTGTTTGGTTTTACGAAAAGAACATTTAAAACAAATCAAATCACCCAAAAATGTGAAAAGCTTTTGTTATACATGTAAATGTCTAAATTCTGAGATGGAATGAAGTCCAAGGCTTATTTTTATTAATTAATAATTAAATTAATTTCATTATGCATAATTGCTGAGTTGGCCTTTGATTATTAAACCATTACTAGAACTGTTAGCAGAAGAAACAAGTTTTACACTGATACAAAAATAAATAAAAATGAATTGTGATGTAACACCCAATAAGACTGTGCAAGTTAGCGCATATCAAAAACGAGAAAAAAACTTGAACGAAGAATATATTTTTCTATGAAATCCAGTCTTCTTTAAAACTATACTTATACAAAATTCTTGAAAATAAAAATATCCACAGCAAGTTGTTATAAATAAATTTTCAATTTTTGTATAATACAAATAATTTGTTCAAATTAACATTGAAACAAAATTAAAACTTGGGACGAGGATGCTTATTGTTAGAAACCCCATTTGCCAATCACGCCCGAATATGTGCGTCTATTACATAGGTTAAATGACAACATGACCACCAGTTTGGCAGCATTCTTAGTTTTTTACAAGTTATGGGAAACGGAGGTCAAGTCTTATTCTCTGGATTTCTTCGTTATATTTTTGTTGAATTGGTTTTACTTTCCATATTGTTTATCACCTAGTATTACATTCCCAACATCATATATAATTTTCATAGCCATAAACTACGTTACACTAAAATAATTGACGGAACAAAATCCCGCCCACGTAAAACTCCATACGGTTGTGATCACAATGGTCCCAGAAGTTCGCATATGCGCGAGACTTGCACAGTCTATTAACATTACTTATTACTTTTTTTAGGGGAGAAGAATGGGAGGTTGGGGTTGGGTTTCCAACAAGCTATTATCCCCAGGGGATCAATGAAGAAGAGTGTTTAAAAGGCACTGGACACGTTTGGTAATTACTCAACTTATATATTACTCAAAGTATATATTAGCATAAAAACTTACTTGGTAACGAGCAACCGAGAGCTGTTGATAGTACAAAACATTGTGAGAAATGACTCCCTCTGAAGTAACGTAGTTTTTCAGAAAGAGGTAATTTCTCACTGAAATATTTGAATCTGAAAAAGACCTCAGGCCTGAAGCCTTTTTCAGGCATCTATGAAAGCACACAAATTTGTCCAACAAGGGTGTTTTTTTTCTTGTATTATTTTCTTGCAACTTCGATGACCAATAATATTGAGCCCAAATTTTCACAGGTTTGTTATTATGCATATGTTGGGATACACCACGTGAGAATACTGGTCTTTGACAATTACCAAACGTGTCCAGTGCCTTTAAGAAAATGTAGTTATCTTATATCTTCCTTGTTGCACCACTTCATGTCATCCGTTCTTGGTTTGATCCCAGTCAGCCTCTCAATAAGACCTTCCATGGCTGGCCAGAAACCCAACTTCTCAAGAGGGTAATCCAGCCATCCTGTAGTGATACAGAAGTAGGTCTCATGAGGTGCGACGTGATGGACACGATGGTGTTTACGGGGTAGAATAAGGTGTAGATCTTGCAGCAGAGTCACCCAACGAGGGAGTCCAAAGTAAGTGTGGGACCACTTGTGGATCTGGTTGGTGAGCATGACGAAGAAACCCAATGTCAGCATGAAGGATTCAAACAAGACAAATGACTGAACCTCCTCGGCTGTGTGGGTAGAAAACTTGTAAGCTTGGTAGCAGAAGTAGGGGATGGTAAGCATGAAGTTATCTCCGTTGGCTTCAATGAAGTCATGACGACAAAGCGCTGTGGGATCAATATGATGCTCTCTGAATGGCCTGATGAAAGCCTGCATAAAACACAAACATACATTTCTTTTTTAACAACTTGTTAACCCTCATACCGCCTGACCATGCAGTATCATGTACTGTGGTTTTAAATGAAGGTATTTGAATGATAAATCAACTATGCCAACCTACAGTATGACACATGGTGAATGCATATGACACAGTTTTGTGCACAAATATAACCCATGTAGCCCAAATAGTTGATCAACTGCTGGATAATGTTACCAGTATTAGCAGGGTTAATGGTTATTTGAAGAAATTTAAATTTATCCTGCTTGTATCCAAGCACATTTCTTTTGTCCTTTAATAAGCATACATGCCGGCATACTCATTTCCATTGGGCAAGTTTAACCTTGAAACTATTTCCTTTGGGAGCACTGAATTTAATTTTGTCTGACTTCAGAGGTCGATTTCACAAAGTACTAAGATTCATCTTAAGACGAGTTGTCAGTATCATCGTAGTGATTTGTACTGTGACATCACACTTTGCTTAGCAATAAGACTGATTTGCACTCAAGATCGATCTAAGCTCTCTGTGAAATCAAGGCTTATGAAAAAAGAGAAAAAAGTTACTGCATAGTTTTGATGAATTTAGAATGTTTAGGTTTAAGATTATAAATGTGTCCTATCTATTTCAATACTTACCTTTCCAAATAGTGGCATACTGACAGAGCCATATGAATCAGACAGCCAATGTACAAAACCAGATGCAAAATCTGACATCACCATACCAAGAACTGAAAAGAACATATTAGATCAATTTAATAATAATAATAATAAGACTTGTAATGCGCACATATCCACCCTGCTGGGTGTTCAAGGCGCAGTAAAAAACAAAAAAAAACAAACAAAACAAAACAAAGACAAAACAGACACAACAAAATTAGTCCTTGAAAACCTGTGACATAAGATGAGTTATGAGAAGAGATTTGAATTTTGTGGCACAAAGACAAGATCTAAGATTAAGCGGTAGAGAGTTCCAGATGCGTGGCGCAGCTGAAGAAAAAGACCTGTCACCCCATGAGTGTCGAGACTTGGGTTCAATGAGGAGAAGCATGGAACTTGATCGAAGATTCCTTGATGGAGTGTAAACTTGAAGTAGTTCAGAAATATAGTGGGGAGCCTTGCCATTAAGTGCTTTGTGGACAATGAGCATCAGCTTGAAGATGATTCGTTGAGAGATAGGGAGCCAATGTAGTTGTTTCAGAATGGGGGTGATAGAACAGGATTTTCTAGACAGTGTCACAATGCGGGCAGCGGTATTTTGGAGGCGTTGAAGACGGGAAATCTGGTTGTTAGGAAGACTGTAGAGAAGAGCATTGCCGTTGTCAAGACGAGAAGTAACAAATGCATGAATGACCTTTTCAGTGGCACTTTTGTCCAAGTACTTGCGAATCTTACCAATATTCCTGATGTGATATGATGACAGACGAACGATGTTGTTGATGTGTGGTTGAAGTGTCATCGATGAATCAAAAATAACCCCTAAGTTCCGAGCTTGCAGCGAGGGAGCTATCCGAGCATCACCGATGGAAATGTATGGCACTGAAACCTTTGTTAACTGTTGACGTGACCCAAATAGAAGGCACTCTGTCTTATCATCATTTAACTTCAGGAAGTTTTGTTGTGTCCAATGTCGAATCTCTTGGATGCATTTCTCAAGTCTTGCAATAGATGCATTGGCCTTTTCTTGAGAAGATTTAAACGTGATGTATAACCAAATGGAAGCACAAATATAAATATAGTAGAAAAAAGGTTTTTTTTTAAGTCCTGATATAGAGTTTTGGTGTTTTGTACCTTCTTTAAAATTAGTACGAAAACAAGTTCAAATTCATTCACGATTTAAGGAGACTGATTCTGCATATATTTATTTTCTTATGAATACTTACACACACTGGCAACATGCCCCTTCCAATTCTCAATTCTAAAGTTGACCAAGACATTGTATGTATTAAATGCCAGTAGACAGGAAGCAATGATGATGCAGATGCATTCCTGAACACGCTTGCCTGAAATGAGAATTGCATAATGACAAATCAATTCAACCATATTCTTCACCACCACACACGTAAGTAAGGTTTACCGTAGCACCATGTGACAATCTTATAGACAATCATGAGACTAGCTCGGAGAAAGGCCAGTTGTTGGCAGAGCAGTCACTACTCAAAAGAGACTTATATCACATGATACTACAACAAACCTTACTTACATTTACTACGACCATGCATAGCTTTAAGTCTTACTACATTGTATATGACATGATACAATTATGTACTCTGTTCTTGTAAGGGCAATGCATTCATCATTTGCAAGGAACCTCTTCAAGGGAAATGTCACTTTTAGGAAACATGCAGAATCCAACTCTGTATTCACCAAGTGGCCAAAGCAATTAAAACCATTTATGGGTAGCTAGGCATTCGCCTCCAGTCCTACATTAAACAAGAGGTTTTATTATTGTCATAAACTAGTCTGTTGGTGACTTGGGGGGGGGAGGGCCGGGGGGATCTTTTACTTTGAGGTAAAACATGCTGGTTTGGCATAAAACATGCTGTAAAATTCCTTATCAGATTAAAAAAAAAAATTACAATTTAAAAACAGTGAAAAGTGAAAAATATAAAAGTTTGGTACATTCTTCATGCATATTGCGAACAAATTTCCTTGCATCACAATTGGAAAACAGCGCGTACCTGATTATTGACGTCACTTAATTCGCTTCGCATTCACTTTCAGGTGAAGTTTGAACTTATTTTTGTTTGAATTTTCTGTTGAAATCTAATAAAAATAACGGTCACACACACTCACAGGTGTTCCAACAGCCTGAATGTATTTTGCTAATCCTAACCCTAACCCTATCCCAAAATATAGTGTGTATATCATGAAGGGTTATCGGAGAGATGGTTGTTACATGATTAATTATTAGGTCAGAACATACAGTACACAGTCACCAACTTGTACTAGTTTTTAAACACCAAACTCTATCAATAGTATCATCTATGTTTGTCTCAACATCATTTTTATACATTTCCACAGGGCTAGCTGAGTGACATGTCATGCATGTGACAATGGACATTTTTTTTCTTCATTTTCTTGTCACCCTGTGCATGCATGATCGTGATGGAACTGGAGGTGCAGCTAGTGTCGTTGCGATAATCGAAACCCTCTATCTGTCTATCCTCAGGGTTACCATTATCGCAACTAGAGTCGAGGTGTACTAGACTGTAGATGCAGTGTTGAGTTACCACATTGCCAATCAATCAATAAGGTTTATCGCGATTAGCAAAATACCAAGAGAGGGCGCTGTTTTACCAAGCATGTCGGGTGTAGTAAAAGGGGGCAACCCGGGAAAGCGGTAGCCTGGGCGCACGACGACCGACTGTGTTGTTTATAAAATTGTTGCGACGTTCAATTCATAAGCTTGTTTACTTTTTTAGTTTGCGCAGGGCCTAGGCCATGCGTGCAAACATCGTGTACCGCGGTATGCATTTGCCCCCTATGCCTTCCCATGATGCATTGCGGTTCTGAATCGCGATAAACCTTATGGATTGGAATAGCCCCATTAATAGTGCCAAATTCTCTGGACTTCCTCCGATCCTTGGCCCTACGGCCACGTACCTCCAGGAGGTGACATTTGTTTTCGAAAAGAAACTCACGTTTTTATGCCGAGATTTTTTCCCCAGTTGTCACTTATTGTAGCTCATTTGTGGACAGCACATTAATTCGAAAAAGAGCTCACTCGTTTTGGTGTAATTTATGAAGAAAATCGGCGGCGTTACCTGACACGGTTTGACTGCCCGGCATCCACGATTTTGCTAATGCGCTATGGTCTTGGTGCAAGACGTTTCTCGTTTACCTTTCACGCACAGCGCGGCCGACGACCCGCTCATTCAACTCGCCAATAGCGCGCGCCACGAACACCTGACTTTAGCCCACGAACCGCCCCGCGCGCGCTATTGGCGAGTTGAATGAGCGGGTCGTCGGCCGCACTGTGCGTGAAAGGTAAACGAGAAACGTCTTGCACCAAGACCATAGCGCATTAGCAAAATCGCGGATGCCGGGCAGTCAAACCGTGTCAGGTAACGCCGCCGATTTTCTTCATAAATTACACCAAAACGAGTGAGCTCTTTTTCGAATTAATGTGCTGTCCACAAATGAGCTACAATAAGTGACAACTGGGGAAAAAATCTCGGCATAAAAACGTGAGTTTCTTTTCGAAAACAAATGTCACCTCCTGGAGGTACGTGGGCGTAGGGCCAAGGATCGGAGGAAGTCCAGAGAATTTGGCACTATCTGACTATTAATGGGGCTAGGATTGGAAGTACAAATTTAACTATGAAAAAACAGTTAGGCCTAACTTTAAAAGAGGGCTCAGGCTCAGGGTAATTCCATACAAAATCATGAGTTTGAATATGTTTACAAACAAAGCAGAACCTCTCAATCCTCAGTTTATATGTATCAATGTTGGATTGATTTTGGAACTTCCAATGGAAGAAAGAAACCCTCTTGAGTCTTGTTGCAGAAGGGCGCGACCAGATTGCAGACCATAATTTATTCAATTTAACACTGACCTTTTGAGTAGTAGCCAGCAAGTTCCTTTGCCCCGGCATGATTGCGACCCGCTTTTTTGAGTTTGACCCGACCTTTGTCAACATTATGTGACATTCTGTCGGCAACTTCGATGTGTTCAACTGCATTTATCGCCATTTTTGTCCGTCCGCACCACCACAGTCTTCGGGCACCGCAATCTTCTGTCAATGTAATGCATGTACATATACATGGGGTTGAATGTAATGTACATGTACATGTACATGGCCGGCGGTGGGCCGGTGCGTACGGTGTGCGTGCCTGGATGGGGGATGTCAGAAGCAGCGACACACGGGTACCAGGCTATTCATTTTATGTAATTTCCATTCAGCCGATTATGAAAGATACCGCCTTTCAAGTTGTGATTGTTAGGTCAAGAAAATAGGTCAAGAAAAGTCTGGCAAAGGCACAATGGTCAAGCCTTTTCGTGATCGCTAGCCCAGGGCCATAAGCCATCGATGTGGCTATACATTTAAGGGGTTTATGTTGTGTTTTGAGCAATTTATTTATTTATTTTTGTCATTATTTGAACTATTTTAACTTGAGAAATGACCTGCACATATTATTTAGTATTTTTGAACAAACTCATACTTTTATGTAATATCGTTTATTTTACATTTTTCTACAAAATCAGACCTGTACCTTTTTCATGTGTCAAGTCAACTGAAAGTGTTCCCATCCAGCAAAAATGTTAATATTGTGGGTTTCTAATCAAGTAAAAAAAAATATATAAAAAAAAAAGCTGGGTAATCTTTTTCCTACCCGTGACAGAAACGCCTCCATTTTGAGGCACAAACTGAAACTGTTTATGTGAAAGGTATTTGATTGAACCGACACAAAAGTGTTTTATCATGATTAAAGAATGACAAAAGAGAAAACATCTGATCAGCTTAGTTGCAAGCCTGAAATAAAAACAGGTGATGTACTTTAAGGGAAAGTATAATTTTTCCCAATTCATACAAAAACATACTAATACTTGAGTAAAACAGTTTCAGACTTTAGACTAAAACAATTTTATCCTTTGCCCTAAAAAGAAGAATTAATCACAGACAATCAGGCAAAGTGTTTCTGTTTGCTTTATCATTATTTACTTTATTTTGTGTAAGTCTATTTTGTACATAAAATAAACTTTTTCAGTAATTAACCAATTTCATAATTAGTAATCAACTACGTGTTGGACAGTTGATATCAACATGTTCACTGCTGATCATGCAAAGAAAACAAATAATTGAGGACAACTTTAATGTCTGTACTGTTTCGAATGAATAAACACTTTGTTTAAAATAAAAATGTTATACAATCCTCATCATCCATTTTATGGGTACAGAAAACAAATCTTTTCCAAAACACATTTTTTTATAGGGAAAGATTTCCCTTGTACTTGTATGGTTATATCAATGACCACCCTACAATAATTATTTATTACTACTAACTGAATACAATCAATCATGACCTAGGAATGCATTCCTCTTCCCCCCACTCAATAAAAAAAAGAAAAATTTTTCATACTTGTACACTTTATTACCAGCAACTATTAATATTTATATATTAGGAGTATATACAAACAATTATTGAACAGTAGTATTATAATGACTTAGGCATACTGCAAACCAATTGATGCCTTGAAGTGGATACATTGGATGCCCAGAAACTAGGATTTTGAGTGAATGTACAAAGTGATGCTGAACAGGATTTTAAATATTAAAGTGGAGTCCGTTAAGTGTAAGTACAACGACTCATTATTTTAACAGCAGAAAATGCATCTTTGCATTAAGTATATCCCATTTACTTTGCGCCTGAGTAGACAAATGGTATTGTGTGATGGAACCTTGATTTAGTTACAGAAGTGAAGCTTCATGATTTACAAATACAGTGGGAGACTTTCAGACGCTGAGTGGCAGCAGAGATACAAAATCATTTCCCACTGATCAAGTAATTCTGACCTTTATTGATAAGTCTGTATTATACAAAGTCTGCTGCCACCCTAAGCATACACAAAGTCTCATTATGCGTTAAACAAATCAGCTGAACGTAAAACATTACGCTATTTTTTTTATACACTTTCTACATATATTTTTGACGAAGATTACAATTTTTCTGAGCTGATTTAGAAGAAATAGACCCCCGGAATTACTCAATTTCTTCTTTGGGGGGGGGGGGGGGGGTAGTTGAGTGCTTCTGAAGTAAAGCAGCTTGCAAAGTCATTATGTCTATTTGCCAAATCAATCAATAAGCATTGAAATGCAGGGCTACATTTCAACTACTCGCCCCCACCCCACCTTCTGAAGACAGATACAAGGAAAAGATTAAAATTAGGACAAAAATCATACAAAGAAACAAATCTGCACAGAATTAAAGTCCAGCTGTCAAATGAAAAGCTGCTGAAATAATTAATTAATAGATGAACATGTTATGAAGTCCCTAACATAATTAATACTCCCATAAATGTTGTGTATAAATCAATTATAATTACACTATAAACATAAAATAACATAAATTTGCAATATCCACTTGGCACACCTTGCTTGAAGCTTGAGGCTTGACAGAACTAATCAAATTATTAAAATAATTAAAGATGAATAAATTTATATTTATTCTTCAGATAGTAATAAGAAGTTGTACGTCTAATAATTAGATGTGACTGATTAAAGGAAAAGAAGAAAATAGTTTCAAAGTATCTAACAATTGTATCTCTCTGAATGTAAAAGCCTCTCAGAACAAAATGCTCAAAGTTCTTATTCATGATTTCTACAAAATAATGTGTAAAATGGAAGTCAAATGAGGTGGTGGAGATAACTGAACGCCCAAATTCTATCCAACAGAACGCAGGATTTGAGTTTCTAATGGATTAGGTCCAAAGCCCACAATGAATACTGGACTTCATTACCTTGGCTTTTGGTTAGCTGGCAATATCAGGGGGGGTTTCTTCTTTTTTCTTTTCTTTTTAAACTTAACCAACCATTAATTATTCCAAAATACTGAAGGCATTTGCCATTTGAACCTGATGGACTATCAGTACTGTAACACTACAAAAATTGGTTTCATAGCAAAGCATATCAAGGTTTGTATTTAATTTCACTACATGTAAGGGTGAAAAATGGAACTCAGTTGAGACTTAAAGGGTCTGTATACGTTTGGTAATGACTCTGAAAATTAATGGCAATAAAAACTTACTTGGTAAGAAGTACAGCAGCTTTGGATAGTATAATGCATTTTAAGAAACTTTTCACTTCAAAGTACTGCGGTTAGGGAAAAAAGATATCACTTCTCATCCCAAAACAATTTGAATCTGAGAAGAGTTACTGACAGTAACGTTTCTCAGATTGTGTATTCCAATTGCAGATTATTCTTCCTGCGTGGACATAACCGCTCCAGATTTTCGGCAATATCTCAAAAACGCTACCACCTTTGAAATGAAATATTCACAGGTTAGTTTCATGGTATATATCTACAACTATAGAGGATTGAAACAAACAGTGGGTTCCAATTACCAAACGTATACAATCCCTTTGAACAATATCGCTTAGAAGATTCTTAATCTTAAGAGTTACCACCCCGAATCCATCAAAGTCAAGCAGCAGCTTCTCTTGGCAAATATTCCTTGTGCTATCCCGTTATACCAATGTCAGACCAATTAATATTTTTAGCTCAAAAAAATTTGTAACATAAATTCTTACACTGGAAGTTTAACCAATAGTTTTGTGTTGCTCATCCAAATGCACTGAGCTCATAGAAACTTAACTTCATCGGCAAAGACAAAACCAAAAGGGAGGCTTAATACCCTTTTTTAGAGTCAGGAATTCAATTCCTAACTCTATAAATTGCAGTCAAATAAACCAAACAGGATTCAAGAATTATAGACAAGAATCTAGTAATATCTACTAATATTAGAATGTGCAAAGTGGATTGCTAGCAGTTATAAATCTATAAACACTAGCTTTTATTTTACAAACATAAATGAAAGAAATAAAGGGTTATTTGTCTTTTGTTTTACCGATTGCAACATTTCTGGTTCACCAAAGGACAGCATAAAGCATGTTAATGAGAATAATTTCTGATACATGTGGTGTTACACTTACAAGGTGATTAAGAAGATGATCAATACATATGATTCAGGATGGGATAATTGTGTATGCTGATCTCATCATTATGTCATGTTTGATTCTTTGGATTTCTACCGAGGAGTCATTTATAAGTTGGTACATTAGCATTTATTGACTGAAGTCATTTGGACATCTTCAAGTTACTCAGATCATAAACATTCCCTGCAACTTGACGACACCATGACATCAAAATGCTGAACAATCTTTTGATAATAACGTTAGTCCTAACTGTCTGTAGGTTTTTTTGAAATGCACCATGCTTAATGCAACAAGATCCATTGGTTACAAAACAAAACGTTTCTCCACTTCTTCGCCGAGGGTGACAAAATACAACATTGACATTTATTGCATCTTGTTGCATTGAACTTAACTGGGTTTAGTCTTGATGTGTGGGATCTTGAACTTAAAATTCACATTCCTCTATTTATGAAACATAATTTTTGTTTAAAAGCAAACATGTAATACTAATCATTAGCCGGCTCCATATAAAAATGTTTTTGATGGGGGACTTTTGGGATGCTAGGAGGCAGCAGACTTACCAGGTAAATACATTGTTCTCGGTAATGTGCGCATGCTCAGAACTACGTAAACAATGGATTTACCTGGTAAGTCTGCTGCCACCTAGCGTCCCAAACACTCCCATTGGAGATGATATCAAATAGACTGAGGGTTTGTTGGGCTATTATCAGAATGTTTGATGACGATGCTGTTTTTGGTCTGTCCCCCAACTAACTGCTTAGATTATATGTATTATGAATGCATCAAATCTGGATACCCAACATGAAATACCCTGTACTCTACAATTGTGCATATTGTCACATCTACTGAAGTGCAAGATGGAACAGACTTTCAAGAAAGTTCTTCTGATACTATAAAATAACCGGCACAAAATTGATGAGTATGGGAACTAGACTCAGTGTGTATAATTATACATCAATGAACCCAACAGTGGTTACAGGACCTGAGGCCAATCTCATCCAGATGCTAAGCATATAATTCTGCTAAGCAAGGAAACGGATTACCAGCCAAAATGTCATGTAGAGCATGTTTTAAGTGACTGGTTCCCAGGTCAATTTGAGCTAAAGCAACTAAATGTATTAAGAATGTTCTGCTTAGGAACTCAATGACATTGAATCAGGTCTTGTTTTATGGTCTTTGTACAAGACAAATCCAACGTCTTAAAGCTTAAAGGAAGATTCAAGTTATCTTAAGAAAAATCACAATAGTCTTAATTTTTGTAAAAAAATGTCACATTCTTTTTTTTTATCACCGTGTCACCTTCGGATCTTGATTCCACCACACAATTGCACTAAGACTAACGAGCCTACCTACAGACATAGAATCCAATGACTCAACATGTGCTATGAGAACATTGTTGGTGGGAAATTATTGACTTCTCCCTGGGTGTTGGTGCCGTTACCATTGACCGTGAAGGCTAGTTTGTAGCGCATTCTCATAGCCTGTTTGGACGGGTTGATCACCTTGATAGTCTGGGTGACTGCTCCAGAGTTGTTAGGGGGTATTAGGTCACCTGACGGTGTCAACAGCTCCAGTTGGAATGTCTGTAAAGAGGAAGAGGGAGGTGGGTGAGGAGGTCAAACAGACTAGTCAGTTTTAAGTATCAGCAAAAGGGAACAGTGTAAGGTTTGAGGCTTTGCATGGTGGTGTACTGGTGGATAGATATGGGTTTGGGTTTGTGGTACACTATGTATAAAATAATAATAATAATGCATAGCGCTTTATACTCCCGATGGGTGTCTCAAAGCGCTCAGTATTTTTCCTACAAGGTAAGTGGAGTTACGTGTTGAAGTATGAGACCGATTCCTTTGCATAGCACCATGTAATGGTTTACAAGGTGCTGTGGCGCAATATGCAGCCAATCAAACCAGGAACACCGGGGCGAACCCCTTCTCTTTACGAAAAGTGCACTGGGTTCTTTTACGTGCATTACACAACACACGGGACCTACGGCTTACATCCCATCCGAAGGACGAAGTATGTGGTTAAGTGTCTTGCTTAAGGACACAAGTGTCATGACTGGGATTCGAACCCACACTCTGCTGATCAGAAACACCAGAGCTTGAGTTCGGTGTTCTTATCCGCTCGGCCACGACACGCCACAATAATCTCACTTTCCCCAAGTGTGACTTATCGGAATGATTTTTTATAAGACCTGTCTTAGCTATCCACCCATGTCTTCTTCAGGGACATTATCCAACAAAACATTGTGTCCTGAAGAAAAATCACTGGGATACACGAATAACTGAAAGTAAAGACAGCGTTCATTCTCTTTTCACTCAAAAATTATAAGATAAATCGCCTTTGAAATGCTATTTTAGTCATTAGCAAACAGATTGTATTGTATAGATCATTGCGTTTATTCTGATGAAACTTTGAGGATAAGTCTTTCATGATTTGTCTTTCCGATTCTAGTGCTTTTTTATTCCTGTAGAACTTCAGAGAGCAATAATAATAACAATAACAAAGATATTTATAATGCGCAAAACATATCCACCCAAGGGTGCTCAAGGCGCTCACAAAAAGAAAAGTAATTAAAAATGGCATGTCATTAGGTGTGATTTCAGTTTTGTTTTGAAATTATCAACAGTGTCACATGTCTTCACTGAGTTAGGGAGTTTGTGCCACAAGCGAGGAGCGGCGGAAGCAAATGCTCGATCACCCCATGATCGTTTTGATTTGGGGACAACTAGAGAGAGATCACTGGAAGACTGGAGACCTGAGCGAGATGGCTAATGGATGTTGATGAGAGAAGTTATGTATATAGGTGAGGAGAACTTTAATAAGTCCAAAGTTCTTGACAGTCACATTAAAAGAGGGAGAACATAACTCTTAAATACTAACCTTTGGGACAGCAGCTTGGAATAAGAAACTAGTGACTGGATTAGGAGAGGAGTTTGTGGCTTTGAGTAAGATGCCAACTTTGTCTTGGGACTCCCTCTCAAAGGCAAACTCTATCTTAACAGGGCCATTCTCTACGGCTATGATGGAAGGTATAGATGGATCTGAGATAAAGAGAGAAAGTGAGTACATCTTAAAGATTGCAGCAACAAGATAGCGACGAGTGGTGGATGACTACAGGGTTGGGGTCGCACTACATCATGTCAAAGAAATCTCACTATTCCCGAATGAAATTTGGTTTTATTTGAGGGCTTTGCATGGTGAGTTGTGCATCTACATTTAGTTTCCTAAACGGTTAAACAGAACTTGTGACTTCCGTTTAAAGGCACTGAACACGTTTGGAAATTGTCAAAGACCAGTGTTCTCACTTGGTGTATACCAACATATGCATAAAATAACAACCCTGTGAAAATTTGGGCTCAATTGGGCATTGAAGTTGCAAGAAAATGATGAAAGAAAAAACACCCTTGTTGTACAAATTTGTGTACTTTCAGATAGGAATAAAAACTTCTTGCAAGAAGTTTTTTTTATTTTAGTGAGAAATTACCTCTTTCTCAGAAACTACGTTACTTCAGAGGGAGTCGTTTCCTATAATGTTTTATACTATCAACAGCTCTCCGTTGCTTGTTACCAAGTAAGTTTTTATGCTAATACTTGTTTTGAGTCATTACCAAACAAGTACGATACCTTTAACTGGTAAAACGTTTCTACTGATTCCGAATTATGATTGTTGGCGCCAGCTCTCTTCTTTCTGCAGGTATTTTAAGCCGACCCGAAAAAGGATGAGCAGATGTCAACACTCTTTCCAGGATTAAAATTAGAAACACTTTGCCCAGTCTTAGTAAACCTAGTATTGTTATCATTGTTACTAATAGCTACAAAAACAAACAAGGGAAATAATTCTCTACAGTCAAGCCGAAAAGGAAGGTCCCATTTTGTTTACTGTCAGCTTCGCTTAAACGTTTAGGAAACTTGGAAACAGATTAGACATTAAAGGTCCACCCCCCTAATGGTGGAGGACATCAAATGTTTTCCTGTAGACCATAAAGGTGGTTTGAATTGCACTTACAAGCAATATAAAGTACACAGTCCTTACAAAGAGCAAACTTGGTCTTCTCAATGTTTTCACTATTTCTGACGCTTTGTTGTCTTCAAAACCAAACTTCTTTTCAGCAATTCTTTGAATGATCATTGAAAGAAAAGTCAACAAGAGTTTGGAAATCTACTTACTTATATTATTGACAAGGCCTCCAAGAAAGTCCGATTGTGGTTGAGAAGCTGGCATAGGTTCTAATGCACCATAGACATCCATGATGTTAGGTGGTGGTGATTGACTTGACAAAAGTGGTACGGGCTGTAGTGCTGGCATGGTGGCAGCGGGAGTGCTGAAGTCCAGTGTGTCTGGTTCAGATCAAAGATCAAAATCAGTTAACAGAAAATGTTTGATGATTAAAAACAAACTGCTAGCATGATTGATACACCAAATCAATCTCAATAAAATTTAAACAAGTTGGAAGTGGAAATAAAATCAATATTTTGACATGTTTTTCCCCTTCTAGTTGGAAATGAAATCAAGGTATAGCTATTATGACCAGGGCCATATTTCATAGAGCTCCTTAATGGCTGATTTTGTGCTTACTGAGCGAGTTTCCATTTCATAGCGCTGCTAACCGTAAGCACACGGAAAGGCATGCTAACCTTCCGGTGCTTACTGTATGAAAATGAATTTTCGTGCTAACCTGTGAAATACGCTTATGAACAAGCAAATTTTTCTGCTACAGTTAGCACAAAAATTTGCTTACCGTTAAGCAGCGCTACGAAATTGGGCCTAGAGGCTGATTTCTTAAAAGCCTGGAAGCAGATATTTTCTGCTCATGGAGCAACCCTTCACAGTCTCTATTTCATAACCACTGCTAACCGTAAGCAAAGCAAAAGGCACACTAACTTGCCAGCAGTTTATGTAACAGGCATGATATTTGGTCCTTGGAAAAAAAGTAGGAACATTTTATTGAGTACAAGTACATGGAATAGGCTTTAGAAGACTTTTCAGGCTATTTTATCACAATATTTCCAAGGTCAAAATAACAATCGGAAATTAGACTAAAGTAGGAAGAATATCATGCCTGATGTAAGCAGACGAGTGATGGAACAATGCAAATATATTGTGAATGCGCACAGGTGCTATCAAATCGTCTTAATTGCTAATGAAGTATACTTTTTCTGCTATAGAAAGAACAACAATTTGCGTCCAAGTATACAGCTTTATGAAACTGGACCCTGAGTAAAAATACATTCACAAAAAGCGTACCCCAAAAATTTAATTTAGTTGTTTTATCTGAGGTTTTATTTGACCATTATTATCCTATTAGAGAGCCACATCCATCTTAATGGCATGATGATAGCGCCTGTGTTGTCCCTGATCCACATAGTATTGATTGGTTCTTTTGTTGGGTAGTTTTCTTGTGTCCTTCCCAAGATTAACTTCTCATACTTGCATGCTCCCTGCATACACTCATTGTTCATTGTTCTCTCTAGTTGCCCTCATGTCATCATCATTTTTGTACTTTGCTGTTCTGTATGTTTGTATAGGGATGGGCCTATATTTCGATTTGCCTTGTATTGTATTTTGTTCTTGTATTGTTGAGGTCAAATAAATAATAATAATAATGATATTCGTATTTATGCATTCCCAATCACTGATGCATAATGGAAAAAACTATGGTATGAGTAAATTGAGAAGGATGGTTATGTAACTCACCGAGTAGGTCGAGTAATTCTCCACCACTTGATGATGGTTCCGTCTTATTAGGTTGACTCGGTGATGTTAATGAGAAACCTGCATTAGGAACTGGTGACCCTGTGCCATCTCCAATAATCTCCAATAAACCTTTGCTCTGTGGAGAATAAAAAACATGCCTTAAGGCTTGCTTACTCTATATACACAGGCATTGCAGATGTCTGTCCCACTGGTAAAGGAGCATTGTTTCGCTTTGTAGATACAGTGAAATTTGCTGTGTTTATAGAATCCTGGAATTTATTCAAATGGGTAAGGAGTTCTCCCCATTTGAATTCCAAAATGTCAGGAGAATGTTTTAAAGGAAATGCATTATACTATCCAAAGCTACTGTACTTCTTACCAAGTAAGTTTTTATTGCCATTAATTTTCAGAGTCATTACCAAAAGTATACAGACCCTTTAAGAAGGCGAGTTGTATGAAACCCTGTCTTGTGCTTACCTCTTGTTGCATACTTGGTGGTTTCATTCGTTTCCTTTCCTCAACCTCCTCATTAACGTCTCCATTCAACTGTTTTTCTTCCTTCTTCTCCATGGGAGGCATTCGTTCTAATAAACCAGCCCTGTTTACATACAATAAAAGGATTTATAGATCAGTTAATAATAATAATAATAATCATAATAATAATAATAATCATGATAATAAAAGTGGCTTCTTATATAGCGCTCAAATCCGTCACACTCAGTGACGCTCATGCGCTCCAACATTATTACCCCTGGTCACTGTGCCATTTATTTCATTCCTTAAACCATCTCAGCTCCCTAGGGAGTATACAGCCTGTGCTGCCAAGTATGTAGCACACTAAGCTAAATCAATCACATGAACCATCTCTGCCCTCACGGGTACCCATTCACCCCTGGGTGAAGAGAAGCAATTATAGTTAAGTGTCTTGCTCAAGGAAACAAGTGTCATGACCGGGGTCCGACCCCACACCCTGATGACTCAGCCAGCAGAACTTGCGTCCGATGCTCTAAACCGCTCGGCCACGACACGATGAACAAAAATCAAAGTAAATCATTCCAAAATAAAACAACTATGATGAACCCACTTGGCAATAAACTGCTTTCATTTGCTTTCATTCAATCTTGCCAGCTTTAAAACTGGCTTCTTAAAGAAAACAGAATGGGATTCAAAGAACATACCCATCCTATTATAATAACTAGTTCTTATATAGCGCATTTTACAATAACGTACCAATGCGCTTCACATTAGTGCCCTGGTCATCGGGCCAATAAGATTCCTTTAATCTTTCTCAGCTCCCTGGGGAGTATACAGCCCCGAGCTGCTGTGGCGCTCCAAAGGCTTTTTCAAACACAATATCAACCTCTTCCCTCGCAGGTATTCATTTATACCCCTGGGTGAAGAGAAGCAATTATAGTAAAGTATCTTGCTCAAGGATACAAGTGTCATGACCAGGATTCGAACCAACACCCCGATGACTTAACCACCAGAACTTGAATTCAATGCTCTAAACCGCTCGGCCATGACACCCCCAAGTCCCTGTACCCTTCTCCTTAGAAATACTACAGCATGACAGAAACTGTACCACCATGGTTTACTAGATCGGACTTTGTGGTCAGAGCCAACATTGATATTCTTCTGAACATTTATGTTGTGGAAATGTCCAAACTGGGGCCTAAAAAAAAAGTTATGTTGGCGTTTATTATATTTTTTCGTTATAACAGTTAAACGAAACTTGTGAATTCCAGTTAACTGTTTACCTGTTTCTACCGTTCAAATCAAAACTTTAAGCCAGCGGATGTCAACACACTTTCCAGGTTTAATAGAACACTATACCCACTCTTAAGGGTCACAAAACCAGGTCATAAAACCACAAAGACATCGCGCGCGCTCTTGTGGCTTGATTGAAGCAAGAGTATTACAAACTAAAACAATGTATAACAAACTGCAGAGGATTAAGATAAGACGTAATTGGATCTCAATAGGATTGTCAATCATTCTCCTGGGGCTGGAGTGTGTCTGGGGCTGACATTAGATAAAGAAAAGGATGTCATGTTTTTTTTCACTTTCGGCTTCGTTTGTGGTAGGAAAGTTGTTTTTTTAATCATTGACAAAACTTCAGCTGGGGTAAAAAAAGTTGAAAAATTTTTTTAAAAATATCCAAGGTCGGCCGTATTTTTAGGGTAGGTCGGATTACGTCAACATAACAATTTTTTTTTTTTTAGGCCTGATTACTTGACTGTAGATATGTTAAAGCTAACAGGTAAAATTGCTCAGTTATTCTGTTATGGTTTAATTTGATTCCTTTGAAAGAAACATGTGAATGATTGATAGTTCATACATACCTCATATTATCATGGGATGCTATTAGTGCAGAAAACTCCACAGATCTCTGTTGTAATTCTGTGTCCAGACTTTGTGTATAAGGAGTTGTCATCTTCATAATGCGACTAGAATAAAAATTATAAATAAAACATACATAAAAATATACAATTAATGAGGTGCATAAAGAGACTCACTCCCATTCCATTAGAAGCCACTTTTGTATCATCTCGAATATTTAAATTAAGCTTAATGGCTCAATACAGAAAATAGACCTCTTGCATATCGTCATCGTTTTCACGAAGATTCTTCAAAAAATCCCATTTATTTTTCACCACAAAGCAGATTTAACTATAACTACTGCATCTGTCTTTGATAAATTCTTTTCAGGTACAAGTAAAAGCCGATATACAACTGCGACTTACTCTGCTGAGTGTGTAAACCGTGCACTGAGCTTCAGGATAGCTTGGAGCACATATTCTTTGGTAACTTGTGATGAGGAGGTAGCCTGGATGACAGACTCTAACAAATCCAGGGCCTCGTTTTCTGAAACCTTCACAAATAAAAGGAAATGCTTTCGGTTAATGAAAGAAATTCAAAGTCGCTACTGAACTCGTCGAGTACTTTAAGCATCTTCAATAGCCAGCATTTAAAAAAAAGGGTTCTATTTCTCCTTCCAATACATGCAAATTTTGAAAGTAAAGTTTGAAGTTTTCTAAAATTAGCCGCAAAGCTGTTTTATACTTTTTTGTGACTAGTTTTTCTATTTTTCAGCATGGTCTCACAAATTACTAACATATATCCTCGAATGTAAAAATAAAGATATAAAGCGAATAAGATGAGAACTAATAACGTATTTGCCTGTCCTTTTCTTAACTGCAATATCTGCCTTTTCTCAGTGGAAACACAAAATGATACCAAACAACTTTCACTACCATTGACAAATGATATGTTATAATTCTTCTTCTGGTTGGCTTAGTGGTATCTTCCCTTACCTTTCACCTCTGTAGACCATCGTTCAAACATCTCTCAAATGTGGATTGGGTTTTTAGTCCCTACCTAATTTAGTGGATTTTCCCTATTCAGGGTTTTCCTCCAAAATCTAAAACACTTCTTCATCATCTTCTCTACCCAGCCCAAGCCCCAATTTCATAAAAAGCCTGTAAGCACAAAAACTTGCTAAGCACAAAAAACTCTTGCTAAGCAACAATAGGTTACCAGCCATAGTACCATACAGCTACCATTGCTGCGACTGGTACCCCACTCATTTCTTGCCTGGCAAAAGAAATTGCTATGTAGAATTTTGTGCTTAACAGCTTCAGGGTTCTCCCTTTCCAAAATTTGGGGAAATTCTGGGCCAACATTTTGGGATGTTTGGCCAAATCCCGCTGAATTGAAACAAGGTCTTCGGAATGTTTTCTATTTGGTGTTTTTCTTGGTTTTCAAAGCCCTACTGTGCAATTTGGAGCATTCTATATGGTTTTCTTTTCATGTTTTTTTATAAAACTACTGTAATAAAAAAATAAAATAAAAATACAAAAATGATGATGATGATTATTATTTTTTTGCGTATCGGCCGAATTATTTTTGCATATCGGCCGAAATTCTTGCGGATCGGCACGCAATTCTTACGTATCGGCCCAATACGAAAGTGCTAGTTGCTTTTAAGAATCCCTTGGTTCAATTACCAGAAAGACTTTTTAAAAACTAAAATAAAAACCAATAAATGGCCGGTTTACATATAAGAGCAAGCTGGATTTCCATGATTCCCAACTGTCTGATGCCTCCAGTGGATCCATGTTAGTGAGTGTTAGAGATTGCAGCTTGCAGCGTCACATACGAACCTGCAAAGGTTCAGTCTTGCCAGGGTCGTATGCGGCTTGCCTGAGCTGGTCCAAATCTAAGGCAGGGACGTAGAAGGTACGTACCTGTACCGGCTCTTCTTCCTCGATGATCCCTCCTACTAAGAGGTCTCCATACTCTCCCATACACCATGCTGCTACTTGGGCCAAGGGTTGCTGTAAGGAGGAGAACAAAAATGCATCTGTTAGAACTAATCAAATATTTTAAAAGGAAATGGTATCAGGTAGCAATTTATGGAACTTCAAGCTTACAAGTAGAATTTCTTCAAGACTTTTATGACCACACCATCTAATAAATAAAACTCATTTTAATTTATCAAATTTAACAACATATTAGGATTTCAGACTTTGTATGGTGGCAATATTTGTAATGATCTCTTTTAGAAACTGCTGTGGCTCTAAAGAGAGACAGTTGTTTTATTCTCAAATTGTTTACCTGTGTGCTCTAGCCATTGTTTGGCGACTTACAGATTCCTGTTCAGTAAATTAGTTTACTCTTAATACAGGTGACAAAATAAGAACCTCACTTGGAAAAGGCATTGGCTCTGAAAAGATACTCTGGGTTTATTCTCAGTTGTTTCAACTTGTGAGCTCTAGCCATTGTTTCAACTTGTGAGCTCAAGCCGTTGTTTCAACTTGTGAGCTCTAGCCATTGTTTCAATTAGTGAGCTCAAGCCATTGTTTCAACTTGTGAGCTCAAGCCGTTGTTTCAACTTGTGAGCTCTAGTTGTTGTATTAACTTGCGAGCTCAAGCCATTGTTTCAACTTGTGAGCTCAAGCCGTTGTTTCAACTTGTGAGCTCTAGTCGTTGTTTCAACTTGTGAGCTCAAGCCGTTGTTTCAACTTGCGAGCTCTAGTCGTTGTTTCAACTTGTGAGCTCAAGCCGTTGTTTCAACTTGTGAGCTCTAGTCGTTGTTTCAACTTGTGAGCTCAAGCTGTTGTTTCAACTTGTGAGCTCTAGCCAATGTTTGGAAAATATAGCAATGGTTTGGAGACTTACTGGAGGAGAAGAAAACTACTTCCACTCACCTGACTAATATCCTCCTTCATTGCTTTAAAGAGCTGCTGGACGATGTATCCATGTAAGCTAGCTGTCTCTGAGATGTTCTGAATCAGACCAGACACAGAGTCTTCTGGGACGTAGTTACCTGCTCCAGTTAATACTCTCATCATTGTGTCTATATGCCATCTCTTATTAGGCGAGTGTCTGTGTACAAGATAGAGAGAAGTCTAGTAAAATGCTGACTTTGTGGCTTGAACATAGAGTTATGCAATAGACTAGAGGGAGCAATTGTAATTACACACACGTAACCGTGCTGTCCCACCATGGGTTCGAATCCCTATGGGTAATTTACATACAGATGTCCACTTACAAAATGTTGGTTGTGTGAACTGATGCATGTCCCGTGTAATGCAATAAGTCTTTTTTCTCATCGGCCAAAAATGTTTCTTGCTGGGCGGTGTCATATGGTTTTGTACGCCCTCTAGTTCTATTATATAACTCTATGGCATTGAAGAATATATTTATAGAGGTTCAATAGAGATGCTAAGCATAGTCAATGGGATTCCGTTAAAATCTACATACAATCAAACATGATCCACTTTTGACCCTCCTTCTCTTGGTAACATTCTCCAGTGAGTTGATAAAATATTTAAACACAAAGTCCTAACTTTACAAAATTGCTAACCTTCCCATGGAATGCCAAACTACAATAAAACAAACAGCATCCATTTTGAAACTCATTCAGATTGTACCAGTAATCATATTCATACCTCTGTGGAATTCTGTTTGGTTTTGCAACGACATGTCACATACTTGACACTAACAATGTACGACTTAAAGAGGAAGGGAACTGACCAATTTAATTTTGTGATGTACTCATTTTCCAATAGATAAAGTCCTCATGTGAGTGGGGAAAAAAATACAAGTCTCTAACCTCATATTAAAATGATGTAAATTGCCATTGTATTTGATACCCTTCCAGTGCAAAATTTGTCAACATCCAAAACATCTGATGACATCATTCTGAGAAAAATGGGTCTCTACATTTTTGAATGAGGATGTTTTGGTTCATTCCTGACTTTCGATAATATTTAATCAAAACTGCCTAGAGTTTGACCCTTTGACTGACGAAAAATTCCTCCTTGGAGTGTAAAGATCTATTAGTTGTTGAAATCCAATGACGTCATGATTCAAATTTCACTCTGAAAAAGTCAATTATGAACAAAGACATCCCCATACAAAAATGTAGAGACCCATTTTTCTCAGAATGATGTCATCGATTGTTTTGGATGTTGACAAATTGTGCACTGGAAGGGTATCAAATAAAATGGCTTGTAATTTTTTCCCTACTCACATAAGGACTCTATCTATTAGAAAATGAGTACATCACAAAATTGAATTGGTCATTTCCCTTCCTCTTTGTAGAAAGCTACAACCAAACCAATAAAGAGAGGTGTGCATTTACCTTTCACATGCTGAGATTATGTTGGATGATGTATAGGACTTGAACTCGGGGTCAGCTTTATCAAGGAAGAAGATCAGCTCTTTAATCATACTCCGGACATTGTTAGTATTAATCAGGGCAAAACAAAGCTCCACGGCACGCCTGAAATAAACAAAAATATCAAATATAAACAGAACTGACCCCAATCTGGCAAAGTTTCAGCAGATTCTACTTGGCGTATGTCTTTCTTTTAACGTACTTAAAGGGTCTGTATACTTTTGGTAATGACTCTGACAATTAATGGCAATAAAAACCTACTTGGTAAGAAGTACAGCAGCTTCGCTAGTGTAATACATTTTGAGAAACTTTTCACTTCGAAGTACTGCTGTTATGGAAAAAGATATCACTTTTTATCCCCCTAAATTTGGATCTGAGAAGCGTTACTGCAGTAACGTTTCTCAGAAAGTATATTCCAAATGCAGTGATTTTCGGCAATATCTCAAAAACGCTACCACCTTTTGAAATGAAATTTGCACAGGTTAGTTTTATTTTATATACATGTAATATATAACTATATAGGATAGAAACAAACAGTGGCTTCCAACTACCAAACATATAAAGACCCTTTAATGCATTGGAGATAAAGAACAATGTGATATGGTTTGACCCTACACCAATGTATGAAGCACTGCAGACTCAGCGCTTTCTGAGTCTTTAAAAAGAAGGGTGTTTTCTTTCTTGTTTACAATTCCGCTTTATATATTTAGATGTTTTTCTGTAATGCTACAGTTCACTCTTCAAAGGACTTTGTATTCACATCTCATCAGGGAGAAAGTATGTGTTAATCAAATGTTTTAAAGTGCTCCTTTTTGTGCATGTTAAGAAAAGCTGTCTGCAAATAATGTACCTTAATTTGACTACAATCAGGCATGTTTGGTCCTTGGAAAAAAGTAGGACAAATTTATCAAGTACAAGGGCTTACCTAACTGTACATGTTGTATAAGCTTTAATGGACTTTTCGTGCTATTTAATTAATCAGTTTTTCTGGTTTTTCCCAAGGGCAAAAAATCGGAAATCAGACTCAAGTAGGAAGAATATCATGTCTGTATAATGAGGAAGCTGTTCAACCTGGGCCCAATTTCATAAAGCATGTAAGCACAAAAGCTTGCTAAGCACAGAAAACTATTGCTTAGGAAAAATAGGTTACCAGCCAAAATACCATACAGTTACCATTGCTGTGACTGGTACCCCACTCATTTTTGGCTTATCAAAGAAATCTGCTAAGCAGAATTTTCTGCTTTATGAAATTGGGCCCTGTTGACATTAAATCAAAGGGGTTTATTTCCACCATTGCATGTATGTAATCGCTCGAAAGATTGTGACACTAGTTTATTGTCTTACCTTTTAATTGAGATGTCTGGATCTTTAAGACAGTCTACTATAGTACTTCTATGTCTCTGCACTGCATTCATATCACTCTGTACTACCTTAAGCAAAGTATTCAGCGCCACATATCTAAGAATAAACACAATCATGTAATGATAATAATATTTTGTTCTTATGTAGCGCTTTATCACATCCAAAGGGGTGTATCAAAGTGCTCAGTATTTTTTCCTGCAAGGTATGTGATGCTACATTTTGAAGAATGAGACCTATTCATTTATAGCACCATGTATTGGTTTACAAGGTGCTGTGGCGCAATATGCTGTCAATCAGACCAGGAACACCGGGGCGAATCCCTTCTCTTTACGATAAACGCACTGGGTTCTTTTATGTGCATTACACAACACATGGGACCTACGGCTTTACGTCCCATCCGAAGGACGCAGCAATAATGGTATCGTGAACAGTTTGATACGCCCAATTTTCTCTTACATTCAAAGCTCTCCCCAGGTTTTTTCAAAACTGTGGGGCATTCTGGGCCAAATTTTGGGATGTTTGGCTGAAGCCTGCTGAATTGAAACAGGGTTTTCTACTTGGTGTTTTCTTTGTTTTCAAAGCCCTACTGTGCAATTTGGATCATTTTTTGTATTTATGCGTAACGGCCGAAATTTGCGCGTATCAGCCCGATACGCTAGCTTGTGCTTGGAAAGAACCCTGAAGCTTTTTACATGCTTGCGGCTCATGAGCTTTTAAAAAAGCTCATGAATACACAAGTATTGAGAAAAACTTATTACTCTAGAATAGGTAAGTATTTGATGTGCAAAATTGTTCATTGAAAAGGCAAGATGGCATCTAAAGCCCTATCAGACAAGTCAAGCTGAAACTGGTTCACTGATAAACAAACAGTCTGACAAAAAAAGTACAACAAACAGGAAGAACTGAGTTAAGCATCTACGATCTTATCGGACATGTGAAGTTGAAACTGATTCACTGACAAACAAACAGCCTAACAAAAAAGTACAACAAACTGGAGGGATTAAGTGAATCTCACCTTATATTCTTATCGTTATTGAGCAGGAATCTGCCAAGTATATTAATAGCCAAGACTCTAAGTCCACTCTCTGATTTGATGTCCATGATACATAGCACCGTCTCATACAGGATTGCATTGCCCACGTTCTTACTGGTCTCTGTGTTTGTTGCTACTTGTGCCAAGATGTCGTTCATAGCTTCACTGCAATCCATATCTGATCTACCTAAGATTCGCAGCAAGCGTAGAATCCTCACCTGGGTCATATAAAGGCAGAGTCAACATGAATGCAATGGCAACATTTTGACATGTTGGTCAATATTTATAAGGATTCAGAGGTTTCAGTGTAGAGTCAGTCACTGTTCTAATTGGTTCTTCTGAAAGGCCTTGTAAGAAATTAACATATTTTTTTGGCTTTATAGTTTTCTGTTGTGTTTCAGCTACCCCTAATTCCTGCTCTATGTTCTGTATTTGTCATCCATCTCTAGAGGCAAAGTGTTGATGTGTTGGTGATGGGAGTGAATAATTGGTGTGTCGTGGCCGAGCGGTCTACATGTAGTTCAACGGACCCAAGCTCTGGTGTTGTAAGCAGCAGAGTGTGGGTTCGAATCTTTGTCATAACACTTGTGGCCTTGAGCAAGGCACTTAACCATAATTGCTTCAAAAAAATTGGGAAAATAGTTCATTCTGCTCTACCAGCCAGGCTCCTAGTGGATGATACCCATGCCTACATCCTTACGGACTGTGAAGGGGGTAACCCTGTTTCAGCCCAAGGAGTAGGTGGCAATGTGCCCTGGTGACAGTTGATTTGGGTCGACAGCCCAAATCAGATAAGTGTAGCCCTCACCTTGAAGTGGCCGTCCAGCATTGTGATGTTAGGTGATATCTCATTAAAACAAATTATCATAAAAAATTGCTTGACTTACCTGTAGGAATGGATCACTGACTCCAGACACATCATGCTCAGGGGAGTAGCCAGACATAATCAGATTCTTAAGTATTCTCACAAGATTTGGCACGATCTATCAAGGAACAAAACAACAACATTTTAATCTACCAGCTGTTCATCACAAGAGAAACTGATTTCACATGAAAAACATCATTTTGCTTTCTCTGTTCCAAGACTGATGAACTGTCTTTCTGATTTGGTGAATTATTGCATACTTTAAAGGGTCTGCATACGTTTGGTAATGACTCTGAAATTTAATGGCAATACAAACTTACTTGGTAAGAAGTACAGCAGCTTTGGATAGTATAATGCATTTTGAAAAACTTTTTACTTTTTACAAAGTACTGCGGTTATGGAAAATTATATCACTTTTTATCCCCAAAAATTTGAATCTGAGTCAGATTGTGTATTCCAATTTCAGATTATTCTTTCTGCGTGGACATAACCGCTCCAGATTTTCGGCAATATCTCAAAAACGCTACCACCTTTTGAAATGAAATTTTCACAGGTTAGTTTTATGGTATATATCTACAACTATGTAGGATTGAAACAAACAGTGAGTTCCAATTACCAATCGTATACAATCCGTTTAAAGAAAGTAAAACTTTCATATAATTCAAGTTTGTGTATAGTAAAAGTGAATGTTTAGAAATTGACCACATTTTACAGAATGCCATTCCAATGACGAAGTTAGTCATAATGAATAAGCAGCATTGAGTTAATGCAGCTTTTGTAATGTTTGATAACAACATAAAAGGCCTCGCTGACCATACACAAAAAAGTCATATCAGCAGGTTAGAGCCAGATTATTGCAAAACACCTGTTGACAAATCAATTTAATTTGCTGAGGTAAATCAAATAGTCTGCTCGAACAAAAACATAGTATTAGTGCACATTATGTGAAACTTACAGAATGCATTGTCCAATTAAATTACAATAGATTTCCATAAGGAGTCATTTCATGACAGACCAAACTACCACCACATGATGAAGAGTCGGGGGAAGAAGTCAGAGTCAGGTTCGGAGATTTAAACAGTACGTGCAGTAAACAGCAGAGACCTAGAAGCTTAATATTGCATTAACCCTAACCCCATCAGCATTCTTGCAAGAATCACTTCTCAACATAAATGTATGGTCTCTACGATTGGTAGGCGTTGCCTGGTCCACGTGCAGTAAACAGCAGAGACCTTGAAGCTTAATATTGCATTAACCCTAACCCCATCAGCATTCTTGCAAGAATCACTTCTCAACATAAATGTATGGTCTCTACGATTGGTAGGCGTTGCCTTGTCCACGTGCAGTAAACAGCAGAGACCTAGGGAAGCTTAATATTGCATTAACCCTAACCCCATCAGCAATCTTGCAAGAATCACTTCTCAACATAAATGTATGGTCTCTACGATTGGTAGGCGTTGCCTGGTCCAACACCAAACAGGTTATTTCATACTCAAAACCATGGGATAGATGATGGGAGTGATTTAGGGTGGTTAGGGTTAATTGAACTATCTGGTGGTTTCAGGCATAAGATGATGACAATAGCACAGTCATTTCACCAGGAAGACAGATAAAAGTCACAAACACCAAGCGGAAAGATTGCACCCTTCAAAAAGGTTACATAAGAGAAATTGAAACGAGGACAACCAATCACTAGAACCAATCATGGGAAGTTTGTTTGGATATTTACACATACCTCCTTTACCTAGGTTGACAGAAAAGGCATTTAATGAGGAAAAAAGAGGAAAAATGTAAAGTGCAATTAACAGACATTAACTTCTGACAGTACGTGAAGAAACAAAGAAACATCAATCTATGAACAGAGAAATTTGTAATACTACAATACTTGAATGTCTGGCAACAAGACTTCTGATTCAATAACAGAATCAAATTTCAGGAAGCAATAGCTACATACTAAAATCTAAAACACATTTATTAAGCACTAATTTGGGCCTAAATGCCTTGTTATACCAACTAAAACATTACTAAATTGCTTCAGCAGTTGAAAAAAGACATCAAGCAAATATAAAAGCTTAAACCTCCTACTGTATGACCATTCAGTATCTCTACTCTGGTTTAGAATGATAGATGAACCATGCCATTGTAAATGTATCTACATGTACACAGTACACTCCTGTAGACGGTAAGTTCTGTGCACAGGGCCCAATTTCATAAAGCTGCTTAAGCGAAAAATATTGCTTAAAAATGTTCTGCTAAGCAGAAATGAGCAGGATACCAGTCACAAATTGTACTTGTGACATAGTAGTTTAGCTGGTAACCTTATTCTGGTAAGCGTAATTTTCTTATAGTAAGCTACTTTTTGTGCTTAAGCAGCTCTATGAAATAGACTGTGCAAGTCTCCGGCGCATTCGAACTTCCGGGACCATTGTGGTCCCAACCATATGGAGTTTTACGTGGGCGAGATTTCATTTCAATTATTTCAGTTTAAAGTAGTTTATGACCATGAAAGTTATATATGTTGTTGGGAATGCAATACTTGGTGATAAAAAACATGAAAGTAAAATCAATTCTCAATATAACAAAGAAAACCTGAGAATTAAACTTGACCTCGGCTTCCGGTTACTGCAAAAAATTAAGAAGTTTGTGCTCACCTTCGATCACAAAACTTATGTAAATGCTTGTTTTGGATGTGTGATGATAATCACCAAATGATGTTATTGCAACGCGAAGCCTTTTTATTGCAGTCTATGGTTCTTGAGGCTTCAGCATCCTCTATTAGCTGCGTCACCCGTCAATTTTACGCCTGTGTGACTATCGCGAATTTCGTTTCAATAAAATTTATCACAGGCATAAGAATGGGCGATGATGAAAAATCCCGAAATCCTTTTCGGAGACCACATATTTTGAAGTGAAAAATCCGAAACCGGAAAAATCTGGAAGATTCTCATGCCTGTTAACATCAAAAACTCATTTGATAAAAATTGTAATGAGTATTTTTGTTGTTAAGATTTTGTCATTAGATATAATTTAAAACAAAGATTCGATTTCAGAAAAAAAATGTTCTCCGTTTGACGTGTTTTCTCGTTCCGATACGCGAGAGACTTGCACAATCTATTGGGCCCTCTTGAAATGAGTTTCAAACAAGCAGTTTCAAACAAGCAGCTTTTTATTACTATGGAGACTGTAAACTCACCTTGCGAAAGTGGATTAAGGTCTCTATGCTACGTTCACACATTTCCGTTATGAGAACCACTGCTGTTAGCTGAACACCTACAGGAGAAAACAAACAAACAAACACTTTGATTAAGATTAAGAAATTAAGTAAAGGTAATAATATAATAGGAGGTTGAAAGGTCTTGATACAATATGTGGCTATGATTTAGATCTAATGGAAGGCTAAACTACAAACTATAATTGCCTCTGGTCCAGGGACGTAGGAGTTCTGGTTAATGTAATGCATTCCAACCACTGTGTAGCATAGGGTGCGTTTGATTATCTTCCCGGGTCGATCCCAGTGTTCTCATCCGGGTGAGCCCCTGACATGAGCTAATCGAATGCCAACTTCCCACCAGCATTTACACCAATGCATCTTGGGACAGCCGACCGGAACTACTTTCATTGTGTGCATTACGTCCAAAACGTTTTGTTGATTCACAAAAAGATCGTAAAATAATTATTCTCAAGGTAAAACTGCAACGTTAAATTATTTAACAAACCACGTTGATACAAAAGTAGGCATCTGCGAATAAAAAAATACTTAATGCTCACGAAGTCGCTGGTTTATGGGTGAACATGTGTGTAAAACTTACTGAAAATGTCCCGCTGATCTACAAACAAAATGGTGGCCATTGAGAAAGTTTTTCGTCGTGACATCATGCACCTGGGTCAACCCCAAGTAACCCGCTCCACAAGCAGGTTAATTGGGTCTGACCCGGATGAGCCACAACAATGACATCAAACTGGGGTCAGACCTGGGTCGACCTGGGGAAACTAATCTAATGCACCCATAGAAGCACATGGTAATGATAGTTGTGAGCAGTGTGTGGGGGTTGGGATAACTCACCATGATTTTTGTCATTGAGAAGTGAGCGGACAGCAGGGATAAACATCTCCATTAAGTCTGGAACCTTCCTGATGATACGCACAGCACAAAGTGCAGCCTGAACACAGGAGTCAAAAAATGAAAAGGTTCAAGAATTCTGACTACTTGATTATCAACAACTCAACAGACTTTCAAATGTGTTCTTTTTAATGATTACCGAAATGAAAAATGCTCTTTTACTGATGAATGGTTTCTCTCTACAACAGTCTTTGAAAATACAAGTTTCTTTTTTAACAAACCATGCTGATTAATTACGCTTTTGGTACATCAAACAGCCAAATAAAAATGAAAAACAGTCAATATACCACAAAAGGGCCAAAACTCAACATTGATCTTTTTTAGGCACTCTCTCTCAATGCTCCTGAGTGAAGAACCTACCTTCTTCTTGACGTAAGCATTTGTTGACTTGAGAAGTTTCTCCACCTCGCCGGCGAGATCTCGACTCATCTCCGGTGAACAAATGCTGCCAAAGCAACTGAGTGATAATCCTATGACATACTGTGTGTTGTGTTCCATATCACTACAGAGGATGAAATCATGAAAGAGTAGTGGTCAATGATGACCTCATCATTAAGCTTTTACCAGTTCAGCAGTGACCTCAGGTCAGAGGTTAATACAGATGAGCACGAATATCTAAAAAGCGCTATCAATTAATCTCTGTTGCTTTTTACCTCACAAGGCAAACAGCATCTTAGGATTACAGGCTAACCATCTTACAAGACAGGCAGAGGACTATCATTTAAGGAGTATTTCACAAAACAAAAAAAATGTTTTACTAATCAAAGTCTTGAATCAACATCACAGAAAGACATCAATTACAAAAATGTTAATTTTCCAAACTTAAAAGAATTGCGGCAAGAGAGAAAAAGAATCACAGTAAAATATTAAATCTGACCTATAAACATGAAGTGTTTTGAGAAGTCAAGCATAACTTGTGAATAAGAACGTCATTAACAATGGTATAAAATCTGTTCTGCTTCTCCAAAAGCAAAATGCTAAACAAACATGCAACTCCTGGAAGTAATTATTGAGATAGATTTTCTATTTCAATCATTAATGACATATTAACCCGCCTGGAAATCCAGTCAGGCAAGTTCAACCTTAGCATTCAAGCTTGTACAGCCTAACAGGTTTACAGGCCAACCATCTTAAAAGACAGGCAGAGGACTATAATTTTAGAAGTATTTCAGGAAATAAAAATAATGTTTTACTAATCAAAGTCTTGAATCAACATCACAGAAAGACAGAAAATCGAACATCATTTTAAAAAATGCAAATTTTCCAAACTTAACAGAATTGCGGCAAGAGAGAAAAAGAATCACAGTAAAATATTAAATCTGACCTATAAACATGAAGTGTTTTGAGAAGTCAAGCATAAATGTGAATAAGAACGTTATTAACAATGGTATAAAATCGGTTCTGTTTCTCCAAAAGCAAAATGCTAAATAAACATACAATTCCTGAAAGTACTTAGGAAGATAGATTTTCTATTTCAATCATTGATGGCGTATTAACCTGCCTGGAAATCCAGTCAGGCAAGTTCAACCTTAGCATTCATGTTGGTACAGCAATGTAAGGCCAACTCCCGCTGATCTAGCAGTGAAATGTCTGATTAGATTTCTATTGGATTACACACTATAAATCCCCTTAACCTGCTGGCACGATGGTCGCTTTGAGAACAAATTAGTGCCTGCAAATACGTGTACAGACCCTTTCCTGGATTCTAGGGAGTTTGTATTAGTCAAATTGAATATTCAAACTGGACTTGCTCGTTACATTGCTGTAGGAACGAAACCATAATTGAGTTTTTATGAGCAATATTCCTCAAGCAAATAATCATAATGACTTCACACTTACTTGTTTTTTTAAGAGATTAATGTTGATAGCGGGCATTAAATTAATCAATATTTTCATTGATTGAATTGATTTCTTGAAATTTGTGTTGATGGAATTAAAAGGCACTGAACACGTTTGGTAATTGTCAAAGACCAGTGTTCTTACTTGGTGTATCCCAACATATGCATAAAATAACAAGTCTGTGAAAATTTGGGCTCAATTGGTCATCGAAGTTGCAAGAAAATGATGAAAGAAAAAACACCCTTGTTGTACAAATTTGTGTGCTTTCAGATAGGAATTAAAGGCTTCTTGCAAGAAGTTTTTATTATTTTAGTGAGAAATTACCTCTTTCTCAAAAACTACATTACTTCAGAGGGAGTCGTTTCTCACAATGTTTTATACTATCAACAGCTCTCTGTTGCTCGTTACCAAGTCAGTTTTTATGCTAATATATATTTTGAGTAATTACCAAATGTGTACAGTGCCTTTAGACCAAATATATTTTGTTTTCTTAACTCCAATATTAAATTACTTCTTTCTCTATACCTTAAATTTTTAATAAGCTCCACCCTCAAGTTAAAACTAGCGTTAATGGAAATAAATAAAGAGAGAAAACGTTACTTCTTCATGGAGTTTGTCATGAGTAAATGGACATCATGTCGTTCATCCAGCAGTAAAGTAGCGCCTAGGTAGCCAATACGTTTATCAGTGAAGCGTGGAGATGCAATGAGTTTCAAGCACTCCAGCTGTAGAAGAGACAGAGACAGGAATTACTTCAATTACCTCAGATGTAAGTCAAGTCATAAATTGTCTCCATCAGTCTCAAGACACTGGAGATAATAACTGCTTGAGGCAAAATGGTGTTCGTTTCCCATCCAATAAATTGGAAATGGTATCGGATAAGACAGTTTGACATTTGTTTGCATTCGTATTTACAAACTACTGCACAGAGTTGCCAATATTTCTGTAGATGTAAAATCTTAATAGCAGACCTTCATCATTCAGTGTTTCAAATCTTGTCAAAAAAAAACAACATTTCAAAAGTGTCTTTAAAAAATGTTGTCACAAAATGTATTGAACAGTAGTAACAAATGTGTCCCGGACTAGCCTGTCGACACCCCACCCCCGACCATCCATCTTAGCAGGACTTAACGAAACTGAGAGTGGTAATCTGAACAGCCATGTAACCCAACCTCCACAGTCCATGTCCATATCATACTTTATTCCATCCTTTACACTTTACAGATCCTGTAATATCTTTAGCTGGATTTCCAATTTGGAGGATTCAATTCACAAATTAATTTTGATTGCTTTCTACCTCAGTGTAATACTGCCATTTATTATCAAATGCAAATTGCAGATTTATCAAGTTAGATTGTAAGTTATCTCTCATACATGTCTGTTTTGAAATGTCACGTTTTTAACAATGGAAACCATTACATCTTTGGTTGATGGAAGTGGGGACCTAGTCTTCAAGAATGCAATGGTTTGTTTTCCTTATTTCCAACTATTAAATAAACATTATCCTGCCTTGTATTAAGATTCATCTTAAGATGAGTTGTCAGTATTACCATAGTGAGTTGTATTGTGACATCACACTGTGTTTAGCAATTAAGATTGATACACAGTTAAGATCAATCATAGCTCTTTGTGAAATCGACCCCTGGTATCATAGATACATGTAACAATTTCATCGGGACAAAGACTATTATGGGTTCAAATTCCCTCCGAGTAGCCAGTAGATTTATTTCTACAGGAACTCATCAGACATCCATGTATGAGTAAAACCAAATAAGAGCTTGTTTTATATATGGGATTTGAGGCATTGCATGGTGAGGTATCAATGTATATTCGGTTTGCGGTAACACCATGTGTATTATCTACTTTACATCTACTTTGCCGAGTCGATTTTGTTTCATGTTTGAGTGAACTTTGAGTTCTGGAAACCATTTCTCGTCTGATAAAAAGTACCTGTCCAAAGTGTGCCGGGTATCCCAGCATGTTGATGTAGAGCAGCTTAGCCACATTACGACATCTATATGTGTTATCCTCTTCACGGAATGAGTTGCGGATGATGGCCAACTCTTTCTGTATGACACCCCTCTCATCAGCAGCTGTACGAGCTGCTCGGATGTTTCTGATCAGATCCTTCAATCGCATCGGGGCTGGCATCTTGGATAACTGAAATAGTTCAAAGAAGACAACACGATTAAAGGGTCTGTACACGTTTGGTAATGACTCTGAAAATTAATGGCAATCAAAACTTACTTGGTAAGAAGTACAGCAGCTTTGGATAATATAATGCATTTTGAGAAACTTTTCACTTCGAAGTACTGCGGTTATGGAAAAATATATCACTTTTTATCCCCAACAAAATTGAATCTGAGAAGCGTTACTGCAGTAACGCTTCTCATATTGTGTATTCCAATTGCAGATTATTCTTCCTGCGTGGACCAACCGCTCCAGATTTTCGGCAATATCTCAAAAACGCTACCACCTTTTGAAATGAAATTTTCACAGGTTAGTTTTACGGTAGTTATCTACAACTATTTAGGATTGAAACAAACAGTGGGTTCTAATTATTAAACGTATACAGACTCTTGCAATCACCATTACATTATCCTCATCTGAAATGCATTCATTTTTGTCTTTAATAAAAAACCCAAAATATCCCTCATTCAAATGAAGCTATTAGCCAGTGTTGGTGCATAATTAACTAACTACATAATTCAAGACGAATTTTTGGGGCCCTCTCTTTATTTATGAATAACAAAGCAAATTAACTCAAGGATTTGGACTGTTTTCTGATAAGCATCAAGAAGATAAATGAATGATAAAACAGATACTAATATGTAAATTATAAGTAGTGCAAACTGAACACCTGTGTCCCAGGAAAGAAGATGTTGTTTGCCTTGACTGTACAATATAGGGAGGTGCTTTACTTGACATTACAGTGAAAACATTGAATGTGTTTACATTCAGGCAGAAATCAGCCATTCTCGGCATAGAAAGCAAACGTAAAATCAACAAAGCCAGAGAGAAATGTGATTTTTCACATCAAAATCAAAACCTTCTGAAATCATTTCATTTCAGTAAGGTCGATAGTGTCAATCATGTTTGGGAAAGGAGATTTTTAATGAGATAATGAAAACTTTCATCAAAAAATCAGAAAATCAATGGGACCATGTTTAATAAGGAGCATCAGAGTCAGAACAGCACAGGACCTAGACAATAAGAGGCTAGGCCTAACAGAGGCCATGACTACAGAGCTTGAGCACCGTCATATTCAAGACTTTTCCTAATGCCTATTACACAACTTTGACTAGCAACTCATCCAATATTTCTGAGTATTATCAAATTTTAAAAGCTGCTCAATTATCTAACAGTAAATTTAGATGAAATTATTCATAACAAGCAGAGGTCATACCATGCAGTAATTCCAAATTTAACATAACCTTCAATTGGGCTATGTTGCGGCTGGGGGTTATGATAATTTGAGTAAGAAAAAAATTATGCATTTTTTAAAATGCTAATTTCAACCATGCTATATATGCAAAAAGACAACATATGCATGCATATTCAATTGGCATGCAAATAACCTGCCAACTCCATAATAATCACTTGAACAAATTATACTTTTGTTGGCCTAAAGTGGTATTCTGTTTAGGAAATGTGAAAAAAGACAGCCTATTGCCAATAAAATAGCAATTAACCTAAAAAATAGCAATTCATAATAACGTGTTCATGTCGATTGTTGCTCGGCTTCTTCAAAATTGTACCTAGTCTACTAATGTTTTCTTCCCTCAGATGTTTATTTCATTCTCAAGTTTGTGTTAGGAAATTTTAAATGAGCTTAATTGCTAATTCTTTTACTAATTTACATAAAGGAGATAGCACTCGGAGTACATAATCTAAAATGGATAATCTTAACTCCAGACATGGTTTTGATGTACATGTACCCGTACCAACATCACGTCACCCGTTACCCATTAATGTAAATTGACAAGGTTCTGTTTATTTTGTTCAGCAAACATTCATGGGATCCGTTACACTTCCTTCTCACTCCTTCTGAAGTCTGCTTTGAACATCAACATTTCCCAGGTACATATAAAACTGTATTTTTCTTCATGTCATAGGTAGTGGGGATTGCAAATAACAGAAAACGTTCTTATGTTGTGACTGTCTGACCCTAGTTGACCCTAGTAATAAATGATCATATATATTATAAACAGATGGTGTATGGTATTGCTTACATGTACCCGAACCTAGTGTGCAGAATTGTGGTTCACACAGACAGCAATGTATACGCTCTGCAATGTATTTGATAATGCATTCATACATTTTGCCCTTTTTTTGTGTGATTGTGAGAACGAAATATCATATTATGACTTAATTACCAGAGGTTACAAGTAAAATGATGGCCAATGACAAAATATGTCTGCAAATAATTATTCTCCGAGTATTTGGCAGACGGTACAGATGCTAATTCTGTGCAGGAAAAAATTGCAAAACGCAACAAAACTTAAAGGCACTGAACATGTTTGGTAATTGTCAAAGACCGGTGTTCTCATTTGGTGTATCCCAACATATATGCATAAAATAACAAGCCTGTGAAAATTTGGGCTCAATTGGTCATCGAAGTTGCAAGAAAATGATGAAGAAAAAACACCCTTGTTGTACAAATTTGTGTGCTTTCAGATAGGAATAAAAACTTCTTGCAAGAACTTTTTATTATTTTAGTGAGAAATTACCTCTTTCTCAAAAACTACATTACTTCAGAGGGAGTCGTATCCTACAATGTTTTATACTATCAACAGCTCTCCGTTGCTTGTTACCAAGTATGTTTTTATGCTAATATTTGTTTTGAGTCATTACCAAACATGTATGATACCTTTAAGACACAAAACAGGAGAGATTTGAGAGACTTGAAAAATGTTGTAGTTTTGCAAATGTTAAATTTCTTCCCAATGTGGGCATGCCATTTCGCTTTCTTGTCAACATGCACAAGCAACATGCTCTAAGGCATTCCTCTAAGAAGGGAGCAGCCTCCTTTAACAAACATCACACTCGGCTGGAGGATCAGTCACGACCCCCATTGATCCTTTTACAGCAAAACATCTTCCCAAGTGGGATCCTAAGGGAAATAGCATGGAAATGTTACCCCAGGTACTTCTAGCTTTGTTTGCCCTTACATGTTCAGGGAATGATCCCAAGAAAAGGAAATATCTTTCTTATCCATCCATTTCTATTTCCCTTGTGGTAGTTTGGCTTTTGGGAAAAATGCACTTTATTTATTTCTGTTGTAGGCTTGTGCATGTAGCTACAAGAGTGGTGAATACAACAAGGTACAACTATATGTGTACAACCTATGAGGTATCCATACAATTAGTGTTAACTTGCCTAGATTTAGCTTTAGTTTTGAAATCTGTTTTACAGGGGTGAGAATTGCAAAATTTAAAATTCCTGAAAATAACACTCATACCCGAATTCCCCTTTGTTCACGGAACCTCCCAGATGTTACAATTCAGGAGGTTTACAGTCAGCACCATCAGAAATACAAAACTACAGGTGTGGACACAATATGGACTATTTTTTTTTTCCTTTTGGTGGTTAGTTTTACTTCTTTCATGAAAATTTCATGGCTTACAAAGATTTTGAGAAAATCCTGAAATCAGGAAAACATTCTGAGAAATCACATGCCTGGTTTTTTTAATTTGGTTTCCATCATGATGATACAAAACCAGTATGCAGGGAGGTAAGGTATTAAGGAAGCAGCTGCCACTGCAGCAGAAAATCTATAAAGCTCATCACGAGGCCAACTTACAATATAGACAGGTGCCCAGCAAGTGATTGATAAAAATCAAAGTGATCATAACCGTGCCTTCAGGATACTAGATTAGATAGGAATGGCAGCCATGTGGAAAGATTCTGTAACTCTTACCTGGTCAATTTTTCGCGTTATAAAACTTGGTCCTGTTTTGTGAGGTTTTAGTGATGTAGGTTGAGATTGCGTCTAATGCTATTAAAACAAACGGGTGGCAGGCAGGTTGCATTCAGGGGGAAAATTATATCATTAAGAAAAATTACTGTCGAGTTTACATCTCAAATTAATTCAACAAGCAATTCAATAAAATGAATAAAACAAGGCAAACTAATTCATCTGTATTGAACATTAAACAATTGTAAAAAATTGCTGTCTTATTACCACTGAGATGATCTTCCAGAGTAAAATTAAATCTTTATTTGTGATTTTCATTGAATCATACTTCGAATATCTCTGAAAGACTGTATAAACCCACAATTTTGGCAATCAATGAAATGCTTTTGGATAGGAGACCCATTGCAAATAAACATAACATTCCTGTTTGACATTCTTTCCTCAAGATCCTGCCACTGTGCATCTAAGACGTCGTCATGCATCAGGCAATGTTTGCCAGATTCTACCTTAGATAGAGCTACATTCTCATGAACTACCTTGGAGAGGAAACGCGCTGCCTTCATAACAAACCTTTCTCCTTCCTCACCAGGATAGTGCTGTGTAATGGTAATTTAAAATCAACTATAATCTTACATCTTTGCCGAATAGACCCCTTGCATTGGCCACAATCGCTGAGGTCAAACAATGGAGATGTGCACGCGTACGCGCCGCACACAACTCTCAGCCAATGGTATGTCTTTACTGACCTCAGTGAGGGAGCTGTTTGGCCTTGTGACGTCATATGCAAGGGGTCTATAGTTACCATACATACAAAAAAATACCATAGTGACACTACAGTAGCCACATCGTCTACAGTGCAACTATAACTATATAATCTTCATGTACAATTTGTGAAACTGAAACAAGGTCTTACTACATTCATACTATGGTCCAACCTATCATTTCAAAACCACAGCGTGATGCAGGCCTGGAATTACATGGAGGCCACAGACTCTGTTACCCCTGGTCTTGACCTTGGTGCCCCTTTTGTAGTTTCCCCATGGACTTTAGGATTTTCCAATGGAAGTGCCCTTTGCAAAATGAAAATGGCCTTGCCCTCTCAAAGATGAAATTCCAGGTCTGCGATTTCACTGCATGAAACAATCAAGTGTTTGCAAAACATGACCCATTTTTCCACAATTCTTAAAGCAACCTTGTTGAACTGACTCATCATCTTGTTGGGGCTCACATGAGTTAAATAGCCAACAAAATTGCGACCTGAAATGTTTTTAAAAATCAGCCACTTAGGCCCTAGTCATCAACTAGATCTTCCATGTTAGTGAGGTCCATGGCAAGTTAGAGGCAACATTGGAAGACAAACATGTAGAAGCAATCCAAGAAGTAAGGCTTAAGCCTTAACGGAAGATTTACATAGAGTATAACATCTTATCAGTACAGTAGTTCTCATCAGTTTGAATAGGAAGTTAATCTACATTAAAACCATGTAGCTTCAAATTAAATGGCGACCTTTTCAAGTTTGCAACCCAAGTTGAACAAAATAAATACAACGATCACTTGGCCACACACACACAACCAGTAGTTGATATGTCATAAATGTTTCAATTGCAGCAGAAATGTAATCAAAACGTAAAGCAGCATGTTACAGAGACAGGTACTCCGAGGCACTTCACAGCCACCTGTGGAAATGCAGCTCAATCAGGTCAAAGCAAGTTCTTACAACTAAAACAAGGGTTTCTCGACTTATTAACTATTTTGGTTGCAGATCAACTAATAGTCCACAATGTTCTTAAAACTAAGAACACACTTTCTTTTGTTCTCTGCCCAGAGGAACAATATGAAACCACTTTGTTTTATGTTTTAGCATTGCTTATGGCTTAGCATAATTTACCAACTGGCGGCCACATTTTTCAACTAAGGTTTTTTCATTTTATTAACTATTTTGGTTGTAGATCAACTAATAGTCTACGTGTAAACGTGGGCTGCAAAATGCGACCGTCGTCGTGACATTCTACAGACCATAATCATCCGAATTAAAATCCCAATGCATTCACAATTTAAGAAAGTAATCTCTCATCAACTAAACCCAAGTAGGAATTAAAGTCTCTAACCTTTTCCTCCAATGCTTGAAGCACTGACATGGTCAGTCAGAGGTGGACTAATCTCAAAGACAAGTTATGAAACTATACTCTGAAAAATCAACGTAAGAGAAAGAGAGAAACAGAAGTTAACATCTAAAAAAACATACGAGTATTGAATAATATACATCTGTTTCCAGTCAGTAAACGGTTTTGCTAAAAAGTAACACAATAAAATAAATAAAAGAAGACTGTTGTTGGTGGGGGCGAAAGAAATAAAGATTGAAAGACATCTAATTATAAAACAAATGCTCACTGCTGTAGAATATGGAAATTTTGTTTCAAACCCTGGGAAAGATCAGCATAATAAGGATTTATAACCACATTCCTGCCCATATCCCTGATGGAAGAATTACATGAGATTGAAATTTATAATGAAACGTCAATCTTTATTGATTATCTGAACTTTTTGATCAAATCGTGCAAACCCTTCATGAATCCAGAAAGGCACTGGTCCTAAAATTTTACATGAACATTACAGGCTATGCCAGTTTACTGATCAATTAATCTCACAATTTCTTCCGGTTTTTAGATTTCATCCACGTTATGCCTGACATAATGTATGTTGCTACATGTGTTTGCATAACAGATACTTGAAATATGACTATCCTTACAGTTTCAATGTGTTACCATTTCCTTGTAGTTCACAAACTCCAATAAAAGAAAGCAACACAAACATTAGCCTATACATTTATGCCACTACATATCTAGTGATTACACAAGAGCAGTTTCACTCAATTTTAAAGTTACTATCTTGACAAATATTTACCACATATTGGGTTCCTGAAATCTAATGGGTATTAAGGCCTGGCAGGGTGCACAAATACTGGACACACATAATAGTTGACGGACTTCATTACTCATTATTTATGTAGCTGGTTCTAAATAGTGGGTCTAAACTAAGGTAGAATTTATACACAAACAAATTCAGGGAATGTGTGTGTGTGACAAGAAAAAACCTTTAAATTAATTTTCACTTTCCATTTGGTCAGTTTTGCTTTCTAAATAAAACAATGATTTATTTCATTTTATTAATCTTGTCTTTTACAATGTACTTTCTTTTAGGAACAAAAAGAAGCCTTTTTGCCATTACCTCTTGTAAAATATGTCAGTTTGGCTTTTCACTCAAAATTTTGACTCCACAAAATGGCCGACCGTGTTAGTTTGCAAAGTAAAAGGAAAACCACGCAATTTCGAGGCATATTTGTGTGGATCATTGTATTCTACTTTTATAACGTCTTTCTAACCATATGTATTTTATAACAAACGGTTACAAACACTTTTTTATAGACCAACTCGTCCGATCCAAGGCAACGTGTCCCTTTAATATCTTGACCTGACAAAACGATAACTATGAACTTTAGAAATTAAAATGAATAATCACATCCAAATTAACAAAACATAGCAAATGTCAATTGATATCTTTAGTTCATAGAAAACAGAAATTTAATACAAAATTAAATGTAGTAACTATTGCTTTTATTTTTCTGAGTGAATGAACATTTAAAACCGAACTTAAAAATGTATCACTTTCTTATTTTTAAGGAACATCATCACATGTACCCTACACAATAGATGTTGACGACAGAGCCATGATTGATGGTGGTGTTCCGCCCAAATTGACAATCGCACCAACTATAGTTGGGACTGGTCCCAACTTGAGTGTTCAAGTTGGGGCGTCTCAACTGTAGTTGGGACAGTAATCATTGTACAGGGTACTAGGACTAGAAGCAAGCAGGGGAGATAAATTATCTCATCTGCATTTGCAGGTTGGTTTTTTGTGAAAGCAGAATCCCAGAAAAAGTTTAAGTTTAAGGTCGATCAAAACAGTAGACTTTTTCAGGGTAAATAAGGTGAGTAATTATTCCCACCTCCTTTTTTTTCTCTTTTTTTTGAAAAGGTTGGCACCAAAACCACAGGAACATAATGACAAATTTCACACTCATCTACTATTCTAAAGCCAAAGCTGGGCTCAATACCCACATAATTAATGAACAAGTTGTGGAAGGGGAGCTCCACGCCCGCATGTTGCAGTCCCCACAACCGATCACGGTTCCTTTTGCGGATGCTATCCTCTACCATAGAGAAAGGACCCTCTATGCCTCTATGTGCAGCCTGTACTGTTGAGTTCTATGGGCGATCCCAACTACAGTTGGGATGCCCCAACTTGAACACTCCAATTGTCAAGTTGGGACGGAACAACGGCGCCATCACAATTTTTTATTAAATCTTGCAAATGGAGTTCGGAGCACAAATTTTGCGACATGCGCCATTGCCGAACGAAAGTAAAATAAGCCATTTTGAAGTAAATTAAGCCATTTGATTTTGAAACTTCCGGAAATGTTACATTTGATTTATTAACTCAAACAAACATCCCTCAACTCAAATATTTTTGGGAAAACAAATAAAATTAAGCAGACTAAAAATTATATTTGTGTTGTTTTGTTTTGTGTCAAGTGTAGTGTCTTCTCGGAAAGGAAACGGTGTACGTCTAACAATTAACATGCCTAAGCCTTCACCCACAGCTAGCCCCTCCCACATTCTTCAGGCCAATCGTTTCTCAACACACTGTGTCCAAAACATGATAAACACGAACAAAATCCGGGTAAAATTTTGGCTTTTTGTTTATTATGTAAACACAACACAAATAGTAAAAACTTGAAGTGGTTGGTTTCTAATCTTCCATACAACAAAAAAATTAACGTAAAACCGCACTTAACAGGACAATCTCCGGTAAAATCGACACTTCATATCTTAATTAAATCTGCGTCTGCGAGATTTGATGCGGCAACTCCCATCTGCCCATGCCTAAATCGCCATCTTCGATTGTGTCATGAATTCCTACCCGTCGTCGTGTAGTTTGTATATGAGTCATATGACACCGGCTGATACGGTACGACGGGTAAACCCTCTTGCTGTCTCGAGTTTCAAGACCCCAAAACCATTACATTCCTTATCATCAATAACAACCAAATCAACAACAAATATTGGAAAATGTTTCAACATCACACCTACCTTATTACTGAGAAAGAAAATACTCTAAATACTTGTATACAATACCAGAAATTATTTAATTTTTCCACATAATAAATCCTTACCTTTGCGTAAAAATGGCCGACAGCAACCGCGTCACCATTACCGCTGACCTCAATATCCTTTCGCCAATTTTTACGAGGTTGTAAAAACATCTAAAAAGTAGTTTAATACTTTTTAGAAATACTTAAAGTATGTAAAAGCAAAGTTAATGGGTGGAATTTATTTGTTAACACTTCGACAGGTGTATTTGATAAAAAGTAGATCGCTTTGCCGCCCCTTTTTTAATGCTGAGTGAAACGCCCCAAAACTCGTGGCATGAATAACGTCATCTGCGAGAGCAAGCCGGGCGTCGAGCGCCCTCAATAGACAGAGGAAAAAACCCAATTATTATTAACTGACGGCTTTGTGCTGGTGCGTTAATATTTTTCTATTCCGATGCTTACGCATGATTGCATTGTACTGCTGGCATTAAATTGTTTTCCCTGTGTGCACTAAAAACATTCAAATTCAATACTGATTACAAAACAAACCACACCCATGGTAAAGCATTTTAAAAATGAAAGGGAAGCACACATTTTATGTATTCAAAACTCACTGAATTTATTTTGTGTCCGTTCAGATGTGAATATCAACAGAAATACTCCAGACAAAACAGTGAAAACAAAACAAACAAACTGCAAACATAGATAGTAATCATTTTGTAACCTGTACAGAAAGTATGGTTTGTCAATCTTCCATCCCAGGAAAAAAAACCTTCTAAATACTTAGTGTTTTGTTTGCATAATGTTATCCTTCTCACCAGCTGATTTTCATAGTACATGTATGATGACAAAATGAAAAGGCAAGTTAAATAACAATAGTCAGGATATTATTATTTACCAGTAGTTATTTGTTGCAAAACACAAAACAAAAAAATTGAAGTTTACAAAAAATCATTATCCAATACAGTAGCAATTGGAATTAAAAACAAAGTAACTTAAAAAGAAATAAAACACTAACTAAAATTCAAACTAAAAGAATATACCAGCGGGCTTCAATGATGGATGTTTTCAAGAATCTGTTCGCATAGCAAAAATAAGAATTTGTATTTAAAAGATTTGTAAACGCAACTCGAAGAGGCAAAGTCATTGCTTTCCTCAAGTTATGGTTTAAATTGATATATACAAATCTGGACAAAACCTTTCAATGATCCAACCTAAGTTTCAAATTCGTTTTGCAAAAAAATGTTTTAAAATAAGTTTCAGTGAGACTGTGAAAAAAAATCATTCAAAAATACCTTAAATTGATTATTGTCTCTTTTACTTATTTCAGAACATGCTTTGTAACATGTCATAACATATTTTTTTTTAATGAGATATTGCCTATCATCACAAGGGCGGACAGCCACTTCAAGGCGAGGGCTACACTTAACTGATTTGGGCTATGGACCCAAATCAACTGTCACCAGGGGCACGTTGCCATCTCCTCTTGAGGCTGAAACAGGGTTACCCCCTTCACAGTCCGTAAGGATGTAGGCATGGGTATCATCCACTAGGAGCCTGGCTGGTACAGCAGAATGCACTACCTTCCGAAGCTTTTACAAAGCAATTATGATCAAGTGCCTTGCTCAAGTGCAAAATTGACTTGGCTATAATACTTTGCAAATAATGCTATTCACTGGTATTCGTAACAGTCAGGTTGTGATTTATGAAAATGAACATTCCAAAAAGTTGGACCACAATCATTTTGGTGTGGAGATGAAGCCTACTGAATTTACAGAATGTTACATTTGAGAGGTTTACAGACTCTATGTCATTTCAAATTCAATATCTGAAGGTTTGGTCATAAGCAAGGGCAAAGTCTTTCATTTCTGTGATGGCAATTTCATCTCTTTCAAGAAAATCTGATGGTACAGGAAGGTCAGTGAAAAATCCTGACAGATCACATGCCTGAGTAGTGTACTCTGCAAATATGGAAAATATCTTGCAATAACTACAACAGTCTTGAAGGGTTGAATTTTAATTGAATTTTAAACTAACAAGAGAGGTGACTCAACTCAAGAAATAGCAGTCAAGTTACAGTAATTTTCAATTTTATATTCCTGAATAATTTTGGTCAATGTTGTGGTTTTCAAGTGAACATGATCTTCAAATACAATGGTACAAGATTGGTTAAAAGATAATTTCCAAATTGTTTAGTTATCACTTGCTCTTGATAAAATGGCAGTGGTTTTCCACTTGGTTTCCGATATTATTCCCATTGTTGTTTTTTCTTGGTCATTTTCTGCAACCTTAGGAAAAGGCGCTTTAAAAATGTTGTTATTATTTTTATAGGTTTTCCTGGCCAATTTTAACAAAAATCCACTCATTTTAACACCCGTCTTATTCAATTTCGTTTGGAAATTAATGCTCCGTTGAATCAGCATTCACTGGTCAAATAAGATCATTCAATTTCATTAGGCCGCAAAACTCATTCAATTTTGTAAAAGCCAGCACAAGAGCTGGTCAACCATTCAATTTAATCAAGTGTAAATAGGTAGTAGAAATTCAACTTAAGAATGGTCAAAGTGTAGTCTTGTATGCCTAGAAATGAAATAGAATTACTGAAATGAATCTGAATAAGAAAAACAAAATCATGATTGGACGAAACGAAATTAAATGCATTAATAGCTAGTTTAAGTGGATTAGGGGAAAAGGCGTGAAATTTAATGAATTTTTGCTGAAGCGTGAAATTTAATGAATTTTTGCTGAAATTGGCCGGGAAAAACCTATATTTTGATTTTATCCAGCAACAGTATAAACTAATCTGAATACAAGTCGACTCTGTAACTCTTTACCTCTTCACACGACGAGTGCTAGTTGTGCATTTCATAAATGGTTGAATTATCATTGGGTGCCCGACTATAGACCACGAATGTCTGGCATGTACTCAAACATTTTTGTGAACCATGGGTTCCTACGCGCATCGCTTCAAATGTGAACAAAAGATTTTGCGTGGAAAACATGCCCCAATGTTCAAAAACGTGAGAGACTTGCAAAGTCAATACGACTTTCAGAATTTTCAAACAAGTACTTTGAATTTAAGAAGTAACTATAAATAGTAGACTTGCTGGGGACAACCATGGGTAAAATCTCTTTTGGAGGAGTGTTGGCTCTGAAAAGAGCCGGTGTGGTCTTGACGTTTCCAACAATATACTCTGCTCGTCTTCTTCTTTCTCCTGAAGTCGAGAAGAGTATACTGTACGAAACGTCGAGACCACAGAGCAAACACTCCTCCAAAAGAGATTTTACACATGGTTGTACCCGCAAGTCTACTATTTATAGTTACTTCTTATTTTCAACACCATGCAAAGCTTCAAACATCACTTAATTTGAATTTCATGGAATGTACAAATTTATCCATATCCAACCAGTTTTGACAACCTCTGAAAACAGTCATGACAGATTCATAATTAAAGATACTAAATTATAAAAACGTTCTTAACGCTATGCCAACAATGGGATGTCCACATCAAATAAATCACAAACTCCTTCACTGTCGTCCAAGTTGAAGTAGTAGTCTTGTTCTCCAGGAGGTGGGGAGAGACTCAGGAAAGGGACATAACCCGCTAAAAAAATAAAACAAACAAAACACATGAATGGGTTGTAAAACAAGTTCTAATGTACAGAAATTTGATACAGGGAATTGAGGCACAAGGTAACCACAAAGAGACTGTTCATCCGAGTAGGGAGAAACTGTGGATAAGGCGCCTCCAGACCATTCAACCCCATGGTCTGAACATCTAAGAAGGAAATGACTAAAAACGTTTTGCCTTTGCCTTCTCCTTTTTCCCACAAATATCCTCCTTTTTAGTCTGCCTCATTCACTAATTAATTACCTTTTCTCCCTATACCCACCCTTTATTTTGTCCTTTGTGTTTCCAACCTCTTGTGGTTAAACCAGCCCCTTTCCTCCCCTTTGTTTCCTTCATTGTTCATCCCTTGCTTTCTTTTTCATCGATTTAAATGATGCACAAATTCACTCCAACTTTTCATGCAATGTGAGAAAGAGAAGTATGTTTTGGATTTACAAAATAAAAATATTTTCTTTTAATTCTTTTGATGAGGGAACGCTTGTGTCAGACTTTTTTAGCAGCAAACAAAAAAGGCAAACATTCAGAAAGTTTGTTATGAAGTGGAATAAATTTTCTTGGTCATCTCAGGTTGTTTGTGGCCGATCTGAATTAGCCGTAAAAAAATTGTTGGATTAACTTCTTACTTTCTGCAGAGATGAGTTCATCTAGTAACTGTGAATCCATCAATGTATCTTCACCGGGTTGGAATAGCATATCGGTTGGGATGTCCTTCAGACTGTCTGCTGCTTGTAAGTACACAAAGAAATTAATCAATAGAAAGAAATGATACTGGATTTTTGTTGGAAGAATAGACTGAAGTGTCTGGATGGTCGCATCCCCTTCAGGTGATCCCCTGGCTGCCGCTTCCGAGGTTGTATCGTAAACTTGGGTGTGATCCCTGGTTACACGGCAGTTACAGGTTGAATGGCTTCTGACTGGCACCTCGAACAAAGATATTAACAAAATAGGGAAACCGCCAACTGCCAACATAGGGCTAGATAACTCATATGGTACAGTATACTCTGCTCGTCTTCAGGTTGTACCCGCAAGTTTACTACTATTTATAGTTACTTCTTAATCCAGGGGTCGTTGGTTCAAATCTTTGTTCAACCCCAAATCATATAAAAATCTGGTATAATTTTTTAGAAAATAGAATTAGCTTTTGCAAACTGCTTACCAACCAGAAGGACCTACGGTGTATGCAAAAAAATAGTTAATGGCCTAAGGTTTCGAGCCCAGCAGAGTCTTTCTCAAAGGCTAAAACATAGAGATAATGCCCAAGGTGGAACAGGAAGTCAAACCTGCTAAAACATTCTCTGGGTCAATAAAGAATTATAGCCTTCTGCTGGGATTGAAACGTCAGGCCATTAACTTATTTATGCCGTTAATTTTCATCGCACATATAAGTTCAAACAACAACTGTGTAAAACATACCAACAAAAGTTTCATGCCAAAAACGGTATTCTCTAAAAAAAACAAGAATTGAAATTGTCTTCAGAAAAGAGTCTTCTTTCATAAAACAATAAACAAACAAACTCAAACAAATGTATGATTTGTATACTTTTTTATTTACATTTCTTATTTAAGAGAGATCGCCTAACATCACAAGGCAGGACGGCCACTTCAAGGTGAGGGGTGCGCTTAACTCTTTCAGTGCCCACTTGTTTTTTGCGTTTTTAACCTAAAATTCCCAACTTTTTTAGGTTTTGCGAATAAGTCTTTCTCTCCTAACAAAATGTATCTTGCTGATTTGTGTTGTCTTGGTACATCCCAAAACCAATAGTATTTCCTGAGTGATAATGCCCTCTCGTGATAACTTGTATATTATGGGTCATACATTTAGATTGATGACACTTTTTGAGTACATAAAAGATCGTACATGTACGACCTTGGCACTGAAAGAGTTAAACTGATTTGGGCTATCGACCAAAGTCAACTGCCACCAGGGGCACGTTGCCACCTACTCCTGGGGCTGAAACAGGGTTACCCCCTTCACAGTCTGTAAGGATGTAGGCATGGGTATCATCCACTAGGAGCCTGGCTGGTAGAGCAGAATGCACTACCTTCCCAACTTTTTACGAAGCAATTATGGTTAAGTGCCTTGCTCAAGGGCACAAGTGTCACGACCGGGAATTGAACCCACACTCTGCTGCTGACAACACCAGAGCTTGGGTCCGGTGAACTAGACCGCTTGGCCACGACACACATGCTGAGCTTGTGAAGAGAATTGTATTGTTAAGAATAAGGTTTCCAATACGTACCTGGACTAGATCCATTTGCATCAACTTCCTTCTTTATTGACACCGGGAATATTTCAGCGGCTTTGACTTCCGGTTCCACCTTAGGCAGCATCTCCACCTCCCTAGGGATTGACTCGGCTGGAACCAAACGGCTTCCGACTGGTACACCCGTACCACTGAGGATCGCTGGTGTCAGATCATGAGGAGGCACTGGTACTACTACTGGACTATCACTGCCTTCATCTTTGTTGACGAGTGTTACAAAAATGGGACCCTTGTAGCTTTTGAGGTGAATTTGATAACGTTTTTTATTGGCTGGACCCTGGTCAGGATAAAAATGGTACGATTCATTTTATAACATTGATTTGTGATATATGCACATTTAAGTGGTTGATCTTACTTTAACAAATGCTTATCAAAAAAAAAAAAAAAAAAAAAAAAAAAAGGGCTTGAATTTTACACTGGACTGCAGGCCCGAGGCCAGTGATTTTATCCCTTGGCCAGTAAATTCATGACTGGACAAGTCCGGCGGTCTTGTGTATTTCAATTGAATAATAATAATACCTCACTGTATAACATATAATGATGTTTAAATGTTGGCCCGAGTCTGCTAAATATATTTCAATTCTGATTGGGTATCAAAATATACTATCCTAGGACAAATGAGATAAATCTTCTCTTAGTGCTTGTTCAAATACAAACATTTTACATGTTAAACTTTGTAGACAGTTCTTTCTCAGTCAATTGGATTCTGGTCTTGTAAAATTAATTCTGGTCCGGTAAATACTTTGAGCTACATGCCCTGCAGTCTTGTGTAATTTGAACCCAAATTCTAGCCCCGACAGCCCTTTAAGCAATGTTCCAAGTTAAAACATTGATTGACCTCCAGTGGGTACCTGGACTATGACTTGAAGGGGATTGTGTTTGTTGGCAGACTGAACCTTTTGGTTATGGGAATTTTGCTTAATCATTTTTCTCCTTAGTCTAGCTGTCCTCACATCTATACAATGTTTATAGTGTTTTCTTTTCACATGTTTCACAAGACGAATATTTTATAACTTGTGTTCAATTTAGTGTGTAATTTATTGACTTTTGTGGAGAGAAATAAAATATGAATAATAATAATAAAGTGGTAGTGTCAAACAATGGTTAGTAGCCATCAAACTTGAAGGTAAGGTTAGTTTACAACAAATGAGACCAAAATAAAAGCCAGATTTAAAGGCACTGAACACATTTGGTAATTGTCAAAGACCAGTGTTCTCACTTGGTGTATCCCAACATATGCATAAAATAACAAGCCTGTGAAAATTTGGGCTTAATTGGTCATCGAAGTTGCAAGAAAGTGATGAAAGAAAAAACACCCTTGTTGTACAAATTTGTGTGCTTTCAGATAGGAATAAAAGGCTTCTTGCAAGAAGTTTTTATTATTTTAGTGAGAAATTACCTCATTCTCAAAAACTACGTTACTTCAGAGGGAGTCGTTTCTCACAATGTTTTATACTATCAACAGCTCTCTGTTGCTCGTTACCAAGTCAGTTTTTATGTTAATACATATTTTGAGTAATTACCAAACGTGTACAGTGCCTTTAAAGAGAGCTGTGAGAAAGAAGAGTGTAAGGCATTTCAATTTTACAAATACTTACGTTTTCTGGAACAGGAACTTGTAATTGGGTACCTGAAGGGGCTTGAATTGCAAGCAGCGTGTCTCCCTTAAAACATCTACAGAGATCCTCATGGGTAACATATGCCAATGTGAGATAAACAGTTAAGGAAAACTAGACATAGACTAAACTTTAAAAACTGTCAAACTACGCAGGGAAAAATAACTATTCAATCAGTATGGATAGCTACATCATTCCGCCTTGGTCCCTTTAAACTATGTCTTAAAAGTTATAAACCGATATTGGGATCTTGTAGTGCTAACTTACCACTAGTATTTTTCATCTTAAAGATTGGTAAATACTCCAAACATTAATGACCATAAAAACTTACTTGGTGAGAAGCACTGCAGCTGATAATAGTATAAACTATTTTATAAGAGCATAAACTATTTTGAGGATTCCCTTCGAAGTAATATGGCTTGGATCATTTTTCACCTAAAAACATTTGATACTGAGAAACGATTCATGCATGACTCTTTCTCAGACTTCTGAGGGTTGGTGTCCGTTCGCGAATGCTGCGTCCATAGATGCTGTAAGCACCCGTTGTCACCTCGCTAAACGTTCTTGTGAAAATACCGTGACAGGTTTTTTTGCTGTTTTCTCAGCAAGTAGACACTGTATTCAGCTGAAACTTTCACCTGTGACTTTGATTGTATATTTCTGTAATCAGCATTACGTTGACAAAAACCAATCTAAGACCCTACCTTTAAATGTGATAAAGCTTGAATCAAGTCAAAGTCATACATTTGGTTAATTCTTCGGTCTGGAGGCCAGCATTTCTAGGACAACATGGAATGAAGACATGAAACCTGGACAGGCTCAATCTGTCAGTCAATTTTCCGATAGTTTTAGGCAAAAATCACTACCATGTAATAATAGTTTTCAATGTTTAAAGGCACTGAACACGTTTGGAAATTGTCAAAGACCAGTGTTCTCACTTGGTGTATCCCAACATACGCATAAAATAACAAGCCTGTGAAAATTTGGGCTCAATTGGTCATCGAAGTTGCAAGAAAATGATGACAGAAAAAACACCCTTGTTGTACAAATTTGTGTGCTTTCAGATAGGAATAAAAACTTTTTACAAGAAGTTTTTATTATTTTAGTGAGAAATTACCTCTTTCTCAAAAACTACGTTACTTCACAGGGAGTCGTTTCCTACAATGTTTTATACTATCAACAGCTCTCCGTTGCTTGTTACCAAGTAAGTTTTTATGCTAATATTTGTTTTGAGTCATTACCAAACATGTACGATACCTTTAAATGCAGCATTGGTGATAAGTTCTGACTCATAACCCTTTGGTCTCTAAACTAATTTGGTGAAAGCAGGGCTCGAAACTAACACTGGACCACAGGCCTGAGGCCAGTGTTTTTAGCATCGGGCCAGTAAACTTACAACCAGACAAGTCCGGCGGTCTTGTGTCTGTGAAGAATAATACCTCATCTCATCTTTAACTTTGAAAATTCTGTTCAAATGTTGACTTTGAGTCTGATAAATATCTTTCAGTTCTGTTGAGTATGAAAGTTTTACCCAAAAGACAAGTGAGATCAATCTTCTCATAGTGCTTGTTTAAATAAAAACAGTTTAATTGTGAGACTGTGTTTGTTTTTTAGTTTGATTCTCGTCTTGTGACAAATTTTCTTGTCCAGTAAAGGCCCTGAGGTCTTGTGGATTTTTCCCCCAAAGTCAAGCCCTGGAAAGCAATTGTTGTTCTGATATGAAAAGGATATCTGCTGTTTTCTTGGTCGTCTGTGACATTCCGGATACTCTGCTGGACTCTATTTCTCTGCTCATCTAAATCCGCCTCCACATCCTCCATCTCTCTCAGTTCCTCTTTCAACATGTCTAATCTGTCTGACATTTCTGTCGTGTTGCATCCTGGTCCAGCGCCCCTTATAATGTTTGGGTAAAACAAACTTTCATTGACTGTTGTTTCATTGATTTAATAATGTTCAGAGTTTATCTATCAAATATAAAAGTGCAATCTGAATGGTCAGTAAATTGATTGCAAAGTGCTTTTCAATAGTTTGTCATCCATGATTGTTTTGTCTTTATTACAACTTGACGCATATTTCAGATAAAACTGAAAATTGGTTCAAGGGTTGATTAGGCCTCCAAGGGCTTCAAGTTTGCTTACCTTTAAGCTTAACGTTACTTTGAGGTGCAAAAACTAATATGAAATTTTCATTTTTGGGGCATATAAATCCAACAATACACTACTCATCACCTTTTACTTTAACTAAAAGCTCGGTTCATACTTCCTGTGAATGCGAATGAGATGCGAATTTTGACGTCACAAATTCGCAACAAACAATTTGGAAGATTTTAGCTGTGCTCAACTCCTGCGAAACTTTTGCAGGGAACAGAGCTGTGACGTCAAATTCGCTTCGCACGAAAACATTTAGAGAAACCAAAAAGGCTAAAAGGTTGTTTGACTTACTTCCATTGGATACTATTTTTAGATTTCTTCTCGATTAAGCCAATTCCTTCTAATACATTCGTAATATCATATATTCTTCTTTTCTGTCGTACTGCTAATGTGTCAGCTGCCTGTAAACAGAAATACAAACGACGTATTTACTTTTTTAGTATTTTATTAACATCCATTTAAACCTTAAAAAGACCATTGTAATACCAATGGCATTAATTGAACTTTGAAGTAAAGTTTGTAGTTTTTACCATATTTATTTATTCAAATTTTATTTCATTATAAAGTTCAAAATTTATTTTTCTAATTAAATTAACAATACATTGTCATTTTTTAGTTAGGCCCTCCTGATCCTCAGTCAGTCATACGTTCAACTCACAAACCAATTATTTATGGAATCATCTTTGTTCTAAATCTCCGTTATTTTTAATGAAAAATGTGGCATACACGAAAGTTGAACAGCTTATTTTCAGTAGGTTGATTGATTCTAAACACAATTGCAAGTGGATCGGAACACGATCCAACAGTAAAACATTTTCACGATTCATGCGCAGACGCCAGAGATACCATCCAGAGAGACGTAGACCAGACAAACTGCATTCCAATACACACAAATCCAGTTTGTACACAAACAAAAACTTGCCAACAAATTAATATCTGGAACTATCCCAAAGTACGATCGATTCCCCCCAAACCCGGCCATCATACCATTTTAAGATCAAGGACTCCATCTTTAGCTTCTTGGAGGAGAGCCACGAATTTTGTTGTGAGTAAACCGAGGCTTTTTTCGTGCCTGTTCGCCGGTGTTCCAGGACTTAACTCGGCCGCCATGCTTTCGTTGATTGTGTGGCCGTTAACTTATTTGTTGACTGGTGAACTGTTTTGTGTGTACTTTTTTACACAAAATGTGGGCACCTGTTTATATTTCGAAGAGATAACTTTCACCGATTGAGGGGGCTATAACAAAAAGCATTGCTCAACTTGGCGACCTACCCATGCGGCACATCAAAATAATGTTATTGGAATTTTTCTTTTTAAGCTATTAATATTATTTCATAACACCGGATTTTACGGTTCTTGTTGTTAGTGTGCAGCTATACAATTTGTTTAACATCACCTTGTTTACAAACAAGAATGATAAAATATAGGCCTAAGTAGGTCGAGGTAAACAACTAATAAAAAAAATTTGTGTGAGAAGTGTTCATAAGACAATAGAGGACATTCTTCGAAACGAAGAGACTCTTATATATTGTCTCAACTCTGGTTCTTTTCAGAACCATCACTTCTCACAAAACAAATTTCAAGAGTGGTCACCCTTTAATCTAGTCAATCTTTATCTTACACCTGGCCGGCGTGCAATATGAAATTATAGGCCTACATTATAAGAATATCCTTGTGCATCCAGGGCATTTCGTGGTAGGCAAGCCTCCCTACGAGTGACGCAGTAATTTTTCAAATCGTTGTGTTGTTTTTCTTGTGATTCTCTCTCGAAAAGTTATAGGTATGCCACACTAAAACAAACTCATTCGATCCTTTTTGAACACGTTTATTTCACTCTGATCAGCATTTCGGGGGTTGTGCCGGATGATGATAATAATTTAACCTTCATTTCCATTTATCAAAATCCGGTCAGCTTTTCATGAATTCGTACGTTGATTTAGCCATTTCTACAATTAAGTGTCAACAACAGTGATTGGTCGTCAACAACAAATGGTCAAAGTCAAGGACAGTGTGGACTCGGTCGCAGTCATATCATGGAGGAAGATTCTTCCTCTATCATTGACGCAGTGAGTCACCAGAGAAACGATGACGTTAGCGGGATGATTAGCCTAACCGGAAGCTGGTACCTGGTGCAATGGGGCCCATATCTGGGAAATCTGCGTTTCTATGAATCAGCTGCAGCAGTGTGAACGTGTAATGCGTCAAATTTCCTGTTTTCCCACATGGACATGGGAACTGTAAAATCTCCACTAAAAGTAAAATCCCTTGCTACAGGGGTACGGTAGGCTACGTCATTTTCGTGGAACCCGCCCCCAACCCCCATAGGCCTAGATCTTATCTTTAAAATGCCTCAGTGGTTCTATTAGGTGTATGGCTTAATTACCTGGTTTCGTTCCCTCATTTGCGATCAAGGTCTTTAGTTAGTTTCATAATTGTAAAATAGTTGTCAGCAAAATGCAACCTACTTTGACAAGGTTGAAATCAAGGACCCCTTGGGTTTAATTGTGAATTATCACGCAACAAGATATTCACCCGCGCATGGGTGCATTGACGCAAGTTGTTTCGGGATCCTGTATTTCTGACCATGACTGTAAATATAGACTTCTGTTAATATCATCAGTGTGACACTTGACCCCAGTTGACTTTCATGAATCACCAACCGCGTACGTGTCGATATTACACACACTTAATCTCCCCCTCAGAAAAAGAAGAAAAAAAGTTGCCATAACAAAATCTAAACGAAGTAAAGTGCAGCAATACAGAAAACACAAAAACAGATGTCACCCACCGGAAATGTCATATCCCTCGCATGAAACAAGGGCAGCTATAAAAGGAGGAAATAATTGTTTAAAACTCATGTCGTAGATGTGAAAGCCAATTTCAGAGCCTGTCTAGTGAAACGAGTGGCAATAAAGTTTGAAAGAAAAGTTTGACCAGAAGCAGTTCCTATAAGCGTCTTGAACACCGCAGCCAACTATGCGACGTTTCGGTGCCGTACTGCTGACCGCCCTTCTTGGAGTGCTCGTCCATGGACAAGGTACAATGAAACTTCAATAAATCAATCCTTTTAACGGAGTAAAAGCTCAGTTTCTTCATTTCTAGAATTTTGTTCGAATCACAATTTAGTACAACATTCATTCCAACATTCTTTGAGACAAGCAACACAATGTGCATTCTGTTCGTGGACTTTGGTCGCATAACTGATTTTTCCTTCGGCACTGATTTTTCAATGATCAGAAACGGATAATTATAAGCAGACTTTTTAAGTTAAAGGGATTGTATACGTTTGGTAATTAGAACCCACTGTTTGTTTCAATCCATAGTTGTAGATATATACCATAAAACTAACCTGTGGAAAATTAAGTAAGTTTTTATTGCCATTCATTTTCAGAGTCATTACCCAAACGTATGCAGACCCTTTAAAATGATATCCCTAACATTTACTCTGCTTGTTGCATTGTTGTATTTATAGACAAAACAACCAATATTGTTTGATATCTTTATGTAACATCGATCTGATTTCTTGCAATCCTAAAATAGATCTCATCACAGTATCTTACTCCATTCAAATAAAACATAAATAATCCGGAAGGTCAAACTAGACTGGTCTCCCAAGGAACAACGTCTATCCATATAGAGGAAGGACAGAGTCCTATACCTCTCTCTTAGTCCCCACCCTATACATACTAGACTATTCGAATGGAATATACACCTGCTGATCGCACTAGTAGCCCATAGAGGAAGGAATCTATTTCCTTCCTCCATGAGCAGCCTAAGCTTGTTTACAATCTTGTGTTCTTGGAGTCCCATTAACTTGTTTATTGGTTGTCTCGTGGTCCTTGCTCTATGGTTGTCGATACGCCCCAACTTGGGCAACAGTAGTTTGCAAGTCCCTAAAGTATTGGACGCTCATCGGCGATTGCATGTTTTTGTTTTCCCCATCGGCGAGATAAATGCCATTATTTGCATTGTACATGTCCCATTGGTGATATCTTACAAGTTACCGTCAATATTCACATTGAAGTCCTTCACTGCACAGTGTACGGTAACACCAAGTAGAGACAAACAAGTCGGTTCTGTTTTTTTAAAGGCCATTTTCGAAACCACGTTGTGGGCTTTGGCTTTGGCTTTGGGCTCCGTCCAACGGTTAAGACCCCGTAAAGAAAGAGCACATTTCATGCACAATAACTGACGGTGCCTTGACCCGCGCCCTGGCTCAGGCCGTGGTTTCAAAACGGGCCTTAATTAACCGCTGTGGAGGTTTCTTTGCATCACCAATGAGCCGTAGCGACTATTAGCCAATGGGAGCCAATATGCAAATAATTGCCTTTATCGCGCTATAGGCAGAACAATCACAGCTGGGCCTATATCCAAAACTACATTGAGACTTGTCCGGCGATCATTAAAAAAATAGGTCGACAAAATGGTTAATCAGCACATGCAGATATAAGTCAAAAGGATATTTAGTCAAAGCAAAAGTCAGTGAGTTCCATTCAACATGGTATCACATCCTGGTTAAGTGTCGGATGTCAATCCTTTGTGGTCCCCCATAGTGACAATTGTCGCCTTAGTCATAAATGATGTCATGGCCATTTGGAGATGTGGATGGTGGGCGGTAACTTTGGGAGGGAAAGAGGGTTGGTAAATGTAACATCAAGAGAATTTCAAGCAATAGTGTCTCCTTTTTTACTTCCTATTCGTACCAAATAATTCCTGGCTGAAGTTGACTCATTGCTGAATTTTCTTCTCAAAAACATTTCTTCACCAGATAATTGTTCCAGCAATCCATGCCAGCAAGGAGGACTCTGCACCCTAAAACCCAATGGAGATCCATTCTGTGAATGTACAGAATCTAATGAAGGAGAATTGTGTGAAATCCCATCAGGTAGGTACACCACAAAAATCACCAATCCTCCAACAACCAAATCCAACCCAAATAATTGCATTTGTTCGTTCGAAGTGTACACTCGGAGAAAGTAATCCATCATTTTCTAAAGATTGTGCTATTTAAGAAATGTTTGTTCTAGGCCTACTGGATCATACGTGAACATTCATTCTTGGCCTTTAAAATTGAAGAAACCTTTAAAAACATGTTTCTAAAAGACCGAACCAGTGGAAATGTGATTAACGTTTCTTTACCCCTATTATGATTCGGTTGTTTTGCCTTTTATTGAAATTGGAAACCAGTACAAACAAAATGGAAGCAATCTTTCCCAGATTCAATTGTAATTTATAAACTGAAAGAAAAAAATAAATGATAAAACAAATTATATTAAATATTTTTACAATGTCTGTAACTTGGATATTATGGTTTTCATGATCATAGTTGGAGCATGTGCTGATCCTAGTCGTAACTTCTACGGCGCAAAAGAAGGGATCATCACCTCACTGAACTTCCCTGCTCCATATCCAAATGGCCAAAATTGTCCCTACTTCATCGGAGCAGCCGACGCCAAGAAGATCGAGATAACGTTCAACTTTCTCCAGCTGGAGGATGCAAAGGACGAACTGGCAATCGGGATGGGTCCGGTGGCTGACTTCCAAAAAGCAACCTTCACCTTTGACCTATCTGAGTATAATCCACTTCCGGAACCGATCGAGATGATTGGAGATAGGATGTGGCTTAACCTCTTCACCGATCAAAATCAGCAGAGAATGGGCTTCAATATAAGCTACAGAATAGGTTGGTATTTTGCTACAAAATACACGATTACACTTTGTGCTTTAATAAAAATAACATTACACCATTTATTTTTCGGCGAAGAATTTGAAGTTTCTTCTAATCATTAGTAACCATCGCAAAAAGTACATAATTCCTTACGATGTAATACGATAACATTGGCTGGTATACACGTACATCAACTTAACCTCTTTACTTATCAAAATCAGCGGAGGATGGGCTTCAAATAAGCTATAGGTTGGTAATTTGCTACAAAATACACAATAACACTTTGTGCTTGAACAGTACACCATTTATTTTGCGGCGAAGAATGATTTTTGTGTTCAATCATTAGTTTTCAAAAACCATCGCAAAAACTACAGAATTCCTTACGATTACATTGGCTGGTACCGGTATATAAACTCACGGTGTCTCTACTTATAAAAACAAACAAACAAAACTCAATCAAATTTCAACCAAGAGGAGATATTTAAAGGCGCTGTACACGTTTGGTAATTACTCAAAATATATATTAGCATGAAAACTTACTTGGTAACGAGCAACGGAGAGCTGTTGATAGTATAAAACATTGCGAGAAACGACTCCCTCTGAAGTAACGTAGTTTTTGAGAAAGAAGGTAATTTCTCACTAAAATAATAAAACTTCAGGCCTGAAGCCCTTTATTCATTTTATATTTGAAAGCACACAAACTTGGACAACAAGGGTGTTTTTTCTTTCATCATTTTCTTGCAACTTCGATGACCAATTGAGCCCAAATTTTCACAGGCTTGTTATTGTATGCATATGTTGGGATACACCAAGTGAGAATACTGGTCTTTGACAATTACCAAACGTGTTCAGTGCCTTTAGAGACAGCTATTCAAAAAAACCACCGTAAACATGGCCTAGGTTTAATTGTTTTATTTCTTTTGTTGTACGTCAAAATATGTTGGTTTATACATTTCAGACGGCGATGAGTGTTCACCGGACCTATGCCTACCACTCGGAGAGATGTGCACAGATTTAGAATACTCGTATACCTGCACAAATATCGATACAGGTAATTCATGAAATCAGTACATCCATCTTCAGAAAGAAACATGCCAGTTATCTTGGGTTGAAAATAATGTGTTATTTTTCTATTTATTTCTTAGGATTTTGCACCCCAAACGCCTGTCAGAATGGTGGAGTGTGCAGCGTGACTCCTGCTGGTGGGCCGTACTGCGCGTGCGTGGAGGGTTTCGAAGGCGATTACTGTCAAATTGTCTCTCGTAAGTGATGATATAAAACCAGATCAGTCATTTGATTTTAAATTATCATTAAGTAAATGATTTGCAATAGTCAACAATGAAAATGATCGGGAACATCGATTGTGTTTGATAAGTGCTTTACATCAACCAGTGCTTACAATCTGTGGTTGTGATATGCTGGTGTTTTGGGTGGGACTCGAACCCACTGCCTCCTGCGACAGAGAGTTTCGTGTTGGGGCCTGGTCCCAATTTTATAGAACTGACTGCTTAAGCATAAACTTCAGCTCAGCAAAAAATGATTGTGCTTACTTGAAGTAGGTTACCAACCAAATTGCCATTTCGTATGTACCGTTTCTTGACTCATTTCCTGCTAATGTTTGCTCAGCATGATGTGTTAAGCAATATTTTCTGCTTAGCAGCTCTATGAAATTGGGCCCTGTTGTTAAATTCACAAATAGGACGGGTCACCACGATTCACTTCATTCTGACATAAGTCAAATTAAATTAAAGAGCTTTCATCTTTTTAATTTTACTTACCATTAATGTTACTTCATAATACTTTTTATTCAGCCCGTAACTGTTCAGACGTCACTCGGAATTTCTACAATCAGCGAGAGGGTCAGATAGTGTCTCCTAACTTCCCTATGAACTACCCCAACAACGAAGACTGTGCCTACTTCATTGGTGCCCCTGACGCCAAGAAAATTGAGATCACATTCCACTCTCTGGGTCTGCAGGAATCAAGAGACAATGTCACCATCGGGAGTGGGGCCTCTGTTGATGATGCAGCGAGTTTGGTCTCATACAGCATGCCGTCTGTCTCGCCGTTGCCTGGTCCCCTTAACGTGATGGGGAACAGGGCCTGGATTAATCTTCGGACAGACTCTGTGGACCAGAACACAGGATTTAACGTCTCATGGAGAATAGGTTTGTTGTTGTTTTTGTTGTACCCGACACAATGTGTTACCTCTGTTACTTGTTTAATGCTGTTTAATTAACAACTGATATTCAAATTAAAAGCTTGCATATACTCCCCTCTAATGTTGCAAGGTTGATTCCGAAATCTACTCCGAGGCAGTAGAATAAATAGTAAGACAAGTTCTCAAAGAACACAAATCTATACAGCAGATAATACACATGGTGTTACCACAAGCCAAGTATAAATTTGATTTCCGTTTATCATTACTTTTGTAAAATGTTAAATCAAATAAAATCCAGCAAAGTGCATCACTCGTTCACTATGTATGAGAGACATGAACAATTGGTGCGGTCATGTGGTGTTAAAGGCACTGTACACTTTTGGTAATGACTCAAAACAAATATTAGCATAAAAACTTACTTGGTAACAAGCAACGGAGAGCTGTTGATAGTATAAAACATTGTAGGAAACGACTCCCTCGGAAGTAACGTAGTTTTAGAGAAAGAGGTAATTTTTCACTAAAATAATAAAAACTTCTTGCAAGAAGTTTTTATTCCTATTCTGAAAGCGCACAATATTGTACACCAAGGGTGTTTTTTCTTTCATCATTTTCTTGCAACTTCGATGACCAATTGAGCCCAAACTTTCACAGGCTTGTTATTTTATGCATATGTTGGGATACACTAAGTGAGAACGCTGGTCTTTGACAATTTCCAAACGTGTTCAGTGCCTTTAAACCTGTTGTATGATCTGTTTTTCAGATGGAGACGAGTGTTTGCCAAAACCTTGCTTGTCAGGAGATACTTGCATTGACATCGAGTTTGGCTTCATATGTGAAAAGCCAATCACATGTAAGTATGATGTCCATTGCACAATTCTATTTTAAATCTTCATAAAATCCAACCCCGAAATCTCATTTCAAAAACACCTGTTCTAATAATTTAAGCCAATTACCTTGAATGATCTCCCTTTCCTCAGTGTCATGCAACCCAAATCCCTGCAAGCAGAATGCAGTGTGTGAACCCAAACCCATGAGTGGCAGCCCTTACTGTCAGTGCCCTGTGGATTACCAAGGCGATTACTGTCAGACTGAAATCGGTAAGTGTTTGATACAAAGCATCAATGATCCTGAAATATGTGGAAGTAAAAATGATCAAGGCTGGTAGACTTCACACATAAACGGTGCCCGGTAACTATTACTTAAAAACCCACCATATAGCATATTCAAACAAAAGTAGGAAAATTTTTGAGAAGCTTAACTTGAAAGACAGAACCGCAACCCGGACGTCATCCTTCTTTTTCAGCGACTGATTCATTTTGTTTTCCTGTTTCAGTTTCTAGTTGTAATGACCGCAACAGGAACTTCTACGGTCAGAGACAGGGTTCGATCACCTCCCCTGGTTTCCCGGCTCCCTACCCAAACAACCAAGATTGCAGCTACTTCGTCGGGGTCCCAGACGCCAAGAAAGTAGAGATTACTATCCACGCATTGAATCTCGAGGGAGTAGATGAGTTGACACTTGGCAATGGTTCGGTTGCTGACTATCGAGAGAGTCTCAACGCGTTTGGAGCAGAGGGTCTGAATTCGTCCATGGGGATGCCGGTTACCATCGAGATCACGGGAGACAGGGCGTGGTTGAATCTGTACACAGATGTATTGAATACACGTGAAGGATTCAATATCAGCTACAGGATAGGTCAGTTTTAAAGGTCAAATTTCAGACATTATCTGAACCGATATCCCTGGTAAAGGCACTGAACACGTTTGGAAATTGTCAAAGACCAGTGTTCTCACTTGGTGTATCCCAACATATGTATAAAATAACAAGCCTGTGAAAATTTGGGCTCAATTGGTCATCGAAGTTGCAAGAAAATAATGAAAGAAAAAACACCCTTGTTGTACAAATTTGTGCGCTTTGAGATAGGAATAAAAACTTCTTGCAAGAAGTTTTTATTATTTTAGTGAGAAATTACCTCTTTCTCAAACGTTACTTCAGAGGGAGTCGTTTTCTACAATGTTTTATACTATCAACAGCTCTCCGTTGCTTGATACCAAGCAAGTATTTTTATGCTAATATTATTTGTTTTGAGTCATTACGAAACGTGTACGATACCTATACATGGTCTGTATACGTTTGGTAATGACTCTGAAAATTAATGGCAATAAAAACTTACTTGGTAAGAAGTACAGCAGCTTTGGATAGTATAATGCATTTTTAGAAACTTTTCACTTCGAAGTACTGCGGTTATGGAAAAATATATCACCTTTCATCCCCAAAAAAATTTGAATCTGAGAAGCGTCACTGCAGTAACGTTTCTTAGATTTCAAATTGCAGATTATTCTTCCTGGGTGGACATAACCGCTCCAGATTTTCGGAAATTTTTGAAATGAAATGTTCACAGGTTTAAAACTTTATAGGATTGAAACATACTGTGGGTTCCAATAACAAAACGTATAAAAAAACAATCCTATTTTGTTTCCAATACATGAAATGGCAAGAATAATCAAGTGACGTTCAAACCACTCAAGCAAATGAGCAAAAATGTGTGTTTTTATCGGGGTGCCTTTCTGAGTCTCCCAATGAATATTGTCTATCTGACTTGACTTAGCAACTTCTTCTAAATGCCCGTCTGCAATTCGCTCATCCACTTTATTTATGATGTAATTTATTTAGAATTTTCGACCTTTAAATTAATTTTTAAAATGACTTCACCCACAGATGGTGACGAGTGCCTCACCAACCCATGCTTGAACGGAGATAAGTGCGTTGACTTGGAATACGACTTTGCCTGCCAAGGTAAGTTTCACGTCCTGAATTAAAGGGACACGTTGCCTTGGATCGGGCAAGTTGGTCTATAAAAAGCATTTGTTATAAAATGCATATGGTTAAAAAGATGTTTTAAAAGTAAAATACAATGATCCACACAAATATATGTATAGCAATTGCGTGGTTTTCCTTTTACATCGTGAATAAACACGGTCGGCCATTTTGTGGAGTCAAATTTTGGACTCCACAAAATGGCCGACCGTGTTAGTTCGCAAAGTAAAAGGAAAACCACGCAATTTCGAGGCATACTAATGTGACCCATATTCTACTTCTATAACGTCTTTTAAACCATATGCATTTTTATAACAAACGGTTACAAACGCTTTTTATAGACCAACTCGTCCGATCCAAGGCAACGTGTCCCTTTAATATGACGACTGTAAAGTCGTCTCGAAGAATAAGACCGAAGCTTGTCGCAAAAACCTTGTTGAAAATTTGAAATTTTTGGCGACAAAAAAAACAAAATTAAGTAACTTGCGCCGACAAACGACAACATTTTCATTTCATTTGTAATCAAGCTATGTAATTAGAATTGTCCAAAGCATAATGCCGAAAGTAAAGATCCACCCCAAGTCTAGTTTATGACGATTGTCATATTCTAGTTGGGGGTAAAAGTCTCTCCCCCTAATAAACTTGGATAATGACAATGTATTCCAAACATTGTGCGAGGCGAGCAGCTCCGCCATTCCATTGTTCACCAAAACATTACGTTTGTGTTGTTTTTTTCGTGTCAATTCTTGTATATTTTACATGAAGAAAAATTTAGAAAAGAAAATGATTTTCTAAAACGAAAGAATGGAGTAAGAAAGTGATGCTGATGTATTTCACTTCACACGATGCAATTGATTTCATAAGTCACAGATATTTCAAAATACATTATTTTGAAAATAGAATATTGTATATTTTGTTTCAATTGTTTTAGATGTTAATTAATCCTTTTATCCTACTTTTCACATTACCCCCATAGTGGTTGCAGGCCCAGTCACTACAACATCTGCCCCAACGGCCTCCCCTGCCTCTGTAACCAATGTACCGGTTACAACGTCTCAAGCCCCAACCCAGGCGGGGGATGACTCGTCGTCTAGCGAAGAAGTAGGAGGCGGAGCTCTCGGTGGGGATGGTGATGATGATTCTGAAGAAAATGGTGGTGCTGGTAGGTTGTTGTTTTTTTCTTCAAAATTATCGTTATGTAATTGATTCAGAAAGTTTGAATCTTTGTTGGAATTGTATTGGTTTGCATTTAAAGGGTCGTTTGGTAATGACTCTGAAAATTAAAGGCAATACAAACTTACTTGGTAAGAAGTAGCAGCTTTGGATAGAATAATGCATTTTGAGAAACTTTTCACTTCGAAGTACTGCGGTTATGGACAAATATATCACTTTGTATCCCCCAAAATTTGAATCTGAGAAGCGTTACTGCAGTAACTTTTCTCAGATAGTGTATTCCGATTGCATATTATTCTTTCTGCGTGGACATAACCGCTCCAGATTTCCGGCAATTTCTCAAAAACGCTACCATCTTTTGAAATGAAATTTTCACAGGTTAGTTTTATGGTTTATATCTACAACTTATAGGATTGAAACATACATGTACATTGGGTTTCAATTACCAAACGTATACAATCCCTTTAAAGCAAATCTCCTGAAACACGTACAACGATTGGCATCTGCAAAAACTGCATATTATTTTCGGTAGTGACAACACCGACTCAGGAGTCTTAGTTATCCCCATAACTATATTGTTGGTGAAATTAACACCTTGTTGGTGATGTCACATAGATATCAAGAGAATTAATTTAACACCAGGTTTGCAGTGTATGTGTTGGAACGATAATCTGTGTTTGGCAAAGAATGTGTTTTGAAATTTTACATGGTGTAATTCAGGGGCGCTCTCTGATACGAAAATTAAAAACTGTTGAAAATACGAGAGTATTATTATTCTATCTCGGATTTTTCAGTGCGTTCATCGAATAAAAATGTCCAACTACTAAAACAAGAGTTACCGTTACACATGAACACTCAAACTTACATTTTAAAATGTATTTTGTTATTATTTCATTCAGGTGGCAACAGACAGCGGCCGAAGAAGAACTGGAGACGAAAACAGCACAAACAGAGATATCGTAAACGTAGGGATTAAAAGAACACAAAATAATATCTTCGGCATGCAAACAAAATTCTCAATCTACAAAGTACAAGCCGCCTTGTGCATGCTGCTACTGGTTCCAAGAGTTTTGGACCAAAATAATGGGTTTGTTGAAGTAAACGACGCGACCAATCAAGTATTTTCTTTAACAACCGCAGGCGCCCTGTGCAAAAGCACTATTTTTTCTTGTTAGCGACATTTTGTATAGGAACGTTACAGAACTGGTAATTAAAATTTTCTTTAAGATCACAGATTTACATAAAACTTACACAGTCTAATGATGATGATAGTAAAAAACATCCCTAGAAATATTTCTGTCTGAAATGCCATATTTGATGAGAAATAAATAAAACTAATTTCCGATTGGAGTTTATCGCTCATGAGCGTTTTATTCATGCATTGTATGCAAATGTGTAATCGGTTTTTCACTATTTTCTCGTGACCCATGCATGCAGATGGCCGATCGATCTCAAACTTCTACAGGTTTGCCAGTTTATGTATATGGTGGATTATAAAGTGCTTACACTGTTTTGTTAGCAAAAACAATTCTGTAATGTTCCTTTAATATTACTGATTAACGTATTGTTGTTACTGTTTGTTATCTATCGTTCTGACTTCTTTTGTTATTTATATTCGTTGAAATAGAGTCCAATCAAACTTAGTATACAATATCTTGTACCAGTCTTCATCATTGGGCACGATACAGTTCCGTGTTTTTCGATTGATAAAAGAAATATATTTTTGAGTGCAAATTGTAAATTGTATACTATTTTGCCATACATTATTTTAATTCGCAGATATAATAATAAAGAAATTGTTATTCAGAATAAGTTTCTATGGTCAGGAATACTTTATCTTTGTGTTTTGGGGTAAAATGGGTCTTTTGGTCCGTGCTCTATTGTCACCTTGTGTATTTTTAAAAGGCAGATTTGAAACACTCCCCCCCCCTAAAAATAAAAAAATTGTGTGACGATTCGAATGAATACTTGTTTCTTCCCAACTCGGAGGTTACCTGCATGGTATTGATTGCCTGTAAATAATAACAATTACATCGCGGCCCGTAGTCGCGTCAAGTTGGTTTTTGACGTGCGTTTTATATCCTGTTTCTATCCTCTGCAATTATGTCATAAGTAAGTCCCAACATCGGTATCAGTCAGGGCCCAATTTCATAGAGCTGCTAAGCACAACTGTTGTGCTTAGCAGCTCTATTGTTGAACAATTTGCTTAGCATAAAATTTCTTCCTTGATAAAACAGGATTAGGCCTACAACCAAATTTCCATGTGATTTTCAGGATAAGCAAACAACAGCTGAATACCAGTAACAAGCAATATGCAACACATGGAAATTTGGTTGGTAATCCTGTTTTTATCAAGGAAGAAATTTCATGCTAAGCAAATTTTTGTGCTTAGCAGCTCTATGAAATTGGGCCCAGATTACACAACAGTGGAACCTGTGCTCAGGGAAAAGTGCCTGAGAGTCACGTGAGGTAAAAACCAAACTCGATAAGTTATACATCTTATGTCGACATTGCGTCCAACTGGCAATTAATTACACACCATTTTGTCCACACTGTTATCCACATAATGAGCGGGAAGTCACAATTTGTTTTCATCTCATGGTTTTGCCAACCGTTCAATGGAAAAACTCAAAGGAGGGGGAATTGACAGCTACGGCTACGGCTACGACTGTTGCTAAGGGTGTTGCCATGGGCGTCCTGTATTCCAACACACAATGACGCGGCGATATAGCCGTAGCCGTAGGCGTAACCGTAGCCGGCAATTTGGCCTACAAACGCGCTTATCATGCTCCTGTCCGACATTTGGGGAGTCAAAAAAAGCAGTAAGGGAATTGACTTCCAACTTGAAAATGGGGGAAATGGTTGACTCGCGTTGTATGGAAGTGCGTTCCGCGTCGCGCAAGGTGCAAGGAGGTAAATATACACCCCACTGAAAAGGCAATTATTGTTTTCACTACAAAACGTGTTGTTTTCGTCTTTTAAAAAGCATTAAAGAGGGAACTTGAAAAATAATAAATACATAAGTTTGAGTAACAGTCAAAAACTGAAGAAACTATTTGGTGCCAACGACACTTTTTGGCATGACACTGGGATATGGCTATATTCCTGTACCCATTGCTTGTGCACAGTATACGGGCAGTGGTGGACCCGGGATATGGCTATATTCCTGTACCTATTGCTTGTGCACAGTATACGGGCAGTGGTGGACACGGGATATGACCATATTCCTGTACCTATTGCTTGTGCACAGTATACGGGCCGTGGTGGACACGGGATATGACCATATTCCTGTACCTATTGCTTGTGCACAGTATACGGGCCGTGGTGGACCCGATGGCCATATTCCTGTACCCGTTGCTTGTGCGCAGTATCATGGGCCGTGGTGGACCCGGGATATGGCCATATTCTTGTACCCATTGCCCAGAGCGTAATTATGTGGGCCTAAGGTCTTTCCACTCGCGATTTTTCTCATACAAAATTGAATTTGCTCAACAAGTTTTTTTTTTAGGTCAAAATTAGTTTTTCTGCCATTTATGACGATTTTTAAAAGTAAACAATTTTTTTAATTTTTAGGATTTCTAAAAGAGTTTTAAGGGTCAGGGTTGTTTGCTTCACTGCTTTACTACGGAAGTGTATAACGGCCATGGTAAAAAAAACCCAACCTATTCCGCCCGGGCGGATTACTATTTCGCCCGAGCGGAATAGGTTTTTTTTTACCATGTCCTTTTATACGTACTTTCCTTTAAAACAAAATTTTAAAAACCCTGATTTTTTAGGTTTACATTTTTTTTAACAAGCTTTGATTTTTGAACAGAAAGTTCTCAATGTATGTAGTCTCTTAAAGGGTCTGTATACGTTTAGTAATGACTCTGAAAATTAATGGCAATAAAAACTTACTTGGTAAGAAGTACAGCAGCTTTGGATAGAATACCGGTAATTTAGCAGTTTCAGAAACTTCTCACTTCGAAGTATTGCGGTTATTGAAAAGGGTATTCATTGAAAAAATTGAATCTGAGAAGCGTTACTGACAATAGTTTCTCAGATTGTGTATTCTAATTACAGGTTATTCTTCCTGCGTGGACATAACTGCTACAGACTTTCGGCAATATCTAAAACACGCTACCATCTTTCAATGTTGTGTGAAAACTGACTTTCGAGAGGATTTTTGCTCCACTATAAGATGCTTTTCTTAAAATACAACAACTTTTATTTTGATTTTTTTAAATTTACATGTTTTAAAAAGCTTCGATTTTTGAACAGAAATAGTCTCTTAAAGGAACGTTACAGAACTGGTAATTAATTTTTTCTTTTAGATCACAGATTTACATAAAACTTACACGGTCTAATGATGATGATAGTAGAAAACATCCCTAGAAATATTTCTGTCTGAAATGCCATAATACGTTTTATATCTTGTGCTCAGATATGCTTTGGTATTTACTCAAAATATATATTAGCATAAAAAACTGACTTGGTAACGAGCAACAGAGAGCTGTTGATAGTATAAAACATTGTGAGAAACGACTCCCTCTGAAGTAACGTAGTTTTTGAGAAAGAGGTAATTTTTCACTAAAATAATAAAAGATTTCTAGCTAGAAGCCTTTTATTCCTATCTGAAAGCACACAAATTTGTACAACAAGGGTGTTTTTTCTTTCATCATTTTCTTGCAACTTCGATGACCAATTGAGCCCAAATTTTCACAGGCTTGTTATTTTATGCATATGTTGGGATACACCAAGTGGGGAACAAATGCTTGGGCTCTAATTTCATGGATCTGCTTATTGTAACAAAAAATCTTTGGTTAGAAAATTTTCTCCAAAGGAAAACGATTATATCATATTAAAGAGTAATTAATATGAAAAACCAACAAACAAACAAAAGACATGTGTCAAATAATTTTTATTGATAAGAAAAGTGTACAAACATACAAACATTGTCCTATATTATTTGCCTGATCAACAATCATATGATTGAAAATATACAAATCAAATGATGTTAAGAAGTAAAACAACCATTTGATAAATTGTCTTTTCTTCAGTTACAGTTAAATGAAGTGGACTTATGTTTATAAGGCTTATATATGTCCACCAGAATTGACATGAAAGGCATTAATTAACAAAAAAACCTAAACTTTTCATGCAGCGCTATATGAAAGAATTGCACTGAAATCCTTTTTGCAATTTTGAAACTTTAAAGAAAATATTTACAAATTCTTTGTCATCTTACTGGGTATTAGGAAAGTGGACTAAAATTTGGGGAATCACACCGCATTTTAAAAACCCAATTCAAACTTACTTTTTTGTCCAAAAAAGACTTTATCATAACCTTAAGATGACATTTGTTGATTTGGAAAAAAATTCACAGTCTTCCAATAATAAGCAAAGTTGAAATCTGCATAGTGTAACAAACTGCCAGAAACTTCCAGAAAATTGAAGTAACTCCTGGTTGCTGACATTAATTGCATATTAAAGATATAATTAACACACCTACCATACAACTGTGAACATGTTGCCAACCATTTCTGTGTTCACATTTAAAAATGGCTGATGTTTTGGCAGATGTTTTGTGCACATTCAAAACATAATTAGTTTGATTGTGAAAACCAAAATAGGTAACAGTGATATGGAGTCTTCAAATACTAATCAGTCAATCAATCAATCATACAAAATTTATAAAGCGCCTAAATCAAAAGGTTTGCTCAAAGGCGCTGAGGCACAGAAGAAATAAATAAGACATTGATGGTAAGCCTCCTGAAACAAGTGGGCTTTCAGAAGTGTCTTAAATGTGTTGAAGGATGTTGTGTCCCTAATGTGACTTGGAAGTTTATTCCAGAGAGAGATGTCCACTCCAGAATCACATAAGGAATTTGCCCAAAGAATCACCGATGAGATACAATCAACATGATGACAAATCTATTCAAGTGTAGTGCCTGGTGCTTGTAAAATTGTGACGTTTTTACACAGCACAGATGAGAGTGCAGCCTCACAGCACACATCCAATGTCAACCAGCAAGTTTCAATAAACTTTGTATAAATATTAAATATACAAACAATCCTGTGCTTTGTCTTTGGGGAAACGTTTTAGTTTGCTGAGAGAAAAGACAAACATGATCAGCACGCCACAATGTTCTTCACTGCTCCCTCAATATCCGGGTACTTAAATTCATAGCCACTCTCAATTGTCCTTTTAGGAATTACTTTCTGCCCTTCAAGAAGCATCACTGCTCTCTCTGAACCAAACACCGTCTTGATAGCAAAACCTGGTGCTGGGATAATTGCAGGTCTCCAGAGTGCTGAAGCAAATGCCTTGGTGAACTCTCTGTTTGTTATGGCTGAAGGTGCTACCCCATTCAGGACTGCAGGGGTGTCTGGGTTCTCGATAGCATGGACGAATATACCAGCAATGTCCTCAATGTGGATCCATGGGAAGTACTGATTGCCTGAACCAAGGACGCCACCAACGCCGAGTCGAAATGGCCAGATCATCTGCTCAATAGCGCCACCGCCACGTCCGAGAACCAACCCTAGAAAAGAAAACAGCAAACATATGGTCGACTTTCTTTCTCTCAAAAAGTAAAGATCAATATTAACAGAACTAAGGAATCTTAAATCCTCCTAAATATAATTCAGGAAGTTGTCCAAGATTGTAGGATAACGTACAGCCAGATAGAACAAAATAGAAATAGTTACCTACTGGCCAGTCCAAACATTTGGGTGCTGAGTTTACCATAGAGTAAAGTATTTTAGAGGGTACAGGAGGGTCTCTAGCCAACGAAACTAGGGGGGGGGTTAAAGACTATTTGAGATCATTTCAATACATTTTTTTTTTTTTTTTTAACTAAACAAATAAATAAATTGGATAAAACTGACTCCCAGGCCATGATCACTTCACAGTAGTTTTCTAAATTCTTTATAAAATAAACTTCTTAAGGTGTTTGCAACATTTAAATCTTGATTGATTTCTTTATTATTATTATTACTATTATATATTTCTGGTAATGAACCCAAGGATGCCTCATAAGTGAACTTAATCACTGTAGCTCGCAAGCCTGAAGAAACCTGTAAACAAGAGTGCTTGCTGTAAGAACCAGAAACACCGGGGTTAACCCCTACTCTTCCACGATAAGTGTTCTGGGTTCTTTTACGTGCACTACCAATCCTAATACACGGGACCTACGGCTTAATGTCCCATCCAAAGGACAAAGCATTTATGGTAAAGCATCTTGCTCAAGAATACAAGTGTCATGACCAGGACTCGAACCAACACTCTGCTGGTCAGAAACACCAGAGCTTGAGTCCGGTGCTCTTAACCGCTCAGCCACGACACGCCATCTGAAAAATTGTGGTTTTTTGAGTCAGTAAGTATTTAAGCTTACCTATCCTTACAGTAACATGTCTGACATGATTGTGAGTCTCAGGAATAATGGAACTGTCCTCCCAAGCGGCACATAACCGAGCAAGTTCATCAGCGTGTCCCCCAAGGCTGTCCTCCGTATACTCATCTGTTAGGCTTGGGGCGTAGTAACCTTTATCAAATAATGTAACACGTAAAATAGATGTGTCACTTAAGAGCTAACCGATAAAGCATACAAATAAAACTCAAGTGCGGACTCTCCTCTTTGGGCTATATGGTTTATTTAATTCATTGTATGGCTATACAAAGATGTCTAGTAAAGTACCGAGATTAACAAGCAAGGATAGAAAGACCGGATTGGGCCACAGTGTACAAGATTAACCAGAACAGAGAATAAAAAAGACTGAAAATGGAAAAAAAGACTTTTATATATTGGTCAGGAAGGGTCAGTGTCACATGATCAGTGAAGATGAGGGTGGTCGGAGGTCATTCAAAAACTCATACATTTGACAAGTCCCAGACAGCCAGTCTATAGCCACTGGTGTCTGGGTTGGCATTGGATTAATTAGGATGGGCACCTATTGGCTTGTGAGACTGGGGGAAGTGTGGGGCACAACAAAATATTACAATAATAACATGGTTTGACTATGTAGTAACTTTGAGGTATGGGTTAGGCTTGGGGCGTAGTAACCTTTATAAAATAATAACATGGTTTGGCTATGTAGTAACTTTGAATTATAAACCCATCAAAATATTAGCAAAACCTGACAACATGCTTTGTTTTGGCTGTAAAAGAAACTGTGAATGTAAAGTTCAAAATCCATACAAATCAGGAAAAACCCAAGGATGGATTTCAGAGGAATGAGAAGGTGGTCACTTCAGTTAAATCTTACTTGCTGTTCACATGATCCTTTTCTGTCTCTTTCAGTAAGTTCATGAAGGTCTCCTTTAAGACATTCTCAATTCAGACCACAGCTGCCATAAAACAAGCTGACACTATCAGCCCTGTTAGCATCTCCCAATGTGGGTCCACTGTCCACTGATTGATATCCTCATTGGAGTCCCAATCGAGGTATAAGTTTATCCCACTTTAGGGGAGGAAAACCCAAAAGGGCTTTACCTACCTACAGCAGATGAAGACACAAAGACCTTAGGAGGTTTGTTAGCCCCGGTGATAGCCTGGACAAGTGTTGCAGTTGTCTTCACACGGCTGTCCGTTACCTCTCTCTGAAACTCTTCAGTCCATCTGAAGATCCAAATCAGACAAAGAAATCAATCATTTTGATCTGGGTAAGGGTGCATGTGCTGGTAACCTCTCCCTTTTTATCACATCTTTTTAATACCTGTTGTAGTATAATATTTACAGTCATTGTGAGATTACAATACCAATACATTTCATATTTTTTATATTTTCAGTCTTTATTTTTCTGTTAGTTGATTATTTAAGGGCTTTGGAATAGCCAGGTCCTTAGTGTGTCTAACTTTTGCCCATTCTTTTATTTAATTACTCCTTTATTTGAAATATTTGTTTATACCAACTTTTTTATGGATTGTCTGTATCCATGAAGTGTATTACTGTTTGGTTAATGGTTCTTCATGATTCCTCCTTCTTAAGACTCCTTTAAGTTTTTAGTAGTTTTTAGCAGTCTCCTGACGATGACTAGAGCAAGCTAGTCGAAACGTTGAGACCAATCCAGGAACTGACTAAAGTAGTAGTCCCAACCTATTTCTATACCATCCGCCCAGGTAATAGTTAATAATCAGGACAGTTCTTTTCGGAACTGAGAAGTCTCCCGAACACCCGAACAATCTACTCCGCGGTAGTAGAATTAAGCAAGACAGTTCTCTAAGGACAAACTCTACCTGGCAAGTAGATACACACATGGTGTTACCGCAAACCAAATAATATATTGATACCTCACCATGCAATGCCTCAAATCCTATATAGTAGTTTCTTGTTTTTTAGGGGTTCATGGAATTCTTGTTACTGTTTACAGTTGTTTTATATTTATCGGTATGTTTATTGGCTTCTTGTTTTTACATCTTTTTATCTGTTGAGCGCCTTGAGTGTCTTTTTAGGTGGATTTTGGGACTATAAAAATGCTTTGTATTATTATTATTATTAATACTATCTGATCACTACCTCTAGGCAATTTAACAGGCTTGAGTAGATGCAGAAAACAATGTCTTATTTTATATGTCAACGCTGATGAAATATTCTCAACATTCTCTAAAAATTTGGTCAAGGTCAACAACAATTCCTTGCAGGGTCACCTGAAGGAACTTTCAGTCTTACTTGATATTTTACTGATTTACCTTTTGAGGGGGTTAAGGATGTTTTCTCCTGACAGGCTGACCACTGCATCACAATCTGGTAACCCTTTGGACTTCAAACGATCCTGGTTTTAAAAGAAAAAAAGTTCACATAAAAAAGTTTCCAAACAAAAGCTTATCAAAAGTCTCATTCACCTTTTTTTTGGCGCATGTAAAAGTCTCTTAGGCATGTATGAAAAGGCTATTATTTCCTCTCTGAAATCTGACAATAAAAACAAGAGAGACTATAAGAGATAACAATTATTCCTTCCAATAAATTTGAAGTGATATTCTACTTTTGATTGTGCAAGTCTCAGGTATATTTGAAAGTATTATATTGTACAGTGCATGATTTTGTTTCTTTCACACAGAGGTTCTCCAATTTTTACTTTTTTTTTAATGAGATATCTTCTTACATCACAAGGCCAGACGGCCACTTCAAGGTGAGGGCTACACTGAGATGTTTTGGGCTATCGACCCAGGTCAACTGCCACCAGCGACACGTTGCCACCTACTCCTGGGGCTGAAACAGGGTTACCCCCTTCACAGTTTGAATGATGTAGGCATGGGTACCATCCACTAGGAGCCTGGCTGGTAGAGCAGAATGCAATACCTTCCCAACTTTTTACAAAGCAATTATGGTAAAGTGCCTTGCTCAAGGGCACAAGTGTCATGACCGGGATTAAAACCCACACTCTGCTGCTGACAACACCAGAGCTTGGGTCCGGTGAACTAGACCGCTCGGCCACGACACGCCACATAATGTTCAAACAATGTGCAAGACTTGCACGGTCTATCGAAAGCTGAGACTAACCCATGAGATTTTATCCTTCCCTGGTGTGCGAGAAACGAGTAAGACACTGTGCCCCCTCTGGATAAGTAACCTCTTAACGGCTGTTCCTATAAAGCCACTCCCTCCTCCTGTAACAAACAAATAAATAAATACATAAATAAATAAAGTAGTAAGAAATTCTGAATATAAATACATACCAGTGTTCTCCCAATGCATAAGCTAGCGTATCGGGCCGATAATAATAATAATAATAATAAAACAGCATTTATATAGCGCATTATGGATCACAGATCCCTCGATGCACTTTACAATTAAAAAAAAAAGATTACAATAAAAAGATACACTAGAGACAATACCAGACCAGCTGTATACAATAATAAAAATTGTAAAACACATAGGCCTACACTGACTAGGATAAAATGGTAACATACGACTGAATTGCATGCCGATACGTGTGAATCGCGGCTGATACGCACGAATTGCAGCTAGCAGCTGATACACAAAAAATATATCATCTGTAGACTGCGCACGATTTGAGATTGAGCTGCTTAATCTTCAGAGTGCAATCAGCAGATTGTGCAAATCTCAAGAATTTGCTCCACCAGCATCGACGCACAACAGAAATTTGCACGATCCAATTCGAACATCGGTTCAGATAGGACATCAGATTTTTGTTTTCAATAAATGTATCTGACACAACCGTACCACCATAAGCGGCAACATCTCCTGTGTACCTCAGCCTACCTCATCTCAGGTGAGTTTATAGTATTTTATAGAGGTCTTTGACTTTGATGGATTTTGGAACAGTTTTTTGTCACTCCCTGTTTATGGGTTGTGAATCCTGTAGGGCATTTGAACAGTGGTACTAGACCCAGTAACTTTGACATCTGCAGTCGTAGTATGACCGCAGATGTCAACATTTCGAGAAATAAAATGGAGTACAGCGCCCCGTACTTGGTCTGTATTGTCATACAGTGTGGTACCAACAAACACATGAGTGTTCACTCTGACATGTCTGACCCTACAAAGTACGCCAGATAATGTCCAAATGTTAAAAAAAGCATTGTTGGGTCCAGTTGGACTAATCCTGACATACAGAATATATGCATTGATGCATTGTTTAGTTTTTGGTACAGTCACTGTCACATGTCACTGCAGTGGACTGTCACTGTCCAGTTCACATGGTTCAGTGACACTAGCTAGTGGGTAGCTAGTGTCAGTCTCAGCATGGGGTATAGTGAAAGTGACAGTCACTGAGTCAGATGAAACAGACAATGACAGGCTGTCTGTCTCATCTGACTGACAGTCTTGCAGACCCATGCTGCTTCTGTTGATATTATTTATTACTTGCAATGATAGGTCATGGAATTTCTTTCCTCCATAAATGAAGTGGAATATTGAGAGAACATTTTCTTCACGAAATTGATGCAACACTTTTTTTTTTACTTACCCAACAAAACCAACATGATGTTGTTGTTTGGAGTTTCTCCGCAGCCAGTATGAGCTCAATTGAATGATCTTAAAACTCTCCTGTTGTTTTTAACAATACAACCTTAACTTTAAAATGTTTCGAGAAGTCATGTCGGGCCCGGACCGAACATTCACAGTCACACACATTCACATTACATTGTCTCAAGTTACATCATAACTATGCACGACGGCTGTTTGATGATTCAAACAACAATGATCCAACGACTGTTTAGATAGGGCATGCACGAGCATTCATATTGAAATGTACTGATCCAAAGACTCAATTGTTTTTTTCATTTGTTTAATTTTTCGGGTTAACTTTTCCAATAAAAAAGCTGTAACAAATTGATGATCCAACTTCAACAAAATCAACAGACATACATAATACCCAGTCCATCTCTTTCTTATAAACACCTTATGTTGTTTTCTCTTATTATCGTCTTTGAACTGTTTTATGTCATGTGTTATTTTTTTATCATAACACCTTAAATAATGGACAAGAAAAGTAGTCATTTAACCTTTGCTGGCCAGGATGTTTCATTCAGAAACATCTAAAAGATATAATTGTGTACCAGTCACAAATAATTCAATAATTCCGACAACAAACTTGTTGTTTTGAGGAAGCAATTGTTTAACATTGAGGTTCGTTTTTAAAGCATCAATGTACCTGAAAGCATAATTTATTTTCTTCATCCACATTTAATCCACTTCATAGATTCTGCTTCTAAGAAAAACAAATTCTAACTTATATTTTCCTGACCCTAAACAAAATAGCCAAAAGTTTTTGCAAAATTGTAGAGAAATTGCTAAAATATTATTCATCAAAATATTTTTCCCAAGCACAACAAAATAACAAATTGTAAAAGGCATTTTGGTAATAATGCAGAATGTTAGTGTTTAACACTATAAGAGAGCTTCTAGCACCTATGAGCTGACTTAAAAATAATTGAATTGTTTCGCTCCATTAAAAATGGGGCTTGGTCAAAAAAAGAGAACATTCTATAATAATGACTGCTTTACATTAAACTATTGTTAAGTTCAAGCTGAGATGACCGGCAGTCCATCCTCTCTCTTATTTCTTCCTGTTTCCATCTTAACAACTCTTCAGCTCCTGTACATCTCTGGGCTCAAGTTATGAAAACAAGTTTCTGTCGTTTCTTTTCCCCCAATAACCTGTACACCAAGTGTACACACAACTGTTACTCTTGCAGTATACCCCTTTCTTCTTATAATTTGAAGAAAGTCACACATTACCTATTTTTGATGTCAATTTTGGGTGATAAACCCCCTCGCTTATGTTATCCTAGGATCCCCTCTTTTCACACTTCCTTATTCATAGATGAAACAACTTCATCATTTTCTTTACACACACTTGCAATAAAGTGAACAATTGTCTCCAAGTAAAAAAATTCAATAAATTAAGTCCATAGGGCTAATACTTAAATACATGTCTACTTGCAAACAACAACGCGAACGTTATATCAAGTGAATATTACAACTTATAAGCAAGTTGTGAAGGAAACACAAAAAGTCAAAAAGACTTGTAAGGTATTCCCATTAACCACCCAAGAAAACAAGTTACAAAAAACCCACTGCCCCAAAAATGGTAGCAATTATCCTGTTAGCCCCCAACCCACCCCCCAAAATAGAAAACAAGAAGATAATAACAGCAACTTTATGATCGGGATCCCATAAACAAAGACATCAAAGATTGTTGTTGTTGTTGTCAAGGCAACACAGTGATCTTCTTGGTGAGCGTTTGTTTCGGGAACATGAAATCTCTCATAATGATATCAATTTCTTCCAGAGCTAGTTGGCAATGTAAACGGATTACGTCATCTTTCTCGATGCTTAGTGCCAACTTCAGACTGCGGTAGATGTCCCTCATAACATGTTCAAGAACCTTAAATCAAAATCAAACAAATCAATATCAAAACAAAGTACAACATATAGAAAAACAACATTACATTTTCATTTTGAAAGTTAACACGTTTCTTTTTCCTCTATTCTGAGAGCATTTTTCAGATTCTTAGGAGACTAATTGAATGAAATTAGCACACATTGAGTTCTTGTGTAACAAATGGTTGCGACCGCTAAATGATAATGATGATGTAACAACTGAACAATTTGAATGTCAATGATCGTCTTGAAAGAATATCAAATTACATGGAGGGCCCAGAGACCATGGCCTGTTGCCCCTAATCTTGGCCTTGGTGCCCGTTCAAAGTATTCTCATAGACATTTAGATTTTCTGATGGAAGTGGCCTTTGCTAAAAACAACTTGGCCTTACCCTCTCGAAGATGAAATTCCAGACTTGTCTTAGTATTATCCCAAACTGAAAAAATGTGTGCATATATTAAACAACTGATAGCTCGGCTCAAACCCTCATACCTTCAATGCATCCTTCCCAAGCCCCCTGAGAAGGAGTGTGAGTACAAGAACACATGACCTTCTGACCTCAACCTGGGGATCACTCTTTAGGATGGTCATCAGGCAGTTTAGAACCTGTTCATTTAAAACAAAAAGCAGAACAATTCAAACTTACACATCATGATTTGCCTTCATTTTTCTGTGTCAATCTCAAGCATTTGTTTCATTGATTTTAACAAACAACAAAAAGCAGAAAGTTTTTGATGTGAATTGTGAAGGGTTCTTAAAGGCACTGAACACGTTTGGAAATTGTCAAATACCAGTGTTCTCACTTGGTGTATCCCAACATATACATAAAATAACAAGCCTGTGAAAATTTGGGCTCAATTGGTCATCGAAGTTGCAAGAAAATGATGAAAGATAAAACACTCTTGTTGTACAAATTTGTGTGCTTTCAGATAGGAATAAAAACTTCTTGCAAGAAGTTTTTATTACTTTAGTGAGAAATTACCTCTTTCTCAAAAACTACGTTATCAACAGCTCTCCGTTGCTTGTTACCAAGTAGGTTTTTATGCTAATACATGTATTTGTTTTGAGTCATTACCAAACGTGTACGATACCTTTAATGTCTAAGCTATCTGGTACCTTGGGTTAAAAAACAAAACAAACAAATATCTGTAAAAATATGATTTGCAAAGTAAGATCTGAAGCCTTGCAAGGCGTTAAAGACAACACTGTTCAAAACATCAATACTTATCTCACCTCTGGTATGTCTCAGAACCACAACTTCTTCCAAGAACAGATTATTACATGGTTAAAGGTATCTTACACGTTTGTTAATGACTCAAAACAAATATTAGCATAAAAACTTACTTTTTAACAAGCAATGGAGAGCTGTTGATAGTATAAAACATTGTAGGAAACGACTCCCTCTGAAGTAACGTAGTTTTTGAGAAAGAGGTAATTTCTTACTAAAATAATAAAAACTTCTTGCAAGAAGTTTTTATTCCTATCTGAAAGCACACAAATTTGTACAACAAGGGTGTTTTTTCTTTCATCATTTTCTTGCAACTTCGATGACCAATTGAGCCCAAATTTTCACAGGCTTGTTATTTTATGCATATGTTGGGATACACCAAGTGAGAACACTGTTCTTTGACAATTACCAAACGTGTTCAGTGCCTTTAACAAGTTTACTTTCTCATGATTTGCAAATGTAAAGAAAACAAAAAACAACAACAAGCAAAGGGTCATATCTAAAAGTGTCGGAAAATTGTTCAGGTTTATTTCAATTTGAAAACTACTTTTTCGTACCTCATGAAGATTTGGACCAAGTGAGAATCGTAACAGTTTACAGACATCAGCCATGTTGGACAAACTGCTCGCCCTGATTACAGCATCGGTGTCCTGCGCTCCTTGTAAAAATGTACCCAGTAACATGTTTGCATAGCGGGGTACCATCTCACCTATCATAATAAAGTAACAATAGTGGTGTTTTTTTTTAATCAGGCCGATATTTAAAATTATACCTTCTTGTAAACCAAGAGTTTCCAGAAGAGTTTGGGAAATAATTTAATTATACGCCAAATCAGTTGGTAGAATAGAGCAAAGAGTAAATTTAGACTAAAATTGCCAATCAGAATTTCAGTAAATATTTTAATGATATCCAATGTGACACTTGATACAACGGTAGTAAAAGATAACATCCACGTAACAGAAAGCAACAGTGAACAAAATTCTAAGAACTTTGGGAAAAAGACTTTAAATTTGAAGACCCATTGTTCAAGGACTAACCAAGAGATCGTGTGGCTCTGACTAGAGCTTCTCCAAGTTTGACTCTTGTCTCTAATGCTCTTTTCACTTTCTTCTTGCCACCAACAAACTCCTCACAAAGATGTGGAATGACTCTTTCTGGGAACACATCTGCTACACATGACAGTGCCTGCAAGAAAAGAAAGACATTATTATATCAGTGACTAGCCAGCAGGACCAGTCAGCTTTTCATTTCACTAGTCCGCCAGCTTTTGTCACTAGTCCATATTTCAAATGAACTAGCGATGCTTTGAACACTGAACTAGCCAGCCGGACCACTTGGAGAGAATGTTGACTGGTCCTCAGGTGTTTAAACTGGCATTTGGACAGCGGAACACTGTTAAGGGAGAACGCTAAATAACTCTTCTGCTTCGTCGTAAAATTTTAGATCTGCTATTAAAGGTATTGTACATGTTTGGTAATGACTCTGATAATTAATGGCAAAAAAAACTTACTTGGTGAGAAGTACAGCAGCTTTGGATAGTATAATGCATTTTGAGAAACTTTTCACTTCGAAGTACTGCGGCTAGGAAAAATATATCACTTTTTATCCCCAAAACATTTCAATCTGAGAACGCTTCTCAGAGTGTGTATTCCAATGCAGATTATTCTTCCTGCGTGGACATAACCGCTCCAGATTTTCGGCAATATCTCAAAAACGCTACCCCCTTTTGAAATGAAATTTTCACAGGTTAGTTTTATGGTATATATCTACAACTATATAGGTTTGAAACAAAGAACAGGCTCCAATTACCAAACGTGTACGATGCCTGTTCTTAATGGTAGTGATAATCTGTTAAAAAAATAACCCCAGCCTGAAATACGTATTGCACAGACACCTTGTCTAATGCAACAACAGACACATTTAAGATGCATTGGTGGCAGGATGTGGCTGAACACTTTGATGACTCAAATAACAGGGCCCTATCATAGTTCTGCTTAGGAATTACAAGTAGCTTAGCACAACTAAATTATGCTTACCAGAATAACATTACCAGCCAAAATACCATGTCACATGTACCATCTGTGACTGGTATACTGCTCATTTTTGCTTAGCAGAAAATTGTGTAAGCAAGAGTGTATTCTTAAGCAGCTCTATGACATGGGGCCCAGGACTTGATCCCGGTGCATCACAACCAGATGCAAAGATCCATCAGAATATGGGTTCAAATCACAGTCACAGCACTTGTTTCATTGAGCAAGACACTTAAAACTTGTATTGCTCATCACCCAGGAGTAAATGGGTACCTACAAGACAAGATGATAGTGGGGCAGCATACTCCTAAGGAGTTGGGATTGTTTCAGAGGTGCTTTGGCCCAATTAAAAGGGATAGCAGTAGAGTAAAGGTCCTTTGATACGTTTGTCAAAAAGAGTCTAATAAGTGCTTTTAACTGTAATCCCAGTTAAAGCACTTGGTTCATTGAGCAGTACACTTAACTTTGATTGCTTCTCATCACCCAGGAGTAAATGGGTACATACAGGAAAAGATGATAGTGGGGCTGCATACTCCTAAAGAGTTGGGATTGTTTCAGAGGTGCTTTGGCCTAATTAACAGGGGTAGGAGTAGAGTAAAGGCCCTTTGATATGATTGTCAAAAGTCTAATTGCCTATGAAATACTTGAACATTCAATGATGATTTGTTTTACCTGAATGGCAGAGAGATAGATATAGGAATCTTCATGACTAAGATTCTCTTGAAATATTCCCACCAGCATATCTTTCTTCTGCATAGCCTTGGGGTCTCTGGCCAGCAAGAGTTTACCAAGGACCCTCAGGGCATGGCCTCTCGTCGGCAAAAGTGGATCAAAGAGTTCTTGAAAAGCTTCATCAAAGTCCTTACTGACAGCTGGCTCGTCATCGCTGAGTTGTGCCATCGATGGGTTTGGTTTCTTGTCACTCTTTGCTGTTCTGGAAGACACTGTAATAGATTGATTTCCAGGATGTGAAGCACCATCCTCATGGGTAAGATTTCTATCCATCAATAAAGTCCTTTCTTCTCCAGAAAAATCAGGGCTTTCCTTGCTTAGCAAATTGTCTCCGGCATTTTTCTTAGTCTGGACTTCCATCTTTGGGAGTTTGTCTCGGTCCATTGTTAGCTTTGATTTGAAATCCTCCGTGGCTTCCTTCATAGATTCCGACCAGACAGCTCCATGGGTTGCTATGGCGATGCGAAGGTCAGTTGCCGTTCTCTGAAGAGGCTCCACTGGGTGGTCACATGATATTTTCTCCAGTGATGGCAGAAGGTTCATGAGGGATGCACGATTTTCTGAAGTAACCTTTTTCTGTTCACACAAAATTTGACAAAAATTTGACAACTTTAAAGCACCATTTTACTTTGACTCTGATTTCTTAACCATCATAAAGGCCTGAAATTTCATCTTAGAGAGGGCAAGGCCATTTTCATTTTCCAAAGGGCACTTCCATTGGAAAATCTTAAAGTCTATGGGAAACTTTTGAAGGGGCACCAAGGCCTAGACCAGGGGCAACAGAGGCCATGGCCTCCGTGTATTTCCAGGCCTGATCATAATGTTGTTCTTGAATTTGTTCTTTTTTTTGCATTTATACCATAGGTCCTTTTGGTTGGTAAGCAGTTTGCAACAGCTAATTCTATTTTCTGAATTTGTTCTCAAACACAAAATTATAACCAGTAACACAAATTTTTGCTCGCATATTTGGCACTAAAACAGGAGGAAAAACTCAGTGAGAAACTATTATTTAAATGTTACATACCTCTAAGTCTCCACGAAGTATTGCCGATACTAATCCAAGGGCAAGTGTCAATGTCTCAGTTTCAAACACATCACATGTTTCCCCCTGGGAATCCAACGACGATGCGGCACGATCCAACGTGGCACGAGCAAACTCCAGCATCTGTGAAGTATTCTCCAAGACAGCAGGCCCTAGATCCTCACAGAGCTTAGACAAGATGGCAAGGACTTGTAGAGAGTGCTGTATATGGCTGACTTGATTGTCTTGATTCTCTTCTATGTTGAGGAGGATGCGAGAAGGGTCTGGGCTTGGATCTTGGGGATCTTTGGATGGTGGTTTTGAAGTGATTGAAGTTAACTCCTTAATAACAATACAAAATAAATAAACTAATTATTTAATTAAAACGTTAACGTTTCTTCCAGGAGTAATACAATTTGGCCCATTTTACTTAAGTATTTACTAGAACAAGCATTTAAAGGGCAATGGAAGTATTATGAACATAATTTATTGGGGGGGGGGAGTTGGATAGTCAAATATGGTCAACAAAGATTATTAGCTGAAGTGGATTACTTACTTTCAAGACTAAGATGAAGAAATCTCCAGCAAGTCCCTTAATCTTCAGTTTCTGGAGAAGATCAAACACAGTTGCTGCAGTAACTTCCTGAGACATCAAACTGTCTGCAAACAGTTCTTCAGCTCTGAAGTTGTTAATAAACCCCAAAACATTAGAATACAAACTAATAGATGTAAAAGTAACATGAATATACTTGAATTCCCATGACCTGGAAGATGACAATCAGAAAAATTGAGTTAATATTTGTATGAGTGAAAATACCCCAATCTGGCATTTTGCAAAAACAAAAATTTGAAAGGTATCAGATAAAACATTGTGTACCAGACTGAATATAGTCTGAAAGTGTCATGGCTGAGCGGTTTAGAGCATCAAACTCAAGTTCTGATGGCTGTGTCATCAGGGTGTGGGTTCGAATCCCGGTCATGACACTTGTTTCCTTGAGCAAGACACTCAACTATAATTGCTTCTCATCACCCAGGGGTAAATGGGTACCTGTGAGGGCAGAGATGGTTCCACTCAACTTTAATTACATCTCATCACCCAGGGGTAAATGGGTACCTGTGAGGGCAGAGATGGTTCTTGTGATTGATTTAGCTTAGTGTGCTACATATTTGGCAGCACAGGCTGTGTACTCCCAAGGGAGCTGAGATGGTTTAAGGAATGAAATAATTGGTCCAGTGACCAGGGTAATAATGTTGGAGTGCCATGAGCGTCACTGAGTGATGGATTTGAGCGCTATAAGAAACTATTCTTCTTCTTCCTATCGTGTCCACACATGCTAGATGTTGTGTTTCATCCAGAACTGAGTAAATCTTTGGCACTTTCATTGAATTCAGCTAGGTGTCCAGCCTCGCATTTCTGCTGCAGTAGGGGACATCTGTCTAGGTGATCCATGGTTTGTGGTTCAGCCACTATTATTATTATTATCATAGGATTTATCATGGAACCAGTTTGTATATTGTTTTTGTGTATAGAAAGTTTATTTGAATTCAATTCAATTCAATTCAATTCAATTCAATTCAATTCAATTTATTAAAAAGGTCACGTTAAAAATAACATGAAAATTGTTTTCCAGTGTGCATCTAACAATAACAACACAAAGAGATATTTTGAAAAAAGAAAGAAGCAAAAATATGTATATATATATGTATACAGAAACCGGTACTATAACAAGAAAACGGGACAAATTTCACAGTGACAGAGTAAAATACAACCATTGAAGATTACAAGGGTGACAGCCAACAAATGAACCATCAAAAGAAAAACGCAGTAAAAAAACACAAGGACAGAGGATGCCTACATAAATCGAGAGTGGACGTCAGCAAACCAGGAAAAAGAGAAGAGTGGAACAAAAAGCAGGGGATTATCTTTTGAATTTAGAGTTGAATATGTGGCAAGCATTTGGCAGGAATGACATTCTGAAATGCTTAGTGTGGGTTTGTGGAGGACAAAATCTTCCTGATTTGTTGACCAGGCATGAGAATGGGCGATGATAAAAAAATCCAGAAAAAAATCCGAAAAAATCTAACGCTGAAAATGCATGTCCGGATTTTGGGCAATGTCCGGAAATTGGGCAACGTCACCAAGCGTCGGCGCCGCACTCAGTGGTTGAACCATGCATATCCTACCTCCATGGGTCGAGTTAGTAGGAGGAAAATACTCAAAAAACAATAATGAAATCATAAAAAATGCTAGACGTATCTTATCTCAAAAAGCTCACAAAAAATGTGAGACTTAACGGTTTTGCAGACGTCGACGATTCTCACACACGTGCGTAAAAAAGTCTTACAATGCGCGCGCATCATTGTCAGTAGACTTCCCAAAGTCTCCACACATGTTTCTTTGCTGCAGCAGTAAACATATTACGGTCAAACAATGAATAAACCGCACCGTGATTGAAGCGAGGAATGAAAGAAGTCTACACATATCTATTGATCTCGCTGCATACGCGATGCACATGGAAGCCGGGCGGCAATTGTTTACGTGCCGTTTTTCACGAACGGAGTGTCGATCCGCGGTATGATTTTTCAAAGGTAAATTTACAATTTCTGATTTAAAGGCGAGAGATTAAAGAAATATAAATGCATTCCCCCAACACCCTACCCCCCAAATTTTATATCAAATTCACATTGAACTCGGAGACCACATATTTTGAAGTGAAAAATCCGGAAATCCGGAAAATTCCGGAAGATTCTCATGCCTGGTTGACAACCACTGAGGAGTGAAGTGGATGGGTCGGATCTTGCATTATGTCTTGAAGGTTGAGATAATAGTTGATTATGACAAACCTGATATTTTGCCTGAACATGACAACAGCCCCACCCTCAGAACCAGGTGTGAATGCAATGCCAAGATGCACACTCTCAGTCATGGAATCATTCTGTAGGAAGGATACGTGTCTTAGATACTCCAGAGTGGTGAGATGCTCAGAGTTGCAGAAAAAATAGAGGAGAATTTCTTCAATCTTGGACCTGAACGGAGATAAAATAAATTCACCTGTAGCAACTCACAAAACTGACCATGAAAAAAACAGTATATAAATATTGACTGCTTCGAGTGCTATGGTTAAACCTACGATTCCCTTGGTGATCCACGGAGCGTTCTAATTTTCCCAGAGGTGTGAAGCCAAGGGAAACTAGAACGCTCTGGGGATCACTGAGGGAGTCGTAGTTTTAACCATAGCACTCGAAGCAGTCGATAATTGTTTTATAACAACTCCCACAAATATTGTTCTCAATCCAATGAAGACATGATAAATTGTTCCTATAATGTCTAGGTACTCAGAAGCTGTCGTTGCTATGGGTTTATACTCAGGTTGATTGGTCTAAACCAATCACAAGGTAGACTCTATGTTAGGGGTATTACAATATAACTATAAAAATACCAATTGAAGAAAAAATACAGAATTGGTAAATTACAAAAAATAAATAAATAAATATTATGTTTCATTCAGAAAGCTCTCTGATCACTAATTTCATACCAGTTACAATCCTCGAGACAAATATTTCCGTAATAAACACTTTCAAATAATTAAAAGACCCCCTTGTTATAATTTCCTATTTTGATTGCTACAATAAAAATAAGCACGTGTATGAGTGTTCACAAACTTCCTGACAAAACATAAACCCGTTTCACTAAAACAGGATCACCTAACGTGATGGTACTTTCACAGATTGGTGGAATGTTGACCACTGTGTGTTTATTTAAAACTAGCGGATGGGAATAAATTTACTTTTCCAAAAACCAATGATGTATATCTATTGACCCAATTCACCTGACGTCATCATCAAAATAATCTGGGTTGAGGTTTTGGGAATCGATGTCCCCATGTGTTATACAGTGAATTGCACATTTAAGGCGTAGCAGCATTTACATGCTTACCATAATTTGTTTGTGCGATTTAACTCCCAAAACGGCGTGCATCACAGACAATTGTCACGTGTGACATTGGTGCAAGTAGTCAATAAAGGAGTAATACATTTAAAACTTAATTGATTAACACAATGAAATATTACCAAACCCAGGGCAGGAAAACAAATGCCCATCTTAAAGGCACTGGACACGTTTGGTAATTGTCAAAGACCAGTATTCTTACCTAGTGTATCCCAACATATGCATAAAATAACAAACCTGTGAAAATTTGGGCTCAATTGGTCATCAAAGTTGCAAGAAAATAATGAATGAAAAAACACCCTTGTTGCACAAATGTGTAGTGCTTTCAGATGCCTGAAAAAGGCTTCTGGCCTGAAGTCTTTCTCAGATTCAAATATTTCATGTGAGAAATTACCTCTTTCTCAAAAACTACGTTACTTCAGAGGGAGTCGTTTCTCACAACGTTTTATACGATCAACAGCTCTCCGTTGCTCGTTACCAAGTAACTTTTTTTGCTAATATATATTTTGAGTAATTACAAAACAAATCCAGTGCCTTTAAAGGCCCTGTACACTATTGGTAAGATCGAAAAACACAAATGTTCACAGATTCACACATAACTTACATGATTTAAAGTAAGTAATGGTAGAAAGGGTTCCTTAAAATATTTCTGCCTAAAATGCTATCGTTTCTGAGAAATGAGTAAAACAATAGTTTTTATCACGCGTGATAATAAACTCGATGTTTGAAAAACAGAAAACATATAAGGTCTCTTTTCACTATTTTCTTGTGACCTCGATGACCCATTGAGCTCAAATTTTCACAGGTTTGTTATTTCATGTATGTGATTGATTACACAAAACATGAATACTTTTTGCGATTATTTTGTCAGCTCTGCCAATCCTGTATAATACTTAAGAGACTTCTTGAATCAACGTACCTGAGATTGCAGACTCCTTGCTTTGCAAAGCAGAGAAGTTTGAACATGGGGTGAATGACCGGTTGCAACATCTTAAGGAGACAAGGGCCTGGATCCAGTAATCCAATGAAGACATGATAAACATCTTCAATGCATTGAGTCAGGATAGGTTCATCCACAAGAACAAAAGGAATGCCCTCTTCTTTTGATGCTGGTGCTGAAAGAAACATAAGATTTCAATAGCATTGATCAAAATGCAGATGTACAGGGCTCGAATTTAAAGGTATCGTACACGTTTGGTAATGACTCAAAACAAATATTAGCATAAAAACTTACTTGGTAACAAGCAACGGAGAGCTGTTGATAGTATAAAACATTGTAGGAAATGACTCCCTCTGAAGTATCGTAGTTTTTGAAAAAGAGGTAATTTCTCACTAAAATAATAAAAACTTCTTGCAAGAAGTTTTTATTCCTATCTGAAAGCACACAAATTTGTACAACAAGGGTGTTTTTTCTTTCAACATTTTCTTGCAACTTCGATGACCAATTGAGCCCAAATTTTCACAGGCTTGTTATTTTATGCATTTGTTGGGATACACCAAGTGAGAACACTGGTCTTTGACAACTTCCAAACGTGTTCAGTGCCTTTAACACTGGACCGCAGGCCCGAGGCCAGTGATTTTAGTGTCGGGCCAGTAAACTCACGACCCGAGAAGCCCGGCGGTATTGTGTTTTTCAATTGAAAATATTAGGCTACCTCATTGTGTAATATCTTTGTGAAAAACTTACATCTTTCAATTCTCTTGAGTATCAAAGTACGCTTACACATAAGACAAATGAGATCTACATACACTTAGTGCTTGTTCAACTCGTTTTGATTCTGGTCTTGTAAACATGTTGAGCTACAAGCCCTGCAGTCTTGTGGTTTTTACCCCCAATTCTCGAGCCCTGACGTATATTCACTTTGTTTTATGCATTGCAATCTGATGAAATAAAATCAATGCTTGATAAGATTATGACAGGATTGTTTCTAACCACCATTCCAATCTATGACAAAAATCGGATTTGGTTTATTCCGTCAATATATCTATAAATAAAAATGTTATTTTGATGGCAAATTTCTAATATTTTGTTTTATCTTTTAGTAAAACAATTTTTTTTAAACCATGCACTGATGTGTGATTAGCATTGTATTATCAGTGCTACTCCAAGTTCTGTTTAAAAAAAATCCACAGGCATACTACTCAGGTGAGATTCAAACCACCCCCCACCCACCTCTACCCATTCTAGAGCAGATATCTTTGGTAATTACTCAAAAAAATTAATAACCATAAAAACGTAACATTTTGAGAAACAATTCCCTTCAAAGGAATATGGTTTTAGAGAGAGTGATTCAGAAAACATTTCAATCTGAGAAAAATTTCTGAATGAAACATTTCTCAGATTGTGTATTCCAATTACGGATTATTCTTCTAACCGCTCCAGATTTTCTGCAATATCAAAAAAATGCTACCACCATTTGAAAATAAATTTTCAAAGGGTAGTTTTATTGTATATATATCTACATTTATATCGGATTAAAACAATGAAGGGTTCCAAAAACCAAGGTATACTTTGCCTTCAACCACAGGACCACCAAGGGTGCCTGGAGATGAAAGGCCAGTTCGATTACGGCAAACAATTTAATAGATGTCATAATTTGCATAGGAAAAGCAATGAGTATACAATGCCTAAAGGGATTGTATACATTTGGTAATTGGAACCCACTGTTTGTTTCAAACCTATATAGTTGTAGATATATACCATAAAACTAACCTGTGAAAATTACACTTCAAAGGGTGGTAGCGTTTTTGAGATATTGCTGAAAAGCTGTTGCGGTAATGTCCACGCAGGAAGAATAATCTGCAATTGGAATACACTATCTGAGAAACATTACTGCAGCAATGCTTCTCAGAATCAATTTTTTGGGGATAAAAAGTGATACCTTTTTTCATAACCGCAGTACTTCAAAATTTCTCAAAATGCATTATACTATCCGAAGCTGCTGTACTTTTTACCAAGTAAGTTTTTCTTGCCATTCATTTTCAGAGTCATTACCAAACGTATACAGACCCTTTAACACACTTCGTGTCATTTGGTAATCCAATTTTCAAAACCAACCTCTTTCATGCAGTGTGGCAAGCAGGGGCTCCAGTAAGGGACCAATCAGGTAATTGTTTGCAAGTTGAGGATGCCTAGTTGTCATGGTAACAATACAGCTTCTGGCAACACAGAGAACCTGTTTCAGAAGCATCTGATCTTTGAAGTGAAGAAGCTCCAGGATCTAATCATATAATAAATAATAATTTGTTTATATATATTCAAAATTCATCAATCAAATTGAAAGTTTAAATATCTTATCTTATGAGAAAGGTTTGCGGTGATACCATGTAAGAAATCTCTTTTGAGTGATGGTGGCTCTGAGAAGAGCCGGTTTCTGCTTGTTTTTTCGATCAGTATACTCTGACCAGCTTCTGGAGAAGAGTAGACTGATCAAACATCAAGCAGAAACCGGCTGTTCTCAGAGCCACCACTACTCAAAAGAGATTTCTTACATGGTGTCACCGCAAACCTTACTTACTTGGTACTTCCACCATGCACAGCCTAAAGTGTTATCATAAAATATTCAACTTAAATAATCACTATTTTGTTTAAATTTACAGTACATACAACAACTACGCTTCTAGGTAACTCAATACCTTTGTAATCTTTTGCATGTACAACCAGAGCTATTTAAAAAAAAAAAAAAAAACCACAATCATTTTTCAAATCAACACTTTCCTTCACCTTTAAGGAGTGTAATCCTAAAAATAGAATTTACCTGGAATTTTAAAGCAAATCTAAAAAATCAAGACTCCAATAAGATGTACTGATGAATTGAGTGCTTCTAAATCTTACCTGTGGACAGACAAGCTTGTAGTATTTATCCACTGTAACGTCTTGAAGAGGACAGTTGGTAATGAGATGAGACACTGCATCACACTTCCTCCAATCATCTGTGGAAGCTGATGCATCTGCCGTTCCTCCTAACAACAAAAATATAATGAAAGTCAAGAACAGAAGAATCAGATATCAACCCAGGGAAATAGTATTAATAATACTGTACATTTATATTGCGCTTAAAGGCACTGAACACGTTTGGAAATTGTCAAAGACCAGTGTTCTCACTTGATGTATCCCAACATATGCATAAAATAACAAGCCTGTGAAAATTTGGGCTCAATTGGTCATCGAAGTTGCAAGAAAATGAAGAAAGAAAAAACACCCTTGTTGTACAAATTTGTGTGCTTTCAGATATAGGAATAAAAACTTCTCGCGAGAAGTTTTTATTATTTTAGTGAGAAATTACCTCTTTCTCAAAAACTACATTACTTCAGAGGGAGTCATTTCCTACAATGTTTTATACTATCAACAGCTCTCCGTTGCTTGTTACCAAGTAAGTTTTTATGCTAATATTTGTTTTGAGTCATTACCAAACGTGTACGATACCTTTCTTGCAAGGTATGTGGAGCTATGTTTTCGATGTATGAGACCTATTCCTTTAGATAGCACCATGTAATGGTTTACAAGGTGCTGTGGCGCAATATGCTGACGATCAGACCAGGAACACTGAGGCGAACCCCTTCTCTTTACGATAAGTGCACTGGGTTCTTTTACGTGCATTACACAACACAGACCTCTAATGTTCCTCAGTGTATTGATACATGGGGTTACTGATTGGGTAAGTCTAGTAAATTTTGGTAATGTTTTATTTAGGGTTTGTTTGTTTTTTGTTCAGGTGGTATAGTTGGTTTGTGCGCAGAGCGCTGGTGTCTCACCGCTATGGCCCTAGTTCGATTTCTGGCAAAGGCCATAATGTGAGTTGAGTTGTGTCTTGGTTGTCTCCTATGCCACATGGGTTTTTCTCCGGGCCTCCCGTTTTCCTCTCTCCCGAAAAATTAAACACCTTCGATCTCAGCCTGTATTTCATATATGGGTTGATGTGGCTGGCTGCCAATGGCACCCTTGCATGTCTGCGGCTAAAAACATTGTTGCCGTGTCCTTCACGATTCAGCTTCTCAGCTGCAAGTAAGGATGATTAGCCTTCCAAATTATTATTATTACTATAATTATTATTTTTGTTAAATTTGTTTGTTTGTTTTTCCTCATTTTGGGGTTTGAAGCTTCTTCAGGGGTAAGAGGTAGTTTGGTTTTTCTGTGACTGTCAAGAAAATTGGTACTCTTGTGGCGACAATGGAAGAGAAACAGACACTCTTGTTTCAATACAGGCCTGTTTAGCAACAATTTATGTATTTATTCATTCTATGGGAAGCAGATGATGTCCTTCCCAATATAAAAGCTACAAATTTAATTCACAGCAACATTTTACATTTCATCCTACCTCCAACATCAAGGAGTCCCCGTAGCACCCATTGTATTCCTTTGGGCTTTATCAAGCGTTCTGTCAAAAGCCTTCCACACTCCTTCTTCAGCCACAGCGGTGCCCGTGGGAGTGGGTTCTGGCTTCTTTGAGAGGCACTCTTTGGGTTCGTCTTTGCCGTTACTGTTCTCTCACCTCCTGGACCTCCTTGTAAGAATAGAAGCTCTCTGATAACTAGAGGTTGGTAGGCTCTCTGCAGAAGTCGCTTCAACTGAGTTTGAAAGAACTCAACATCCTTTGAGTTTTCAGAAAGAACAAGTGGATCTTTGTTTTCCCTTCTTTGAGTCGGTTCTGCTAAATCTTTGTTATGTGATACTTGAGTAACAGCCTGGTCGGTTGTATTGTTATCTTTCTTTTGAGACATTTTTTCAGAATGAGAGATCTGAAGAAGAGATGCCAGGAGATCTCCTAAATGTCTTGTTAAAATCAAACCTCCAATAGAAGGCTGTTCAACACATTCTAAGAGAACCTTCACTACCTGCTTCAGTCTCTTGGGATTTGATGCAGACTCTCTGCCGATTAATATTTGCCCAAACCCTGACCTCTTCTCCATTGGAATTCCGATGCCCTGCTGAAGGTTTGGTACCAGTCCAAGACAAACTATAAACTGCAAGAGCGTCATGAGATTTTTCTGCTGCCCTACGCTGAATGTGTCCGGGGAAAGTACAGGAGCCGTATGAGGACCCGGCTTTTCAAGTTTCTTCTTTCCCTGTTCCTTATTAAACTCCACCATCTGAATGGCAACAGAATCTTTGAGGCCATGTAACATTGCCATGCAGTGCTCTGTATACAACCAGCGTACGTCTTCGCAACCTACTAGTCTTCCCCTCCAGTCTGTGATGACTGATTCAAGGGCAATGGAGAGGTTACAACATCTCTTATTGCTTGCAAGCACTTGGTGTAGTTTGTCAAGAGTTGACCTGAGTGAAAGGTCAAACCTTGCTGCATCATCACATGGGGTCTCTGGTCTTTCAGTTGTACAATCTGCAGTAGAATTGAAAAGGGTTTTTTAGTTTCATAAGAGGTAAAAGAATTTTAATACTACAGCCTACAACATGGAATGATTTCTAATTGTCAAGCAGTATGGATTTCAACAAAAACATATGACAGATTTTGAAGAACATAAAGTTCACCACGCATAGCCACAAATAAAGACAATGCGATGTGCTCCGGAAGCCTCTTGTAACACCCCTTTCACGGATTGCTTGGCCGAGCATTCGGGTTTGAGCGTTGAGTGTGCTTTGTTGACAGCAAACCACAGTGAGTATTGAGTAAGAAATTTCATTTTTGGGGAGGTTTTTGCGTGTATTTCAGCAAAAGTGATGCGCTAGCATTGTGAATGTATGTATAGTGTGTTGAGAAAGTTTTAGGTGAGTAGTACAAAGGAAACTGAAGTTAGTGCTGGCTGAAGACCAGAAAATGTTGAACTATCAATAACAATTTTGAAAACATTTACGAAGGCCAAAAATATGTGACTCCTATAATAAGGCTCACAGAGCCTTATTTATACTAGTTATCTAGACCCAGTCAGTAACTGGGGCGCTCTACTCGTGTTTTATTGGTCGTAAAAACGAGTACAGCGCCCCAGTTACTGGGTCTACTACTACTAGTTATCATGGTTATAGAGGTAAGTAATGGAAACATCATTCGTATCAACTTTTAACTATTTAAGTGTTTAAAGAAGACATTAATGAAGAAATTTTAGTTTTAGTCGTGGGAGGAAAACCCCATATGGAAAACCCACGCAATCTGGTACAGACTGGAAGTGAAACCCAATCTACACGCAAGGCTTCAGTTCAGTCAGGGAATCGAACCAGACCAGGGCCACAAAAAGGTGAAGGGCTGGTGTCATAGGGAAATCTGTCCCCCATGAGAAATTAACATGGGCTGAAGGAGGATGATTCAAAAGAGTGCGCTATCACTCAAAAGAAGTTTGTGCACAGTTCGCCGTATGGCCGGGGGGACAGACAGACAAGAGAATCTCCTGCCACTTCTAAGTTCTACTTCTTACTCGGCAGGATAGATCCGTATGTTTAGTTAGGACATAATCGCCAAGGAACAATTATAGTTAAGTGTCTTGCTCAAGGACACAAGTGCCGGGACCGAGATTCGAACCCACATTGTGAAGACTCAGCCACCACAACTTGAGTTCGGTGCACTCCTACACTCCAGTCCTATCCTATAGACCATGTGAACTTTGTTTACAATAAGTGTGACCTTGTGCATTCTTTGGGTATTCTGGCAGGCAAGATACTACACAGGTCCTATGGGAAAGTTGACATTTTTTTGTTTTTGTGTCATAATTTCCACATAAATCAAAGAATTATGAAAGTAAAAGCTGGACAAGTTTTGAGATGTGCCCCCTTTCATCATATCAAAAGTTGATAGGAATTAGACAGTGCAATCTCCATAAAATATAAGATTTTATGTTTTATTCCATTAGTCTGTGTACAAATCGTACCTGCAGGAAGTCCAGGCTCTGTGGCTCTTTTGTAAACATGTTTACATCACATGTATGTGATGTCACAGGTCACATCGTCTATTCCTATTCCTAGACCGCTCGGCCACGACCGTGCAGGCCCGGCCGAACGGAGGAAGAAACCAGGGCGCCAACCTTCATTCGTGAATTTAAATAGTTGCGATAATCTCTCCACTAAAAGAACTAATGAACAATCAGCTTATACTATGTGTTTGGTCACATACCCGGAGGTTTCGAAGGTGGCGAAACCAAAACTTGAATCGCTGCAAGAAACTCCATGGCCATGGGCGCAGCCATCTTGGAAGTTGATAACATTGCATAAATGAACAATAGAGGGCGCTTGTCATAAATTCCTTTAAAGTAACTTTCTGTGTTCAACTTTTCAAATGCATCTAATTTAATTACCAAAAACTTATTCGGTAAATTTCTGGAAACACTTTTCTTATAAAATCCAATTAGCCAAATAATTTGTATAAAATAATGGAAGAATATTAAACATTTAAGATTCAAACATCACTTAATAATAATGTTATTGCTACAACAGTAATCTTTTCTTGCCTCATGTGTTTCACTTTTTAATTACACACCAAATAAAACAATACAACAGCTTGCTTCTGAATACAACATTCTGGACTTTTAATTTTGATTTGATAATGTCAAACACTTCAATTGGCATATACGTACATGTATTGTATACAATATTCAATAAATTAAAACAAACTTTTTAGAAGACAAAGTTTTCAGGAAAACAAAATGAGTTAGTTTCAATGTGAAAGCTCACTGTTTTAAAAGGTCATACCAGTACAATCCCCCAGAGAACTATTGCCATCTGAAACACCATCAAAGCTTGAGTAAAATAGATTTAAAAACCTTGCAAACAACGCTGCTGCTTATTTCAATTGTTGCAATCAAAATAAGCCTAAAATATACAAGCTCAAACTCCTTAAAACTCTGCGCCGAGGGATCGCGCAGTCAGTGACTGCGCCATTGAAAACAAATTGTGTTTACTCATTAACGGTGCAGTCAAAAATCGTGAAATTTCACAAGTTTCCTATAAAAAAAATGGAACATAGCCGGATAACACTAGTACTAGTAGTACCAGCAGATTTAGCTTGGGGCGAGTCTTCGACCTACAGTCACCTTAGGTGGTCAAGTTGTGGTTTCAGGTTAGGTCAAGTAAATAAGATACCTTGTTTCTCAGTAGACTGGTAAGCAGTGCACAAAAATGAAAAAAAGTTGGATTTGGGTAACATTATTTTCTTTTTGCAGCGACTGAGTGAGGCCAAGTAAATAAGATACCTTGTTTCTCAGTAGACTGGTATGCAGTGCAAAAAAATGAAAAAAAGTTGGATTTGGGTAACATTATTTTCTTTTTGTAGCGACTGAGTGTGCCCACCCGTATGAACACACAGCAATGTCCTATTTCATCGAGCTGCTGATGTTTTGACAGGGGTATTTCAAGATGAAGAAGAAGGTAGTGGAATCAGTGATTCTTCAGACATAGAAGAATCTTCTGATGACATGATGAGTATATTGTGTCTAAGTCTACATGTTTAAAAAATAGTAATTTTTGTCTGTAGGTTATAATAATTTTTTAAAATTTTGTCTGTCAAGAATCCATTTTATCCTGTTATATAACCATGGAGGTAGGCCATTTTTGTATATCAATGTTTTCTTTTTCTAAACTCAGCTTCAATTTTTGTAAAATAAGTTAATTATTGGTTTTAAAGTTTATGTGATGTATTTCTGAATTTTTGATGTAGTTAATAACGAATCCAACCCGATTATGGTTGCTAATAAAATGATCCTTATCCTTATCCTATAGAAACGGCACGGATAGTGACAATTCTGATACACCGTCTCAAAGACAAAGAGTTCCGCCACCTGCCCCGCTACCTGCCCCAGCCCAGCCAGCAGCCCGTGGGGGCCAGCCAGCCCCTGCTCAGCCGCCCGCACAAGCCACATCACCAGATGGACCAGCAAGCCAACCCCAGCCGCAAAAACAGCACCGGCCAATATCCTCACCCAAGCAAAGGGCCCCCGAAACTTAGGTGGGGCATTAACAGCATTGGAGCTGTTTGAGTTATTCTCCCCTGCTACAATGCAATGTTGCAGATCATCCTTGATATGACCAATGTGCAGGGGCTGGACAAGGAGAGGATCGGTCATGGTTGAACATTGCTATGGATTGAGCTGAGGTCGGCCATTGGACTCATGCTCTATCTCAGCCTTACAAAATCAGGCCATGAAAACGCACGCATTGTAGCCAACGTGTCAAGCCACCATGCCAGTAAATCGCGTTGAAGACATCCTATCAATGATGCGCTTTGACAATAGTACTACTCGAGTGTACAAAGGAAAGCCACGGACAAGTTTGCTCCCATCCAAGAAATTGTTGAGATGTTTACAACTGCTCTTTGCCGACACTACAGCCGAGCAGATGGCTGCGTTTAGGGGCCGGTGCTCATTTCGACAATATAGGCCTATACCGAACAAACCTGCAAAGTATGGCATCAAATTCTGGGCCTCTGTAGATAGCAACTCTCACTATATTCATAAAATGATGCCATATGTCGGAAAAGAACAAGACCAAGTAGAGAGAAATCTCGATGCATGGTCGTGAAAGACTTAGTGTGGCCTCTCCATGGGACTAGCCGAAACATGACGGCCGACAACTTCTGCACGCTCCCCTCATAGACTCATAGACTCATAGGCTCATTCTTCATTGTTCTCTCTATCTGCCCTCACGTCATCAGAATTGTTTTAAATATTTGTTTTACTTATTTATTTACTAATTTGTTTAGTTATTTATTTATTTTATTTTGTTTGATTATTTATTTATTTAATTGATTATTTATTTATTGATTGATTGATTGATTAATTTATCGATTAATTTATTCATTTATTTTTCATTTATTTTTCTTTTATTTTTCTCATTATGTTTTGTTGCTTTGTCGTTTCTGTTTTGGGGGTTTTTCCCCCTCATTATTGCCTTGTATTGTATTTTCTTTACTTGTACTGTTGAGTTTGAATAAATAATAATAATAATAATAATAATAATTTAACAGAATTTCTTCTGAGCGAGAAAATAACTCTGTTACGGTCAAGAACATCAGACGGGAAGTTCCACGTGAGCTGCGAAAAGAAAACACTAGAAACAGAGCAGCCAAATCATCACACTTCATGTTTTCTGGAGTGTCGACCATGGTGTCGTATGTGCCCAAGAAACATAGAAATGTGATTCTCCTTTCGACAATGCATCATGATGACACAGTGGACGAAGCAACCGAGAAACCAGAGATCATCTGCTACTGCAATGCCACCAAGGCCGGCGTTGACACTGTTGACCAAATGTGTAGTCTCTATAACTCTGCACGCATAAGTAAGTGCTGGCCTATGGTGGTATTTTACCACATTTTGAATGTGGCCGCCATCAATGCCTATGTATTGTTCAATGAACTCCATCCAAACCTTACACGCCAGGAGCAAACCCGTCATCATTTTCTTCAACAAGTCATCCATGGCGTCATCCAGCCGCAGATCCAGATGCGGGCCGCACACCCCGAACGACTGCGGGAAATACTATTCCAGCCATACGATACATCGGCTATGATGTTGCCTTTCGTCATCAGCCAGAGGAGCAGGGTGCCTGCGTCATAGTCCAACCAAGGAGTTGCTACCTGTGCCCCCGAGGCATGAGAACAAGAACATCTAGGGTGTGCTCAGAATGTCAACGTTAGTCGTGCACACAACACAGCATCAGCATGACTACAACACAGTCCATATGCTCCATCTGCCAGGAGGCTGATTGAACTTGCTCTTTGATTGAACTAATCCAAAGTACAACGAACTCAACTAAAGAACCCTAAAACCTGTAGTAAAGATTACTGTTCTATTTTGTTTTTTATTTTATCCATCAATCATAGAAAGGGACAAACACCAGCAAATATTTTTGTTTTGTTTTTTGTTTGTTGTTCAGACGTAGTGGAGGAAATTCCTACATGGTTCACACATGTAAATATTGTTGTTTTATTGTTTCATTCCTTTTTTACATTTTCCTGCATACTTGTATTGTATAAAGTTTTCATTTTGTAAACAGGTTTGTTTCTGATTTGAATCACGGAGGAAAGATTAAATATACCACACTGTTTGACTCCGAAATCTGTCTTGTTTTCATACATGTTATTTGCTGTGGGAAGGTAAGGAACAGCGCAATCATGTGACCGCCTGTGTTTATTGGCATGATGCACACATTTAGAAAAGAATTTGGTTCTGGGGATCCAGTGAACCTTTGTGAGTCTATTGATACCATGTTAGAAGAGTTTGTGAGCAGCCAAAATCAGTTTTACACACAATTTTACCGGTACAGTCGCTAACTGTACAACCATGTGTTTATTGGCATACTGCAGCGCAGGATAGGGATTGTATACGTTTGGTAATTGGAACCCACTGTTTGTTTCAATCCTATATAGTTGTAGATATATACCATAAAACTAACCTGTGAAAATTTCATTTCAAAAGGTGGTAGCGTTTTTGAGACATTGCCGAAAATCTGGAGCGATTATGTCCACGGAGGAAGAATAATCTGCAATTGGAATACTCTATCTGAGAAATGTTACTGCAGTAACGCTTCTCAGATTCAAATGTTGGGGGATAAAAAGTGATACACATGTATATTTTTCCATAACCGCAGTACTTTAAAGTGAAAAGTTTCTCAAAATGCATTACACTATCCAAAGCTGCTGTACTTTTTACCAAGTAAGTTTTTATTGCCATTAATTTTCAGAGTCATTACCAAACGCATACAGACCCTTTAACAATAAGAAAGCCTTTTTAGTTTTGACTGTGATCACTGATTGTGATGAACATTCCACAGGTTGGTTGGATGGTGTGACGATTGAAAGCTAAAGGATGGAAATTAATCTAATCTTCTGAGCAATGATACACTTTCTCTTTAAAAGCACTGTACACGTTTGGTAATTACTCAAAAATGCCTGTATTAGCATAAAAACTGACTTGGTAACGAGCAACAGAGAGCTGTTGATAGTATAAAAGATTGTGAGAAACAATCTCCCTCTGAAGTAACGTAGTTTTTGACAAAGAGGTAATTTCTCACTAAAATAATAAAAGACTTCTTGCAAGAAGCCTTTTATTTCTATCTGAACGCACACAAATTTGTACAAAAAGGGTGTTTTTTCTTTCATCATTTTCTTGCAACTTCGATGACCAATTGAGCCCAAATTTTCACAGGCTTGTTATTTTATGCATATGTTGGGATACACCAAGTGAGAACACTGGTCTTTGACAATTACCAAACGTGTTCAGTGCCTTTAAAACAGATACAGTTGTACAACTAAAAAGATAAAATGTCTTCCACTGAAACTTTGTAAAAAATAAATATCACTTCCACAAAGATTTGTCCTATTTCAGTTCTAACAATCATCTTAATTTCACAAGATTGAATATCCTCATGTCATGGTTAGTTTTTGAAATTACCCAATTCATACCCTCTGTCACAGATGTCAATAATGGATCAGGAATTAAGTGCACATATAAATACAAAGGTTTGCTTAAAAGATCTATTAATGCATTACATTTTTGGAGGGAACCATGATAGAGTATGGGTGTGATCAGAATCCATAAAAATACTGATTATGTTCATTATTTTTGTTATATTTCATTTCTGAAAAGGGAATCTTATTCCTAAACAAAAGTAAAGCACTGAGTGAAAAAAATGAACACAGGTCAATATTACACCCAACTGGCTAAATACTTTCCAATTAGGAAATGGAGCAATCACTAAGCCAAGAAATTACAAAGACATCTATTCTATCAGCCCTGATACTTCGGCTCTGAAGGGGCAAGGCAGTTTTGCCTTGACTTTTTGTAAAAATTTAGGGCACCAAGGCAATTTTCAGAAATTTCAAAGGGCATCAAGGCAATCGTAAAAAGTTGCGAAGGGCAATAATAATTATTTTACCTCCCCACATCGTCGGCTCATTTTCTGTCATTTTTAGAGATGAATGTCAAACTTTGGATATCGTTAAATATATATATTTTTTCAGGAGAAAGGGCACAACGGCAATAACAAGAAAAGGGCATGGCAAAAATTGCCGTGAAAAGTGGGATTTTTGAAGGGCATTGGGGCAATAGGTAGGGGCAACGACGGCAATTGCCGTCGTTGCCGTCGTGAAGTATCAGGGCTGATTCTATTATGTTTCACTTTTAACTAAAATGTTTTTGTTTTTTACTGGAGATTGGACAAGTTGTGACCACTTTCTTTTAAAGATTAACCATGGTTTGCTCTTAACTTTTTTAGTGACTGGCCAGCAGGACCAGTCAGCTTGTCATTTCACTAGTCCGTTAGCTTTTTCACTACTCAATATTTCAAATGTAATATGGATGCTTTTCAACACTGAACTAGCCAGCTGGACAACTTGGAGAGATTTCTGACTGGTCCTCAGGTGTTTTAAGTAGCATTTGGCCAGCGGACCACTGCTAAGGGAGAACGCTGTTCACTTTGGGATACTGCTCAAATAAAAACAGATAATCAGAATACTTTCAAAATAAAACGTTGTCCCCTCTACAAAAAGAAAAAACATCCAATACTATTGCTCAGCAACCTCTCCAGCTCCTCATTAACTGAGACCAAGTTGTCCTTTGAGTGTTCTCAAACATCAAGAAACTTACGCTGACATCTGTCCCATATTAAGAAGTGCAATGGCAGTTGAGTTAATAGTCGGCTGCTGTTGCTGTTTCAAAGTGACAGTCTCTCCTGATGTGACACTAACCACCTCCTGGTCAGGGGTCACCATGATTGTTATCATTCGTGAGCTTCCAGGCATCAATGAGTCATCATCTTGCACTTGCTGATGCTCTGAGGACTCCTGGTTGGCTTTCTGTCTCTCCATCTCCTGCCGTTGCTGCTCCTCCAAACCAGACCTGATAGCCTCCAAGTCTCTCTCAATATCCTCTGTAGAGCGATTCGGGATTTTTCTCTTTTGAGTAATCCGTCTTGGCCTGCCTCTGGTTCCGCCACGCCCTCTTCTACTCCTTGGAGCCTCCCTTGTGACAGTGTCATCAAGCATATGAACCTTCTTAGAGAAACCAGAGTGCCTGAGTCTGACTTGCCTCGTTTTGGTTAAGAGAACTGGATGTAGTTCTTCAGGTTTCTCATTTTGTTTGGAGACATTGTGGGATGTAGTGTTGGTATCGACACCTAAACTGGATTCAGCGTTATGTTTCAAAGCTTCATTTGACAAATCACCGAGGACAGACTCATCCATGTCACCTTCAATATTAGATTTTAGTGCTTCCCTTGTTTGTGCCCATCTAGGACAATTGTGAGCATTCTTATATTTCTCACGGGCGAATCCTTTATTACATACTTTACAGCGAATGGTGTAGTCATCAGTATGAATTCGCATATGCTCCGCCAAATTGGGGCGTCGGCTGAAACACTTGAAACACTGAGGACACTTGAAGGGTTTGATACCGCTATGTGATATGATATGTGCTTTGAGTTTATCAGGCCGGTTGAACATCTTCTCGCACCCAGTCAAGGAGCGGAATGGGCATTTGAGTTTCTTGACAGGATCGTGAGTGAGTTGATGTCTCTTTAGCTTATCGGGGCGGTTGAACGTCTTCTCGCAAGCATCACACTTATAAGGTTTATCCCCGCTGTGTATGAGCAAATGAGACTTAAGATAGTGGTCAGTCTTGAAGGATTTCTGACAAACATGGCATGTGAACTGCCCATGAGCACTGTGGGTTGGGAGATGGCGACGGAGATAGCGTTCACATGGGAAAACCTTCTTACAGTGTGGACAGCCGTAGTGATGGGTGGTTGTTGCCAAGTGGTGCTCTAAGGCCTCCGGGGTTGAATAACGATTCATGCATTTATTGCAGCGATACTCCCTGTAGAACAAAATGTAACACTCAATTTGAAAATTCCTTCACCAAAGCCTATCAAATATCCTTTGAAATTTTTCAACCTGATATAATTATTATAAAGTTTTGAAATGCTGACTTGTATGGTGTAAATGGAAATGTTTTGTCAACTAGGCCCAATTTCATGGAGCTGCTTAAGCACAAGAAGTAGCTAAGCACAGCCAAATTATGCTAACCAGAATAATGTTACCAGCCAAAATACCATGTCATATGCACAATCCTTGACTGGTATCCTGCTAATTTGTGCTTAGCACAGAACTGGTTAGCAACATTGTGTGCTTAAGCAGCTCTATTAAATTGGGCCAAGGTGTGGCTGAAACAGATTTGTTACTTTCTTGGAAACAGTGCAATGAAAAAAACCTGAAAGTTTCAACTCCATCTTGCATATTCTTTTGCGTGAAAAAATTTGTGTCTGTATTGTTCGCAGACATTATCTTCAAGCATACTTGAATCCTTGATTCTGATTGGTCGACCCATAGCAACAAGAGGTGTGATATAAACCTATACAAAATGTATAGTACGACCCATATCACGCCAAGCGTATTGCACTGTTGTAACTCCGTGTATAGCGCTATTTAAAGCTACAAAATATGTACAGCTGTTCAACACCGCATATTGCATTAAGCTTCGCATCAAGTTTGCTTGAAGATAAATTCATTATCACACTTGCTTGAAGATAAATTCATTATCACACACACTCATGGAATATGTTAAAATATAGCGCGCCTGCGTCCCATATCCAACAAGGCCAAAGGGACGAAGAAGCGCTGTATTTTTCCATATACCACTCGCGCTTATGTCTATAACTATTAGTAGCCATGTGTGACATCAGTGCAAGAGGTGTATATCTAGATTCTTAGAACATTCCAGACATTTTACTAAAAGAGCAGTGTATCCTTACTTCTGATGTTGCCTTGGTCCTTGGTTTGGATATAGACTATGTGAGTACTGATGAACACCAAGCTCGTACAGAGATGGGAAGTGCTTACTGCATAGATGACATCGGTATGACATCTCGCTCTCATGAGCTTTAGTATGCTCCAAGAAAGAGTCTAGATCCTTATAGGTTGTATTGCAGGATTTCAGAACGCACTTGTACACCTGTAACAATGATAATAACACTTACTAGCATTAGGGTAGAACTAGTCTTGTAGACAAGTCATTAAAAATTTGTCTCAGTGATAGCGTTAAAGGCTCTCTCGCATATATCCTCTCGCAAGACTGCTGCTCTGCGCGAGACTACTGCTCTCGTGACTAAATGGGGCAGTAGTCAAGAGCCAGCAATATTGCGAGAGCAGTATAATCGTGTGAGAGCATGCTCCGTGACTAACATTTTACGACTTATCCACAAGTCTAGGGTAGTATTTGATTTAAAAGCCTCTCTGCATCAGAGATTTGTTCTTCTTGTAGCCCCTTACCAAGAGTGGCTTTAAGCCTTGTTTGGGGCGAACTTGCATAACAAAACAAAAAATCAGACCCCTTAAATTTGCATTCATAATAGACAATTTTAATTCTCTGAGGTATTGTATTTGAAAGCTCTGACTCTCCTCCCATTTGACTTGAATGGGTTACATATGTGTCTGCTTCCACCGTGGTCCATTGGTTAGACTGCAGGACTTGCAATCACAAGGTTGTGGGTTCGAATCCTACCAAGAAAATCGCTGATTTCACAATGACTAGAATAAGTATTGTCGTCTAGTTACTGAATCACAATTTCTTGATTTGTGCAATTCATAAGCATAGACGTTAAACCAACGTTTGTATGAGAAAGATTGGCTGTTTCCAGCTTGGTGTTTAAATTAGTGGTTAGACTGCAGGACTTGCAATCACAAGGTTGTGGGTTCGAATCCTACCGAGCAAATCGCTGATTTTACAATGACTAGAATAAGTATTGTCTTCAAGTTACTGAATCACAATTTCTTGATTTGTGCAATTCATAAGCATAGACGTTAAACCAACGTTTGTATGAGAAAGATTGGCTGTTTCCAGCTTGGTGTTTAAATTACCCTGTTGGAGGTTGCCGAGTTCCCTTGACGGGAGGGTCATCTAAACATTCTTACCTGCTCGTTCTTGTGGATGGTCATGTGCGTCTTGAGTTGGTAATATGTCTTCAATTTCTTCCCACAGTATTGACACACATATGAGCTATCAATCAACAATTCCTGCCCATCTTCTGTGGTCGCAATGCGAGTATTACCTCCCTCTGGATGTAAAAACGTCAATTACAATACTTTAGCTTCATAAAATATTTTGGTATTGTACAGAAAAATACATCTGTGTCAAGTAAACATGAACGCATATATATCTCAGAGCATATTAAAACAATCAATAAATCGATCTATCAATCAATCTATCGATCTATCAATCAACTAATCGATCTATCATTCAATCAAACGATCTATCAATCAATTAATCGATCTATCAATCAATCAAAATTTGGCTGCAGAGAAGGTGACCACAATGTTCCTACAAGCAAATCATTCCTGCATCATATAACACAATGACTTAGAAATGGTCACTGGTTATTACATTTCCCAACTATAACACTTCTTCCATTATTTGCATTCTTTCAATAGAGTGTGCACATATATATTACCATCATCATTCGATGAGGGTTCTTGCTCTTTGCTTTGATCTCCATCTTCATCCTGTCGTCCTGGAAGTTTCGTAATTGGCTGCAAGTAAAAACAATGGGATCGCATTATAAGTTATTTCTCTTTGTTTTGTTATATTCAATTACCTCGACATGGTACAACTTGTAAACTGTCATGAAAACTGTTTGCCTATAGGCAATAGGCCAAGGCAGTATAGCTTGTCTTTCATCTACGGTGCAAATACGCCAGGGAAAAACCAATGTAAGCATTTTACAATAAATCCCTTCCTACCTGCTTGGGAAGAGTTGCACCTCTACCTCCAGGCCACACTTTGTGGGTCTGCATGTGCTTCTTAACGTTAGACTTCTGGGCGAAGGCTCTACCACAAACTATACACTGGAAGGGTTTCTCCCCAGTATGACTTCTGATGTGCTGCTGTAGGTCAAAGTTCTTGGTAAATGATTTGTCACAGTAGCTGCACTTCTTACGTTGCTGTTCTTTCTTGACTGGTTCACCTCCTGAAGCAGTAGATCTACGACGGCGAGTACCCTGCTGTGGTTGAGGTGATATGATAGCCGGAGGTGATATGATGCTGATGGTCTGTGGCTGCGTCTGTGCTTGTAGATTGGATGCTGCACTGCTATTCAGCAAATCTTGAGTCAGTCCAGCATCCGAGAGGGATATCGTAGACTGAGTGGTCAGACCAGATCGCATCATGTTGTTGCCTACCTGGTTATGGGATTGCAGAGTGATGCCTGCCAGATTGTTATTATGAACAGTCGAATTTGCCAGGCTGTAGGTCTGCTGAGTGTTAGAGTTTGTGGAGAGAATCTGCGATTGAGGCGACATGTAGGATCCCGTCAGAGACTGGATTGGAGTGGTCTGCAGCATGGAATTAGAGAACTGGTCAACATTGTGGAAAGAGGAAATCAGGACCTCCTCGTTCAGGACTACACCCGGCGAGACTTGCGATAGGGAAGAGGAGGACATGTTACCAAATGTCAACCCTCGATTGGGTTGTAAGGTTGCTGTGAAGGCACTGTTGCTGGGCTGGGAGCGAGCGATGTTGATGGTGAGATTTGGAGGCATGCACTGCTCTCGTTTGTGATTCATGAAGTTAGTCAAAGAGGAGAAGTTCTTCTTGCATCTTCCACACTTAAATTCATCCTCTTCTATTCCTAAATTAAGAAAAAAAATGAGAGAATTTGAAAAAACAAAATCAAAATAAACAATTCACAATTTTCACAAAGTGATTTTGTAAAAATGCACTTTATTACTTTCTTCTGTTGCTTTGTTAAATGTTCTTAGTCATTTATCATTCAACAACATAATCAGACATCTATAATATGATTTCATATTTCTGTGCTTTGATTAATTTTCATAGGAATAGATGCATATACATTCCCTGATTTATATTATACCTGTTGGATTTGGGTCTTGCATGGCACCAGTCTGTCCCTCCAGCAATCCAAGAGACTGGACAGCCAGAACGGCTGTCTGGTTGTCCATACCTACAAATAAAAATAAACAATCAAGAATAAAAATACAAGAAAAGGCCAGACCATTCCCTTCGATAAGAGAAAAACAAGGTAAGGTTTGATGAACTAGTTTAAATTTATTTCCCGAAAACTTTACAGGATATTAGGAAAAATATTATGAAAATTTGGTTGTGAAAATATTGTTGTACTTTTAATTAGAAACTTGAAATTTCTTATTTTTCTGTCTGCTTTTAAAAAAGGTCAGTGTTTGTTCAGCCAGTAAAATTGATAAACAAGTGGGTCCTGGTCTAGCACATAGATCCCAAGTTCTGGTGGCCGAGTCACCACAGTGTGGGTTTAATTAGTCCATCCACGATACTTGTAATATTTGTGAGCAAATAAAACAAATAACTATTGTTGATTGCACTTGATTGTAATTCCCCTCACCCAGGAGCATCCTAGAGCACCTGATGTGCACATGTGACTTTGTGAGGGTAAGGGTTCTTCATGTGAATGATTTAGCAACCTGTGCATTCATTTGGCTGCTGGAGCTGCATACTCCTAAGGAGTTGAGATGCTTTTCAGGAACACTTAATTAGAGGCCATTTTTAGTTAAACTTTAAACTTAGAGAGGCCTTTCTTTCTTGAAAAGCGCATAAATAAATACATGTTTATGTTGTTATAATTTGGCCTGTGGTTTGTTTGTTTTGTTTTTTTGTGGGTTTTTTTTGGTGTTTTTTTTTTTTTTTTTTTTTTGGGGGGGGGGGTATTTAAAGGAGTGAATGTAACTATATAAATGTATAATGAATGGAAGAGTATTTAAAAACTATTTAAAAATTAATCCATACAAGTTTCGGAATGCTCTTACTGTCCAAAACAAAATAAGTGATGATTAAACTGAGTGAAATGAACAAAAAAGAAAGAAATCAATAATAGTCATTTTCTTTAAAGGTATTATTATACAGGATTGGTAGGGGGAAAAACATCATTGTTTAATTTGTCTGAAAGCTTATTGATTATGAAGTTCATACTAAAACCATCCCCCATTTTTTTCTGTGATATATTTTCCTCTAAAATGAAGTCATATTCGAGAAAACTGTATCTGAAAAACTTTAAAAACGCACTCAGTTGATTTTGGCTGAAAATTGTGGCTGGTTTTTCACTATTTTCTAATGACTTGCACAATGGATTAAGGTGTGTGGACTATATTTTCCTTTGTTAAACCATGGAGGAAGTAAACAATCCCTCTTCACCAGTGTGCTCTTATATAAATATACAGCTCTGAAGTGGCCCTGCATTCTATAGTTGAGCTCCAATTTTCCCTAGGTTTGTTATTTCATGTATATGGTTGATATACAAAACATGAACACTGTCTGCGATTATTTTGTCGGCTCTACCAATCCTGATACCTTTAAGTTTACCGCCATCACAAAAGTTTTATGAATATTGATAACCTCCCCACAACCAACCCCCTCTGAATTTGTTTTACTAAACACGTCAATGCATGGAATTCAACGCTGTTGAAGAACAAGTTGATGGGTGCGTTTTGATGGAACAGCCAGTACAGTGAGCCGGTTGGCTATTCCCTAAATGTTATCGCTTTTCCAAGAATGGCACCACACCCGCTAGATCAGGAATGCCCGCTCTTCCAACAACAAATCACACATTTTTCACCCTCAAAAAGTAACTTCAGTTTTCGTCCTTTCTTTCTGCTTATGTGCATGAAACTCTTCACTTTACCCCAACTGAATTATTGGAGTATATTTCGCTAAAAATGTCTTTTAGAAATACAAATTCATCGCTTGTATTTTAGGTGAGGAGGCTTTTTTAACACTGCTGTTCACGATTTGCAAATTTGCTCTTGACAAAACTCTGGAAAATTGTTGGTGCTGACTTCATGAACTAAATTAAAGAACTTACACACCTGTCCTAAAATTTATCAATTTAGAGATCCCTAAGGATTCTTTAAGTATTTCTATCTTAAGATGCTCAAATAAAGAGAGTTTCAAATTCAAACTTACCAGTCAACGCGTCGAATAGTGCTTGCGCCATTTTGTCTGTATTGCAAACCACGTAAAAATCCCAATCACATAAAACAACCGGCAGAGAAGAAACAGCACACACGCAGAGGGGACGCGGTCATCTACCGCACACTAGTCCATACATCTGGCACACAATACATGTTGCTGTTACAGTTCCAGATGAGTACTCTCGTGCTTAATCGGAACTCCCAAACTAAAAATCTTGAAATTGAAAATAAAACAACCAAAATATAAAAATACGGTGAATATTGTACATGATGATATACAGTGGTGGATAATAAAATTTTAAACAGCAGTATTTATCATTACAGAAAACCACAGAAGATCAAACGCCATAAACCAACCTGCTTTTAAATCATGCTATGATTCATAGAATAAAGTTGAGCAAAAAAGGCAGTGATATAATGATAAATAACTCGGGTATTCGTTGAAAAAAAATTAAAACCACTCATGTTTTTTTTATTGGTAAACGTGCCCCCCCCCCCCCCCCCACCCCCGGGCCCCCACCCAAAGTTATACAAAAGTTGTCGATTACCCACTGGAAATATAACTGCACATTTCAAAATGTACTGCTCATGCGCCGTATGTTAAACCGCCTTATTTCTCGCGAGAAGGAGCGCCATTATCGCCGTCTATCGTGTTTTCCGGGGTTTCGTCTTGAAACGGGATTTCGTCGAGAAATTACGGGAAGTTTTGAGAAAACTTGGGAAAAACTTTTGAAACTTTTATTGACATACGATCCGAGTGAATTATCGTGACACCGTGTCTCACAATTGAGCGTAAGTATCCAGAAAACGATGATGTATTGATAACCTTGACAGTCTGCTTTTGGTTTGAACACAAACCAAATGGAATGATAGAACCATCACGTTTTTTATACTTTTAAATTTATATTCTGAATTCTGTTCTACAGAGAATTAATCACTGATCATTTACCCTTTTGCGCTTACGGTAGGGGTATGTAGGATAGGTGGGGAATTGTTGGCCGTAAATGCAAACTTGGATGATTTAATCCATTTTCTATGATTTTGTGTAATATTATACAATTTAATTTTGAACTCACTCACTGCTAGCTGCTCATGTTTGTTAGATTGTTGGGGTTGGATTTTTCTTTACAATTCATTTCATGTTGACAAACTTTTTCCCTCTTGACTAGCTTCTTAGCATGTTTGTTTGTCTTTGTTTACAACAAGTTTTAGTTTTATTTAGTCCCATTTTAGTATTTAAAAATAAGACAAAATTAAAAAGCAGCCCTTTTCAAAACATAAAATTAACCTCAAGTCATTATTATAATATTAAGTAGAACATTTCAATTCAATTTCAATTCAACAACATTTATTTCCATACATAAATCAAAATAAACAGCTTGATTAGTTAACAGAGACTGAAACTGTATGGAGGCATGACCCATTAAAGCAAAAGCTTGTAGGCTGGGATGCCCTGTACAAAACAAAATAAAGATGGAAAGTAATTTAATAATATTACAATTATATAATAAAATAATACAGATTAACAAAAGATCAAACAAGGATCAAAACGAGACGGGTATTACAAGCGCAAAAACCAAACAAACAAACAAAGACCAAAAAAAACACACAAGACAGACCACAACGAACGATCTAAACCACTTCAAAAGTACCATATGTATTGTATAAGAATTAGTCGGAAGTGACGACCATTTTTCTTTATGTTTTAAATTAGGGCTTTTGGTGGGTCCTCGTACATGTCGTACAGTTTGTTTGACTCAATATTGCTTTGGTTACAAGGACGATTTAATTATGATGATGATTATAGTCGCGAAAAGCGTAATTCCAACCCTTCATCCTTCCGATGGTCGCAGACCGGCGGGAGGATGGTCCCAGACTGTCAGCAGGATGGAGGGGGTTATACGATTCGCAACTAATCAGTCAAGATGAACGATGAAGAGCATTTTATTTAGGGTAGTATAGTAATTGTAGAAGAAGGCGGGAATATAGGGGGCAACAAATTGTTGCTTGTGCTGGCAGGCACAAAAAAACTCTTTTTTATTCTAAATAATGTTTGTATACTTCTTGATTATTTTTTTTTTCAGAGAGATAAAGTGTTGAAGCCTGGCACCTCAAGGATGACAACAATGAAACTGAAGAGTGATGAGGAGACAAGTGATGAAGCAATGTTACAAATGGATGTAGAACAGATACCTGTTGTACCAACCATCCTTACAGAAGCAGGTAAAGTACTGTATGGCTCAATCGATCCACTAGACCTTGCAAATCTCGTTCATATTCAAACAGACACCATTGTTCGAATACACTTTCACTTTCTATTTAAGTCTACTCCTCTAACAACTTTGGCCGTGAAAAAGACAACAATTTTTGAAGGAAAAACTGCTCAGTCTCTTGTCATGATTGAAAGTCACGCACTAGATGACAAATATTGATTTGATGTTTGTTATGTCCCAAAGTGAGCATCAACTTAAAAACACTTGAATGTATAATTTATTTATTTATTATTCTTAAAAATCAATTTAAAGGGATTGTATACGTTTGTTAAGTGGAACCCACTGTTTGTTTCAATCCTATATAGTTGTAGATATATACCATAAAACTAACCTGTGAAAAACTTAATTTCAAAAGGTTGTAGCATTTTTGAGATATTGCCGAAAATCTGGAGCGGTTATGTCAACGCAGGCAGAATAATCTGCAATTGGAATACACAATCTGAGAAACGTTACTGTCAGTAATGCTTCTCAGATTCAAATTTTTGGGGATAAAAAGTGATATCTTTCTCCATAACCGCAGTACTTCGAAGCGAAAAGTTTCTCAAAATACATGATACCATCCAAAGCTGCTGTACTTCTTACCAAGTAAGTTTTTATTGCCATTAATTTTCAGAGTCATTACCAAACCAGACCCTTTAAGTATCGGTTTTTTCGTAATACTTTGTTTGGTAAATTATTTATTGAAGTAGCACACTTTGAAGACGAAGAACCGATGGTAAAGAGACAGAGAACAGATGATGCTGAAACCATAACAATGGATGACAGTGTTAAGGTTGGTCACCCTAGCAACACACCTTCAAACTTTTTCTTATCATTTTTGTGAGGTATACTATTAGTTAATTAAGTGATTTATAGTTTGTTAACAAATGTGTTCCTCTCTTGTACCAGCCCAACCCCCACCCCTCCTCAAAAAAGTATTACATTTGGTTTTATTCTTACACCGATGTGTGTAAAGCACTGTGTACTCAGTACTTTCATGAGTCCCGTGAAAAAAATAAGAAAGAAAAAAAAAAGTTCTTTTGTCTATAATTTTTCTTTGCTTGTTTTCCCCAATTCTTCTATTTAGACAATTCTTTTCAACATAAACAAAGCCATATCTTTTCGGCTGGACAGCATGGAGCGTAAGTTAACGAATCTACACAACACATGCTATAAGATGGGGCGCAAGATGGACAACCTTAACTTATCTGTCATAAGAGCTCTATCAAGAATCAAAGAACTAGAGAAATCGGCGTAAGTGTTTCTAAAGAATTGGGATAAAATGTGAATTCACCTTTACACTGACGGCATTTAGGCCACAATGAATAATTGTATCCCTTCCGGAGAAAATATGACAAATTTTGCAAAATACTTTTGCCTTTTATCTAGTATAAACTGAAGCAGTGGGTGCTTTAGAATATAACTCAAACCCAGTTTCAATGCAACTGTCCTTTACTGTCCTTGAACTTAACTCAAGCCACTGATCAGTAGCTAGATAAAGACAATTTGTGGAGGAGACTGGTGTATTTTTAGAGTAGTAATAAACCTTAGTACTGACTATGTCACAATTTGTTTACAACTTTGCAGAAGAATAGGAAACCATTTTGTCTCTGCTCAACAACTGTTGGAAATGCAGTACTTCCTTCCGAATTGTTCGTTGCGAATTTTGACGTCACAAACTCGCGTCAAACAATTCGGAAGAGTTGAGCTGTCTTGCGAAACATTCGCAGCGAAAACAGCTGTGACGTCAAATTCGCTTCGTAGGTAGTATGAAACAGGCTGTACAGCACTTGAGCAATGCAGTAAACAAACCGTGGATGTCATCAGTACAGGGGTCTATAAAAGGAGTTATAAGGAGTCAATTTGTTTATCTTTTCAGTGAAAATGGTTCTGCTTCACCTGGGAATACAGTCGTCATTGGTTTTCCTCCAGAAGGTAAAATATGCCCAAATAATCCCATTAAGTTAACTGAAATTTATGTAAAGTAGTGGTTTCTACAAAAGCTTTCTACTTAATTTGTTAATTAAAGGCATCGTACACGTTTGGTAATTACTCAAAATATATATTAGCATAAAAACTGACTTGGTAACGAGCAACAGAGAGCTGTTGATAGTATAAAACATTGTGAGAAACGACTCCCTCTGAAGTAACGTAGTTTTTGTGAAAGAGGTAATTGCTCACTAAAATAATAAAAACTTCTTGCAAGAAGTTTTTATTCCTAACTGAAAGCACACAAATTTGTACAACAAGGGTGTATTTTCTTTCATCATTTTCTTGCGACTTCGATGACCAATTGAGCCCAAATTTTCACAGACTTGTTATTTTATGCATATGTTGGGATTCACCAAGTGAGAACACTGGTCTTTGACAATTACCAAACGTGTACTTTGATGCCTTTAAAATTATTGATTTTTTTGAAATATTTTCTGATTGTTTTACATCCATAGGAGACCACAACCAGGTTCCTTCCACTCCACAGTCACCAATTTCACAGAGCATCAGTCGGAACGTTACACTAATAACTCTAAACACAGAAGGTAAAATAAATCAAAACAGTCTGGAACAGTCTCTCTTTATCACTTTTTAAATGTAAATCACTCGTTCTTTTTAAGACAAACTGAAATCTTCTTTAATCCACCAGCCGTTTCAGTAAACTCTTTTTAACCTACTTTACTGTTACTGGTCTTTTCCCCTCTATTGAATTATATCTCATCTTACTACTATTGCTAGACGTCATACACATAAACCCACACTGTTATTGTTACTTGTTGTAGGTGTTATTTTGTTTATTCGTCTATTGTAAAGCCGTTTTTTTGTTTCGCTTTTGTAGGCTGTTCCTTGACAAGCCCCGCTTTTTGGAACGTGCCTCCACATTTATTTATATTGACTGTATATTTTGTTTCTTGATGACAATATGTGGAAATAATTGTTGCTTTGAATTGAATTGAATTGAATTGAATTAGGTATGCTTCTTGAAAACTATAGGGAATTGAATAAAAGTTTTTAAAAAACATGGTTTACTTTCTTTTACTTAGATGATTTTCCAAATGGTTGTTGGCTCGGAGATGAAACAAACATGGAATGCAGAGTGCGATGCGGAATCTCACAGTCGTAAGTGTCTGATCATTTTAATACTGCTGTAGGATTTGTACAAACTACCAGGTGATACAAAATTATGTGCTAATAAACTCTCATTCAAAAACACCTCTAAGCATTTGTATTTATTTATTAATAAAATGCAGTTGGCACTCTAATACAAGGTAGTCCTTTCTATAATTACACACAGTGATATGTTGCATGTCATGCAAACATCCAAAACACCAGAGAAATGTGCCCTCAAGTTATTGGACTACCTTTTCGATAGAGAGACACAAGCTTCTTCAAACCTGTCTGGCACTGGAAAGCACGGCAAGAAACAGTTAAACCCACTCATGATCTATGGACTAAGATGTGAGTATTCCAGAAAAATCAACATTTGTGGGAAATATCAAACAGTGATTTTTATTGCAATTTCCTAAGAGAATGTAGGAAATTTTAAAAAGTTTTTTTTTAAGAATGGAGATTATATGATGTAGTACATTTTGTTCCGGCATGTCGTGGCCGAGCGGATAACAGCACCGGACTTAAGCTCTGGTGTTTGTGATCAGCAGAGTGTGGGTTCGAGTCCCGGTCGTGACACCGGCGAGAGCTGGGGAGTAACCTGCGATGGACTGGCAGCCTGTCCAGGGGGAATACAAATATTATCAGTTGTTTTATGCCAAGGAAACCGGATATAAACACCGGCCTGATGAGCCATATTGGCTCGGGACAAACTTTACTTTTTTTATATTTTGTTCCCTTTAAAAGGTCACCTTATCAAGCATTTTGGGATCATCGACGGTGAATGGCATCGGATCAGAATGAACATTGATTCAAAGTGTCGCACAGCATTCCGCCGTAAGCAGCGTGGCCTCTCAATGACTGTTAAAGCATTTGGGTATAAGGCAGGCAACAGTGATGCAGATCAAATTCTAAATGAAAGGGTGAGTTGGTCAAGGAGATGTTGAGATGTCAGATTCTTATAATTGCATAATTTGAGTTGCAAAAGTAAGAACTAAGAGTATCAATTTATTTTGTTTTTACCCTTACACCAATGTCTATTAAGCACTGTATACTCAGTACTTTCCCGAGTTATGTGAAAAAAATCCGCAGGCAAATCACTCGGGTTGGATTCGAACCCACAACCTTTGCATTGCTAAGGCAGCGGTCTTACCACTAGACCACCGAGAGTATCAAGTTTAACTATAGTTCAGACGATTGAGCCATATTGGCTCGGGACAGACTTTTACTGCAAATCTTAGTTTCTAGAATGTCAAGTTTTAAGAGGTCTTTATTTCTTTTAAAAGCAGTTTGGAGAGCGAGATGACCACACAACAGATTCTCACAGCTCAGATGAGGGAAGTCACACTCAAGGGGTTCATATTCAACTACCTGTCGATTCTAATATATCTGATATAGCTCAGGAGGTTGAGCACCATCACCAGCAAGAGAGCAACACTGTCATCAAGAAGGTGAGGTTTTACTGAAAGCCATTCTCACTCTACCAAAAACTTGTACAATTCTTTGATCAGCTTGGAAATTAAACAACTATTACTACAGGATGAGAAGTGTGTTCTAAAAAGTGAAGAAATTTGAAACTGTGATATGATAGGTTGGGCTGTCAGGTTGGCGTAGTGGTATCTTTCCTCGCCTTCCACCTCTGGGTCCCCGGTTCAAATCCCACCGGGGCACTATGTGGATTGGGTTTTCAGTCCCTACCTGATTGCAAGGGTTTTCCCTGGAATAATTCTCCAGGGTTCTCCTCCCACATCTAAAACTGAAACATCTTTCCTTGTCTCTCCATTGGGTTCTTGGCTAGTACAGTGATTAAGTTCTCTTTTCTGAGAGTCCTTGGCTTCACAACCAGAATTAATAAATGAAAATAAGTGAAATAGGTCACTGAAAAAAATTAGTATTCTCAAAAGTTTTACAAATCAATGCAACCACATAACCATTTTGGAAGACAGTACATATTTGATGTGATAAATTGTACCGAAATGTAAATCTATATGTATATCACCTATAGACCCCTTTCATATGACGTCACACTCTCAAAAGCGCCATCCCTGAGGCCAAAAGGAGGCAGATCATTAGACGATAGCTGTTCTCTGTACGTAAAAACGTGCGCGTGACCTCGGTGTACCTGTAGCGTTTTGCATTATGCAAGTGGGTCTATTGATTTCTATAGACACCTTACACAACGCGGAACGCACCTCCGAACATTGCGTGTCTACCATTTCCATCATTTTGGGAGTCAACTATTTTGTGCATTACTGTGCACAAGTTTGACACCCAAAATGACTCCCAGGATAGGCACGTGTGAGTGCGCTGCGCGTTGTGCACGGGGTCTATACAAAGAATGATTGAACTGCCTTAAATTAGAGGAACTTGGTATAGTGACATTCATACATTGTTGTCCACTTACATGTACCATAGGTGAGGATTGAACAGGATGGCGTACCACTCCATGAGGGCCAGATCAACATCACCCAATCAGGAGAAATTCAAATAGCAGTCATGGAGGAATTGGAAGGAGCTACAACCTTAGTCCTACAGCAGCAGAGTGGGGACTCGTAGAGAATCAAGACAAATGTCATTAGGACGGAAGAAGTAGTGATTAAACCTCAGGTAGTGGCAGTCTATTTTGGAACCTTTAGTAGTGGCTGATGATGCTTGACGAAGGAGTTGCTTGCCAGCAGGGCCCAATTTCATAGAGCTGCTAAGCACAAAAATTTGCTTAGCATGAAATTTTTTCCTTGATTAAAACAGGATTACCAACCAAATTTCCATGTGTTGCATATTACCTGTTACTGGTATTCAGCTGTTGTTTGCTTATCCTGAAAATCACATGGAAATTTGGTTGGTAATCCTGTTTTTATCAAGGAAGAAATTTCATGCTAAGCAAATTTTTGTGCTTAGCAGCTCTATGAAATTGGGCCCTGATAATGTAAAAGGCAGTGCTAAGGTGGTGGGGTCACTGAGAGGAACGGGCACATCGTGAAACACAGTACTTCCCAGCACACCCCCACACAAAATAATAATCATAATAATAAATGAACAACCAAAATCTGTTAAATCGATTCGGTTTGATAGATGTTGGCATTACACAAAGGGATCTATGCAGTGTCACTTGCTGGTGAGACAAATATTGTGGCCTTTACAAACAACTTTAACATCTTAATTTTTTCCCCTTTTTTTGGTGCTTTCAAGTTGTTCATAGTCAATGATTTTTAATTTGTATTTGTTTGTTTATTTATTACTATTACTATTTTTCAATTTTGTTTGTTTATTTATTTATTTATTATTTTTTTCTTTAAAGGCCCTGTACACTATTGGTAAGATCGAAGAACACAAATGTTCACAGATTTACACATAACTTACATGATTTAAAGTAAGTAATGGTAGAAAGGGTTGTTCCTTAAAATATTTCTGCCTAAAATGCTATCGTTTCTGAGAAATGAGTAAAACAATAGTTTTTATCACGCGCGATAAAAAACTTGATGTTTGAAAAAAGAGAAAACACACAAGGTCTCTTTTCACTATTTTCTTGTGACCTCGATGACCAATTGAGCTCAAACTTTCACAGGTTTGTTTGTTCATGCATATGTTGAATCACACAAAATGTGGACACTGATTTTGAGCTGTTACCAAAAGTGTACAATACCTTTAAGTGGAGGGGGGGGTACCACATGGATCCACAATTGAGTTGAATACTGCCTGTTTGCTTTTATGAACACTGCTATTAAGGCAGACAAAATAGAAACACGTACATAAATGATCAACACTTTCTTCTTTTTTTCTTTAGACAGGCATGATATTCTTCCTACTTCTGATTTTCTTTTTCTTATTGCCCTCAGAAAAACTAGCAAAATTGATATTTATGAGGCGAAAAAATTCTAAAAAAGCCTTGACCAATGTACATGTAGGTCAGCCCCTGTACCCAACAAGATGTTCTTACTATTTTTTCCTGGGGGCCAAATATTGGCCTGTTTAGAGACTAATACAACCAGCCTTACATGTCCAATTATATTTTTGCATTCCCTACTTTCTCTATTTATTATAACTAATAACCCTAAATAAAAGTTGCTGCTTTTGTTGCTGTTTTTGTTTAATTTATGAGGTGTCTTTCTCTTTCTTGTTCAGTATTAAAATTTGTAGTATATGGAGTTAAAAAGGCATAAAACTAGAACATAGATATAAATGTTGTGTTAACATTTTAATTGCTTTTTTTCATCAAACACTTCTGTTAAGTACAACTTTGGCAAATAAGATTTACTTTACTATTATGCAAATAAACTGTACATTTGTACAAAAAATAATAATTACATTATTTTGTTAATCTTCATGAATTATTCAAATAAAGTTTGTCCATGAAAGTGGAGTATGAAACAAAGATTGGTTTCTTGTTCATTTTTAACTAGTAATTGTTGGTAATTTCAATTCATATTTCCCAGATGATTTTGTTATAAAGAATTGAATTCTTTCTGGCTACGTTTTTCAACGATTACTATAAATATGCATGCATCATTGCAGCTCTAGGTGTCTTCACCAGTATGCTTACTGCTTAATTCAAACCTGCGGAAAATGATTAAGCTTTTTGAACTGTGTACAACAAGTCAAAAAAAATGCACTGTGAGCATTGTTTACCTTAATTTGAAATAATACACAAACTTTTTTAAACTAAAACAGGAACTGATTCATAGGTTCTTTTTTCAATACCACTTGGAACAAAACATTTCTGCATTGAGAGCAATACTACGAGTAAATGATTGATATGTAAGATTATCTTCAAGCAAACTTTAATCCTTTATTTTGATTAATCGATCCATGGCAACAAGAGTCTGATATTAACCTATATTGCACGGCCTATATCAAACCCTGTTCTTAAACACTGTTCTAACATCCGCTTATTGCGCTGTTTTAAGCTTCGCTTCAAGTTTGCTTGAAGATAGATTCGTTATCACACGCGCGCTCGTGCAATACAGAAAAATGTAGCGCATCTGCGTCCCATATTCAACTTGGCCTTCAACCTCGTTGGAATGGGTGGGACGCAGAAGAGCTCATTTTTCCGTGTTCCACTTGCAGTTGTAATAATATTTGCCTCTGTCACGTCATTTAAGACCTCTTCAGATCATTGTAATTGTACTTTCATGTTTTATTTTTTTTTTAATTCTTAAATTAGTTTTTCTTAAATTATTCAGTATTTCTTAAACTGTTCTGGGTGGTGTTTTTTGGGTTTTTTTTTACATCTATAAAGGGCCACGGAATCCAGTTTGGTGTCACTTTGGTGTAAGTGCAATATATAAAAGCCTTTTTATACAATATATAAAAGCCTTTTTATATAAATATAAATTGTTTTTACCCTAACACCGATGTGTAGAGTACTCTATACTCAGTACTTTCCAGAGTTCTGTGAACAAAAAGGGTTTTCACAGAACTCGGGAAAGTACTGAGTATACAGTGCTTAATACACACCGGTGTAAGAGTAAAAACACTTTATATTATTTATCCCCGATGCAAAACACCTTTTCATTATATTATTATTATTATTATTATTATTATTATTATTATTATCAATTAAGGTTATCATTTGACAAAGAAAGCTGATAAAGAAATAACCGCGTATATTAATCTTCGAAAGTGATTTTGAAAAAATGACTGGTGTTACGTACCCAGTGTAATATTCACTGGGAATCCATCTGTCCCATCCATTTGAAATTGGTTAGTTCCATTCCCAATGACCGCTGCTGGATTATGCTGAAATGCCTCAATGGCAGCTCGTTGACCCTGCATCAAGTGGACATCAGCATCTTGGACATTAACATTATCATGAAACGACGTCAGCTGGTCAATATTGGTATAAACGTAATTAGGCTCACAGAGAACATAACTAATGTGTTGGCTGGTAGAATCCGTCTGCCCATCCTGGGATATGGTTGCTTGAAGGGTGACTTGGGGGGACATTGAAGGATGTTCTGTCATACAGTGTCGCTCCAGGATTTTTGGTCGCATGAATCCCCGGTTGCAGATTTCACAACGGAAACGAAATTCACGAGTGTGAAGTATTTCATGATCTTTGAGATTGTCCTTACGGCAGAAGCCTTTGCCACAGTGCTGGCACTTGAGCTGTTGTGAGACCAGATGGGTTTTGGCATGATCATGGAGCTTATCTTTACGAGAAAAACCTCTTTCACATCCTGGCCATTCACAGACAAACGGCTTCTTGGCAGAATGAACAGTAACCATATGTCTGGTCATTTTATTCTTGAAACTGAAGCACTTTATGCACTCTGTGCACTGGAACGGTCGGACATTATTATGGGAATAAGTATGCTTGTTGAGGTCTCGTTTAGTCTTAAAGTTTCGTCCACAGACCTCACATAGAAAGCAGCGCTCGTTTTGATGAGTGACCATATGCATACGGAGCTGCCTTTTACTGACTTGGATTTTTCCACATTTGCTGCAAGGATGATGGTGACTTTCAGTCTTCATGTGCCTGTCCAGACTTCCCATGCTTGGAAATTTGACCCAGCACTTGCTGCACTTATGACTCATGTGCTTGTAGTATTCTCTCATCTTTTCCTTTCTCATGTTGTCAATAGTTTCAGTATTGACCAAGCGACGATTCATGCAGCTACGACAGCCGCAATGAAACATGTCCTGCTTGTCATGGGTTGCTATGTGGACTTTGAATTCCTCTAATTTGCCAAAAATGCTCTGACAGGTTAGGTCACGGCATTGGAACCGCTTCACCCTATTGTGGGCCTGCAGCATGTGTTTAGGGAGACTTGTGCGCCCAAACCATGTGTAACAGATCTTGCATTTTAGATCACGTGGATTTGTCTTTTTATCCCCTCCATCAGGTGCTTTTTGCTCTTCCTGTGTCAAGAGTGGGGTTTTATCCACTCTGCTTTCATCATGAGAACCATTGGGAAGCAACGAGGCATCAACAATGAGTGACGCTTGCATATCTTGTCCTACATCTCCATCCCCAAGAAGGTTGTGAGGTGGCCTAAGGAGATCACCCTCACCTTGGATTTGTGTTATAAGTGCCAGTTCCTCAAGATCCACAGTGGAAGCAAACTCTTTGTCTATGTCAACTGTCACTTGGTTTGAGTCAATGGAAATTAAAGGTGGTGTACCATTAGAAGAGGTCATAGTGGATGAGACAGGTGTTACGGAGGAAGAACCTGATTGTAACTGCTTCAAATCAGAGCCATTCAGCCAGTTTGGCTGAGCCTTCACCCATGTCCTGTGGTTATCCACATGAACTGTATGATCATAGGACTCCCGAGATTTATGCTGACAAAGTGGGCATACAAATCGGTTCTTATTTGTGCAGCGTATTTGGTGGCGTTTAAGCCCACGAGAACTCATCTTTTTATTGCATTCTGGACACTTTACGAGTCCTTTTGATGTTGAGCTATTCTCTTCATCTTCTTCCTCCATCTCATCTTTCTCTTGCTCCTCTTCGTCATCAATCTCAACTTCATTATCTGGTATCATACTCACTGCATCCTTTTGAATACTTCTACTGCTCTTTCTTCTTCTTCGGGATTTGGGTTTGTCTTTGAGTTGTACACTTGAAGAATCTGTGTTCTCCTCAGATTGTTCACTTACTGCCTCATCGCCTCTTTCATTGCTTTGACAACCGTGCATATGAGCGGTAAAATCTTTGGCTGTAGTTGTTTGGAAGCTGCAACGGGAGCATTTTCTCAGTCTGCCAGGTGGAAGATTCTGTGGTGGTGAAGATGGAGATACTGACTCCGAAGTCTGATGTTTTTGGTGATGCTTTTTGATATGAGCAGCGCAGAGATTTTTGTTATTGAATGCTTCACTGCAGTGAGGACATGCTACATTTTTAGGCGTTCTCAAAGTCAGTCCTTTTGGTGGTCGTCCCCTACCTCTCTTGAAAGCAACTTGTCGAAGAAACTCTAGGGCAGCACTATTTTTCATCTTGTGGGTATCTATGTAGTGACGGAAGAGATGTTCTGCATTCTTTAAGGTCTCCGAGCAAAATTTACAAACCACTGGCTTGGTGCTTCTGCACGCTTCTGGAATTTTCAGTTGAATGGTTTTAGATGTTGTTTCCTTTTGAGCTTCATTAGTCTTTCTCCTTGAGACTTTGGATACGTTCTGAGTTTGTGATGAACCTGGCCCCACATCTACCTTTGTTGCTTGATTTTGATTCTCTTGTCTCAAGCAATTCTCACTACTTAAAACAATGGTCTCAGGTTTTTGTGTCATCATTTGTCTTTGAGTGAGTTCATTGCTAGCCAGGCTTTCAGCTTCAGAGCCAACTTGCTCAAATGTTGCTCCACTCGCAACCTCATCATTCTGAGGTACCTTTGATGCTGCCAAACAATCCGAATAAGCACTTTGTATCTCATGACTAGCAAGTTTTTCTATATAGCTACCACGACTCAGCGGCACTTTTCCAACAGATGTGGGTAGCTCCTCACCCGGAGAACCCAGAAGTTCCTCAAAGACATCTGAGGTAAGTGGAATCATAGCGATGCTGCCCTGAGACTCGGTTGAAGAGAAATCTACCTGATGGCCTTCTTGAAACACTTCAAAATCATGTTGAATTCTGTTGACGGAAGACTGAAGATTGAAATCAGATGTGGCAGATGAGATCTGGAGGCTGGCTGGTGAGGCACTTAATGATGGCACTTTTTGAAAAGTTCCTTGAATACTTTCTGGTATGTGCTCCAAGGCTGTTTTAAAGGAAAATGTGAAAAATAGTATAAAGTGGTATCCCATAACTTAATTACATGCAGAAAAACAAAACCAAAGATGAAGATGGTAGAAAAAAGAAGAAGCTCAAGAAGCCCATTTCTTGATCAGTGGCATAACTCATCTTTACTTTGGGGGGGGGGGTGTAGGCAGACTGATTTGAATAATATTATTCTTTTTAGCCAAAGGATTTTATACAGTCCAAATCAATATTCAAAGTTTATATTTCTTCGATCTCATTTTGAGTTGGGGGGGGGGACTGGAGGGGAGGCACAGGTTCTAAACATGGGGACTCAAAATCACCTGCGCCCCCGCTGGTTATGCCATTGTTCTTGATTGATTTGTAAGAAGTGTTTTTCTTTTAAATCACAACCGACAGATTGAACACAATTTACAGAGCCAACCTGATTTCCTCTATTTAATTCCTTGTTGTCATGTTTTGTTATTGTTTATCTTTTTAAGTTTATTCATTTCACAATTTATCCTTTGCCATGCCATTGTTTGTCTTAATGTTCATTGTTGTTTATTCTAGTGTGTTGATTGTGGCTTAGGTCCTTCCTATCTTCAATGTACCTCATCTACAATCAACATAATATAGGGGGCCATACTCGACAAGCTGTGCTTCTTATGGACCCCCTCCACTTCCAAGCTTGTTGTATTTATATTTTCCTATGCATTATGTATTTACACCTTCATTCTCTCTGTATTGTTCACTTTCTTGTGTTTGAATTTGAAAATAAAGTTCAGTTACTAATAATTATAACAAACATCTTCCTTACCTGGTAAATCTGCATTGATTTCAGGAGATAACTGTTGCTGGTTTCTATGTTGCTGCTTGATCTTATGGCAAACTCCGTTTGCCTTGTGTACCATGAAATTGTCCATGCTGGAAAAGTGCTGCTTGCAGCGACCACAACAAAATACATCCTCTTCGTCATCTGGTGACATAAACATTGGAAACTGGAAACTTATTGGAAACTTATTCCAAATAATTATTGAATTCAAAGACTCTCATTAATAGTTGGTGCAAAAAGTAGTAATTTGTGATAATTTCTATTTTGATTTGAAGTACTTTTTTTTAAACTAAATAATAATTTATTATGGATTCAACAAACATCTGTCTTTTTTTGTTTCTGACACATAAACTTGAAAAAAGAAGCAAAGAAAAAACAAACAAACCTAAAACACTATTGAGTTTAAAACCTCAAGTAAGTTTTTGTTTAATAATCCAAGGTTTTGAAAAAAATACTTGATATGATTTTAAAGGCTCAAAAAATAGCATTGCCAGGGGGGCCTTTCTGGAAAACTGATTTTGTGTTTTGAATTTACCTGAAGAATGATGCTCCATGGTTTCGCCTCTTCTGTTAGCCTGGTGTGTCTTGATCTGATTAATATCTAAAAAAAATCAAATGATATAATGATCACAACCATTCGTTACATTTTTACACAATGTTGTGGTAACAAAATCTTAAATCATTGTTTTCATCTTTTTAATGTTTCTATAAGATGATTATTTATTAAGAAAGCCATTTTGCCCATCGTAAATTACTTTACCGTCAGGCCATTAACTATTTTTTTGCATTTTTATAACTCTTGAATTTATTATGTGGCGATTATAACACAAAATGTAAAACTTCCTATATGACCAGCGTAGTATCTCGCCTGCCAGGAAATGACCTAGAATGTACAAAACAAAGTCACTTTTTTTTTAACAATTCCTTCCTCTGTGGTTTAAGCAACATTTCTCCACTGAGTTCATTTTCGAAAATATATAAACACAAAAAACTTAGTTGGATGGCATTGATTTATTTATTGTTTATTTTAAAGAAAGCTAAACTACATATGGTCTCAATAGGTGTTATGATCCTTAATATTTAAAAAATTGTATAATAATTATTTTTGGGGGGTTTTCAGACCAATTTGTTTGCTTCTCTTGTTTTAAACATTGTTTTTTGACTTTTTTAGGCACATCCATAAAACCATTTGTAATTGTATGATAAAACATATTGCAATTGTTTACCAGACTTTAATCATAATTCAACTGCTTGATTCTAGTTTAATCAGGGAGGAAAAAAGAAAAAATATGTTTATTTATTGTTTTGTGTTAATAATAATTTGTATTTATTATAAAAAAACTTAACAAGGGGTGTTTTTCACTTAGATTTGGGAGAGAACATGGCCAACATATGGATAGGCGAGGCAAACATACATATGGATAGATAGCCCTGGTAGGACGCCAGTCTCCGTTGCAGTGCAGTTTGAATAGAAACACATTAAATATTACTATTAAGAACACTGCTAATACTAAGTTACTGTTGGGACAGTGATGGAAAACATTTTGGTCAAGCGAGTCGTCTCAACACGGGCCAGGCACCCCTGTTAGCCCGTCATCCATATACGCCAGGGGGAAACCGTTACCAAAACACAACGGGCTAACCATTTCATTCACACTCTCAAAAATATTCAAGTTTGTTTACTAATTTCAGCTCAATAAATCTACGTAACCTAGTCTACACGCATTGAGGGAAAAATCTCCTATAATTGTTACCTTTTCAAATGGGTGAAACTTGTTATTTGAATTAAGTTTTTCCTCCACATATCATCACATAAGTCGTTCTAAATCTACACAGAAACAGCAAAAATGGCGTCCAGATGTTATCGGATGTGGGCGCCCTTTGAACATTTCATCTGTCCGCCAGCCCGTGACGAAATAATGGATATGTTCCATTATAAAAATAGGGGTGTATGTTTCCTGCCTTCATCTGGTAAAAAAATACTGCAAAAGGGGCATAGGCCTAATGCAAACTGTTGATACACCAGAATATATACGCGAAATCATCGAACTTAATTTATTTATTTAAAATGAAGTCATGCACATGTAAACACCGATAATCCATTAAAACACCGAGGTATTTGTTCAGTCTAAATTTTATTTTATTTTTTAATATTCACTTTACAATGTTCCAAGAATCAAAGTCTGGTTTCCACAAGAGTATTCAAAATGGAATTTTAAAGGTGATGGAGTCCGGGGCGTGTCTTCTCATAATGAACAAACACTTTGTTACGCGTTTGCATCGTCGCTCACATAAATAAAGAACTTCCATACCTTACATGTTACAATTTTAACTACTCAAAAATGTTAAATAAATATATTTTCAATTAATATTGGGTCAAACCCTTTAACAACCACTCAATAATTTATCTGTGCTCATGAGGAGCTTTTAAATTAATCTTCTCGAACAAAAAACATGTTTAGAAATCTACACATCCTATAAATAAAACCTTGCACAAATATAACGAAATTAAGGCTTGATAAATAACAATAGTAATAAGAATTATCATACAGCTCTTAATGCTTCGGAAAGTGAAACGGTTTCAAGAAAGATTATGCTGTTATTTTCTTTATTATATCAAAGGGATTGGATACGTTTGGTAATTGGAACCCACTGTTTGTTTCAATCCTATATAGTTGTAGATAAACCCTAAAACTAACCTGTGAAAATTTCATTTCAAAAGGTGGTAGCGTTTTTGAGATATTGCCGAAAATCTGTAGCAGTTATGTCCACGCAGGAAGAATAATCTGCAATTGGAATACACAATCTGAGAAACGTTCTCAGATTAATTTCTTTGGGATAAAAACTGATATCTTTTTCCATAACCACATTACTTCAAAGTTGAATGTTTCAAAATGCTTTATTGTACCAAGCAAGTTTTTATTGCCATTAATTTGATGAGTAATTAACAAACGTATACAGACCCTTTAAGCCCATCATGTTAAAGGCTGATTAACTACTAATTATACAAAAAGGTAACAGGCAAATGATGTACAAAATATTCAAATTTTATAAACAATGAACTTCGAACTTTTACAGTTTAGACAAAACAAAGTTGTTATGTTTCGTAAATGGTGAATATATAAAGAAGAATGGGAAGTATACCGGAGAATAGTCTGGTCTATTCTTTAATATAACATTCAGTGTTGACTTTTCAGTTAGTGCTTTTGGAACTAAACAAAATGGCCACCGTTTATATGATTAAGTTCCCCAGTCAATATGACCGAAAAAGTGCCATTAGCATTTTTGTTTCCCATTTCATTTTAGAAACGTTTATTTCCATATTTTACAAGAACAGAATAATACAGATAATAACAGAATATTAGAGCCTGGACTTCATGCTTCATTTGTATTGTATTTATGCATCTGTTTGGATGAAACTGTCATTACATTACCATGACAATACAGAGTTATAATGTATATTGCTTCTATTTACTGCTGTCCCCAAGTCGAGGCACTACACGCAAATGGCTGACCGTGCAAAGGGTGAATACACAAGAAGCCGAAACTTATAAAGAGAAAGCCTTGAACATTAAATAAATTAAATTAACAGGATATTAAACTACGTACAAAACAAGCCAGACATCTTGTTGGCTTTCCCCATTTGTTTTCTATTATCCCTTTTCTTTAATCTTTCCTGTTTCTTGAACCCAACAATATAAAAAATACCCCACAAGTACCTTCTTCCTACCTAAAAATCACCCCACAATGTCTATCTTGTAAGCCCAGACAGACAAAAGAACAGACTAAACATCACAAAACTACAGACAGACATACGTAGGGAAAACGGAGTTCCAATGACGCTGTGTAGGGAGAAAGAAGATGACATGTATTTGGGAATACCAATTGAGGGGGAAAACTAAAGAAAATAAAGCCAAGTGAAAAGTTCTCAAGGTTGTAAAGTTCTCATGCTTTGGTAGTTTTCCAAGAAGCACTTTAACAACAGAGTATCATCTCCATGAACTTGCAGCTGATATTACGTCGCTCATTGACAAATGAATTAACATTAAGGGGAATGGTTATGCTTCTTATGTTATGTGTGATTTGGATACGGGTTTTACATCGCGTCAAAATGGAATCGATGAGATTCCTGTCTCTTCTCTCGATCATCTTCCCTCTGAAAAATAAAAAAATAAAATCAATTTTAGTTAACACGTATTTCATGACATGTGCTCCATTGACAACAAATTAAAAACGCAATTACATTGGTCAAAGATCTTTTTACTTAAACATGATTCGTCTTTCCTGTCATTGTCCTACCTTTTCTAGAAGTTGGAGAACACCGACTACGATAGCCATAAATACACAGCTTCCTATGAGAACTCCACCGGTCAATAGAACTGACCTACCAGGGGTAATTAACAATACACTCTTCCACCTGGAAATCATATAAAATATAAAGTAATTTTAAATTGTACATATCACATTTTGTCTTTCGTAAATGCAGGCGTCTAGCAAGTCTTAAAGGCACTGAACACGTTTGGTAATTGTCAAAGACCAGTGTTCTCACTTCGTGTATCCCAACATATGCATAAAATAACAAGCCTGTGAAAATTTAAGCTCAATTGGTCATCGAAGTTGCAAGAAAATGATGAAAGAAAAAACACCCTTGTTGTACAAATTTGTGTGCTTTCAGACAGGAATAAAAGGCTTCAGGCCTGAAGTCTTTTATTATTTTAGTGAGAAATTACCTCTTTCTCAAAAACTACGTTACTTCAGAGGGAGTCGTTTCATACAATGTTTTATACTATCAACAGCTCTCCGTTGCTCGTTACCAAGTAAGTTTTTATGGTAATATATATTTTGAGTAATTACCAAACGTGTACAGTGCCTTTAAATAAGTTGGTAATACTAAGAAGTTCACATGAAGATTTACATGTGTCATTTGTAAATAACGATTGACAACTCAGTCACCAAGGGATATCTCTGTAACAAAAGCACGTGAATAATTTTATATTTTTTATTTAACACATTCCAAGCTTTAATTTAATGTTAACAAAACCATTAGCATAATTGTAGATTCTGATCCAAATATCTGTGAAAATACTTTTCCATTTTGTTTCACAAGAAAGGAAAAGCGCAAACAATCATGCGTCCATGCATTTACAAAACGCCAAGCGATTCACGATCAGCTGAGAATTTGCATTTCATTTATAGTTACCACAGAAGCCAGGAATTTTAAGCAAACGCCCGAAACAGCTGCTGTTGTTGTCTGCACATTTGAGGGGATTTCTAAGGAATGGCATTCTGACTTTGGAATGGCCATTGTTGCGTGTAAAAAACAACCAATGAACGCGGCGCACCAACAAATTCAGCATGCATATAAATTCAGTTGAAATTCCCGCCGGATCTCACAACACACCAACGCTGGCTGAACCACCGGCTGTGCCAAGCAAGTTACCGTCAGCAAATTCGTCGGCAATTCGTCTCCTCTTTGGATAATTATACTACAAAAAAAAACAACGATGGCTCGTACTAAGCAGACAGCCCGTAAGTCTACCGGAGGAAAGGCACCTCGAAAGCAGCTGGCCACCAAGGCAGCAAGGAAGAGTGCCCCGGCGACTGGAGGAGTCAAGAAACCCCATCGCTACAGACCAGGTACGTCGAACAAACCATTACCAATTCGGTTTAGTTTTCATAGAAATGTTGTTCTAAAACAATTCCAAGGAACTAGACTTTGCCACATTTCCAGCGTAGGTCTACAGGTAAAAACAAAGGCTGCAAACAATGAAATAATATATCAAGTATCAAATACGTCGGTAACTTTGTTTGCCAGTACTTACACCGAACTTCCTTTACACCTTCACAATATTGTTTCAAATCAATTTAATTGGTTACCGTTTTCATATTTACGTTGAAAGTGTCAAGTTGTCATAAATAGTTTCCTGAAAACCTTCCTCATTTCCCCGTTCTATGTCTAGGTACAGTCGCCCTACGTGAAATCCGCCGTTACCAGAAGAGCACAGAACTCCTAATCCGCAAGCTGCCGTTTCAGCGTTTGATCCGCGAGATTGCACAGGACTTTAAGACGGAGCTTCGCTTCCAAAGCTCGGCGGTGCTTGCCCTCCAGGAGGCCGCTGAGGCGTACCTCGTTGGGCTGTTTGAGGATACCAACCTATGCGCTATCCACGCAAAGAGAGTCACAATTATGCCAAAGGATATCCAACTCGCAAGACGTATTCGTGGAGAGCGGGCCTAAAATAGGCCTACTGATCAACTTGCTTGGCACAATGGACTTGTAAATTATCTGCCATTTTGATTTAATATTTGTTTAAGTGCCGTTTCTTAATATTAATGTTTTTCCTTCAAATTGCAATGACTGTCTATGAATAAAATTGAAAACAATTTCAGACCAAACTTCAGATAAGATTTTACAGGGCCCTCATTTAGTACACTTTTCCCTACTTTACATGAAACTTTTGTAACATTTCAAGCAAATATTTATTGACATGGGCTCCACTTTACTGAGCAATTAACATTATAGCCAGCCCGCCTTCAATAGTGAAGAAGGTGGCTGTGATTTAGGATCTGTGTCCTGCAACCGATACAATTTATTACCTAAAAAAAAATACAAATAATAGGGCATTTATTTCATCCTCTGATTCGTTGAACCCTCCAGCAATCTTTTTTATATCTTGTATTTTGTAAATAAATTTCTGCTTAAAGTTTTGGTGTACAAAAGATAACAATCTTTGGCAAGACTCGTTTTATACCCTTGCACTGTGTATTATTTGAATTTGTTTAATTTATGAAAAATTATTTCTTTCTTTTTTTGGTAAATAAAAGTACCTTATGATTTTGAGTAGTGAAGTAAACAAATATAATGCTTCTGGTAAAGGGTCAAATTTAATACAGAATGGGGTAGGTTAAGATTGAGGGTTGCTTTAAATGTGTACAAAAAAGTGTCCCGTAATTACTACTAGTCATTCTCGAAAAGTTTGTAGAATCCTATAAAGTGTCCCTTTTGCAGGGAAGTTTGAAACCTTTTAGAAGCTATGTATTATCGATAAAAGTGTGAAAACCAAGAAATAAGTAAACGATGGAAATTAACCCAATATGCCTGCTGCCACCTAGTGTCTGAAAGTATCCAATTCCCTTCATAATAAAATACTTTATGTCTGCTGCCACCTAGTGTCTGAAATGATCCAATTCCCTTCATAAAACAAAAGTGACGTCAGTCAATCGGCGATTCCTTCACCCTTGTCGTCTGCCGTCGATTTCACAAAACTCTTCTAAACTTAGGATTAATCCTAGGCAATGCTAAGAGATAGGACTAGTCTTAGGTTAGGACCAGTACTTAAGACTAGTCCTATCTCTTAGCATTGCCAAGGATTAATCCTAAGTTAGGAAGAGTTTGGTGAAATCGACGGCTGGTTTAATATTATTGTGAAACCACATCATTTTCTCCGGTTCAAATATAACTAAACCTGGTAGGGAAAAATGGTTTAGAGCCATTGGTATTGCATCAAAGAAACAATAGGTTTTTCTTCTTTAATTTCTACATTTACAAAAGGATTGGAGGAAATTTGGAATGAATTTTTTTTCAAGAAATGTTGATTAGTACCTTAAAATAATCACAGGGAAAAAAAGTGTTATATTAATTTGGAAAAATAATTTTCATTTAAAGTTATCAACCAAAAACAGTTTTATTTGAATGAATTCAAAAATTCTAGTTTCACCTTCAATTGGAGATTCAGTATGAGCAAATATGAAGATGCATGTAACTTTTGAAATCATCTAAGTATACTTACTCATCAGGTTCATCTAAGGGAAATGGAATCACTATCAGCTCAGAGTTTGGGATGATTGACATCCACGTGTGCTTTCTTGTGTTCTGATAAAGAAACACAAAGAAATTAAACATGTGGTCAAAAATTGATTTGTGTAAATCACAAAAGAAAACGTACTACAAAAGTTTGAAAAAATATCCTCAGGTTTTATCATCAATGCATTCATCAATCCCAAAGATCTTCAAAAAATAGAGCAAATTTGAGGTGCAAGTTTGAGGAAACATCATGTACATATTCTATGTACAGTATGTGTTAGGCCTGCGCGACTAGTGAAATTCACTACTCGACTAGTCATGCTTCAATTAGTCACAACTTCGACACTAGTCGGTGCACTGCAAGATGGTAAAATTCAGGCTGAAATGTGAAGTATGCATTGCTATATACGCCATTGCAGTAAGCAACTCTTTTGATGCAACAATCAAACAAGCTGTCCTTTTAAAAACCATTAAAATCATTTCTTTTTTAGACTTAAAGGTTCTGTATACGTTTGGTAATGACTCTGAAAATTAATGGCAATAAAAACTTACTTGGTAAGAAGTACAGCAGCTTTGGATGGTATAATGCATTTTGAGAAACTTTTCACTTAGAAGTAATGCGGTTATGGAAAAAGATATCACTTTTTATCCCCAAAAATTTGAATCTAAGAAGTGTTACTGATAGTAACGTTTCTCAGATTGTGTATTCCAATTGCAGATCATTCTTCCTGCGTGGACATAAACGCTCCAGATTTTCGGCAATATCTCAAAAACGCTACCACCTTTTGAAATGAAATTTTCACAGGTTAATTTTATGGTATATATCTACAACTGTATAGGATTGAAACAAACAGTGGGTTCCAATTGCCAAACGTGTAAAATCCCTTTAAATGAGTTATGTTATGGCAGGCATGCATAATATAGAACAAATCTGTATAAAGGTTTACTAAATATATTTACAAATTGTGTTAACCTAATTCTTTTAACATTCCAACTGTTAGTAAAACTTCAACTTGTAAATAAGTCTAAACCTCACCACTGTGTTCCGTTTTGTTGCGCCTGGAATGCTCACTGTTAAAGAATCGACGTAGTTTGGATTTGGTCCAAGACCCAAGATGATGTAAGGAAGTTGCAGAGAGAAATATGCTGACTGAGATAGCTGTGCAGCTGATAGCAGGGAGAAAAATACATATCAATTAAAAATAAATATTGTTCATGTTAACCATATTGGCAGAAATAGTTTTCTGAGTTGTTAAACTTATATTGGTATGATTACCAATTGTGTATGTGTAAGGCAATGCATAATACTTACAAGCACCACATTGCTCTTTACCAGTGGAGCTGGTTGTTGTATAATAGATGAATGGACCCGGTTGATTTACACCAAATGGCTGTTTAAGAAAATTGAAAAAGAATTTTTTTAGTAATTTTGTGTAGAGTATGGAACACGATAAAACAACATTTGAAAGCTTTCTTTATCTCTTAAATATATTCCATATTTTGAATAGTTGAACAAGTTGGTTCACCGACTCATAAAAATATGACCAGGCCGTGTGACAAAAAACTTCGAAGTAAATTTTCATGGTAATTTTTGGCGAAGCCAAGTGTTTTGAAATGATATGTTAAGTTGTTCTTTTCACCTCTGTGTAAGTTGAGTCAAGTCCCAGCTTAGATCTGAGACCCCAGTTCTAATCACACCCTAGATCTGTGAACCCCAGTTCTAATCCCAGCTTAGATCTGTGGACCTCAGTTCAAATCACCTTAGAGATCTGGGGACCCCAGTTCTAATCCCACCTTAAATCTGTGAACCCCAGTTCTAATCCCACATTAGATCGGTGGACCCCAGTTCTAATCCCACCTTAGATCTGTGAACCCCAGTTCTAATCCCAGCTTAGATCTGTGAACCCCAGTTCTAATCCCAGCTTAGATCTGTGGACCCCAGTTCTAATCCCACCTTAGATTTGTTGACCCCAGTTCTAATCCCAGCTTAGATCTGTGAACCCCAGTTCTAATCACCTTACAGATCTGTGAACCCCAGTTCTAATCCCAGCTTAGATCTGTGGACCCCAGTTCTAATCCCACCTTAGATTTGTTGACCCCAGTTCTAATCCCACCTTAGATCTGTGAACCCCAGTTCTAATCCCACCTTAGATCTGTGGACCCCAGTTCTAATCCCACCTTAGATCTGTGAACCCCAGTTCTAATTCCACCTTAGATCTGTGGACCCCAGTTCTAATCCCACCTTAGATCTGTGAACCCCAGTTCTAATCCCACCTTAGATCTGGGGACCGAGTTCTAATCCCACCTTAAATCTGTGAACCCCAGTTCTAATCCCACCTTAGATCTGTGGACCCCAGTTCTAATCCCACCTTAGACCTGTGAACCCCAGTTCTAATCCCACCTTAGATCTGGGGACCGAGTTCTAATCCCACCTTAAATCTGTGGACCCCAGTTCTAATCCCACCCTAGATCTGTGAACCCCAGTTCTAATCACATTACAGATCTGTGAACCCCAGTTCTAATCCCAGCTTAGATCTGTTGCCCCAGTTCCAATCCAATCTTAGATCAGACATGACCATTGTAGATTGATTTTTCAGCCACTATGTTTGGTGCTCACCTTTGCCTCTAGTTCTGGACAAGAATCGAAACAGAGACCACTCAAAACTGAAAGAGATCAAAGTAGGGGAAGTTATTTTACAACTAACACACAGTTCTTATATAGCGCTTTATCAAACCTGGTGGGTGTCTCATCAAAGTGCTTATAATTTTTATGACAGGTAGGCAGAGCTACATTTGAATTAATAGGCCCGTTTATGTAGCACCTTATAAGGGTTTACAAAGTGATGTGGTGCACCCAACCATGCAAGAAACATAGAGACAATCCTCTTCTCTCAGCAATTCGTGGCGTGTCGTGGCCGAGCAGTTTAGTTCACCGAACCCAAGCTTTGGTGCTGTCAGCAGCAGAGTGTGGGTTCGAATCCCAGTCATGACACTTGAGCAAGGCACTTAACCATAATTGCTTCATAAAAAGCTGGAAAGGTAGTGCATTCTGCTCTACCAGCCAGGCTCCTAGTGGATGATACCCATGCCTACATCCTTACGGACTGTGAAGGGGGTAACCCTGTTTCAGCCCTAGGTCAGCAGCCCAAATCAGTTAAGTGTAGCCCTCACCTTGCAGTGGCCATCCGGCCTTGTGATGTAAGGCGATATCTCATTTAAAAAAAATATATATTTAAAAAAAGGGTTCTTTTACGTGGATTATACAACACACAAAAGCCTTGGTTTGAAGTGTTCAAAATCTACTCTCCTATCTTACCCCAAAATATGACTAGATATATGTACATAACAACTTACCATGAGCTTTGACAGAGTACGCATCAACAACAAAGTTATTCTTAATAACACGTATCTGAGGCTGTTGATCTGGTTTAGTCTGCTCCACAACCAGAATGTCTAACACACCCTAAAAAGACAAGAAAGGACTGTTTTATGTCTATGGTAGTCACTTGGAGTTAGTCTAGTTGAATGTGACAATTCTTAAGACTTTGATTATTCATTTAAGGCAGCCTAAAGCAAATATTTGTTTTACAATCAAAACTTGTTTTGATAAACATGAACTGTTCAAATATAAAAACAAAGCATGCATCACGAGAACCCTACTAGCTCCTGTAATTAACCAATGCATGTTTAAAACAATAGTTTGTGCATGCACTGAAAACTAGGTGATGTAAGAGGCAATCAGAATAGTCAATGTTAAAAAAAATGAATTTTTTTCCCCCGAAAGTGTTGTTTGGTGGGTCAAAAGAAATAACTGAAAATCGAAATTCAGTTTTTGTTTAATCAAATTACATACATATATATATATTAACAAACGAAAAAGAAGAAGAAAAAATACCCAGTTGGCCAATATTGTAAATTTAATTCCTGACTAAAAGTACAAAATTGTTTTTTTTAAAGCCAGGAAAGGACATTGAAAACTACTAATGTTAGATACCTTTGATCTAAAACAACTGGTTCATTTGAGGCATTACTCTGTTTTCAGTGTATTTAAAAGTTGAAATTTGGGGTGGGTGGGTGGGTCAAAACAATTTCGGAAACACAAATTTTGTTTAACATTGAATTTTCTGAATGGCCCCTTAAAGAACATACTTTCCAGAACATCAATCTTCTACCAGCATCATTTATGTAAATTCTCTTTAAAAAAAAAAAGAGAAACTAGAATTAGCTGTTGCCAACTGCTTACCAATCAAAAGGACCTATGGAATAGCAAACAATAGTTGATGGCCTGACGTTTCGGTCGAAACGTCAGGCCATCACAAAAAAAAGAAACACCTGCCCTTACCGTTCGTGTTAAGTCCAAGAAGGTTGCAAGAACAGGTGTCTTAATGTCATTGAGTGCAGCGCTATGCTGCACTGGTGACAGCAACGTTCCTTCTTTATTCTCCAGCAAAACCACACGACGTACAGCAGTACTTGGCAAGGAAAAAGGAATGTAAGAAGATCAGGGCCCAATTTCATAGAGCTGCTTAAGCAGAAAATATTGCTTAAAAATTGTCTGCTAAGCAGAAATGAGCAGGATACCAGTCACAAATTGTACATGTGACATGGTAGTTTGGCTGGTAACCTTATTCTGGTAAGCAACATTTTATTGTGCTTAGCTACTTTTTGTGCTTAAGCAATTTAAGAAATTGTCTGCTAAGCAGAAATGAGCAGGATACCAGTCACAAATTGTACATGTGACATGGTAATTTGGCTGGTAACCTTATTCTGGTAAGCAACATTTTATTGTGCTTAGCTACTTTTTGTGCTTAAGCAGCTCTATGAAATTGGGCCCTGGTGTTAAGTGACATTCTAGGTTTTTCTGTACACATATCTTTAAGTATATAGGTTTTGAGGCATTGCATGGTGAGGTATTATACAAATATTGAGTGGCTCAGAGTGGAATGGGAGGAATATTATCGCAAGGTAAAATTTGGACTGTTCCATTTCACGAGGTGAAGCCGAGTGAAATGGAACAGTCCAAATTTTACCGAGCGATAATATTCCTTCCATTCCACGAATTAAAGCCAATCAATATTTGTTTTATATAACTGACATATAGATCCTTGTCATTTGATGTATTTTAAAAGTATAACATTATGAAAAATCACACAAGTTACTGCACAAATTTAATAGCAATCGGATCACAACCTTTTGCACAGGTGCTCCTTTGTTTTAGCAGCGGCGCGGCGGCGCTGTACTGCTCAAAAACATTGGGAACAAGGATGATCCTAACTGTTGAATGGGAAATGCTATTCCGCATGGGCGAATAGGTCTTTTTGATCGCCGGTGCGGATGGGAGTAATAGTGAATGTCACGTGAAGTAAGTTCCACCAATCAAATGACAACGATCTGTATGTCAGTTATATAACAATGTCTATTTGGCTTGCGGTAACACCATGTGTGTATCTACTTTGCTGTGTAGATTTTTGTTCTTTGAGAACTTGTCTTGCTATGTATTCTACTGACGCGGAGTAGATTTCGGAATTCGGGAGACTACTCTACTGCCACAGAGTAGAATTTTTGGAATTCAGGAGACTACCAAGTTCTGAAAAGAACTGTGCTGCTTCCTTACTACTACCTGGGTGGCAGGTAGGAAATCGGTCGGGACTACTACTTTCGCTTAATGGATCGAGGGGACTTCTAGTTATTAACTTCAATGCCACAGAGTGAGTTCTTAATTGGTCTCAACATTTCGACTAGCCTGCTCTAGTCATCGTCAGGAGAATGACGTAATTCAGTAATACAGCATTTTGGTCAAGTCTAGTGCAGTCGACCTGAGTACAGAATATTGTGACAATTTCAATTTTTGAGAAAATAGAATTAGCTGTTGCAAACTGCTTACCAACCAAAAGGACCTATAGTGAAAATGCAAACAAATTGTAGTTTATGGCCTGACGTTTTTTACCCTAGCAGAATCTTTCTCAAAGGCTAAATGACATCAAACACACATACAAAATTTGTCAATGTTTGTATCATGCAGCAATTTGCTTCTTTTCACCTAGGCTTGAATTCAAAGAAAAGTTCCACTAGACAACAGGTCTTTTAACTCGGAACTTTCACTGAACCACAAACATTATAAAAGACCTCAAATATAATGCAGTTTTTGTTTTACTTTTAGGAGGATGTTTGGAAATAAAAAGCTTAATTACGTATACTAGACTGCACAACATTTTTATTTTAGACTTGCCCAGTCTATAACAAGCATTAATAATCATAACTACCTATTAGTCCCAGAACGCAAGATGCACATGATGTCTGGGTAGCTGTCCATATTAGTGTCTCCTATCCGCAGAGTAATAGGAACATTAGCCCACTGGGCAACTTGGACCTGTGGTGGCACAAACCCCCAGTTCAGAAGATGCTCTTTCAGATTAAAAAACATGCGCCACTGAAATAAAATCATAACATTTATGGATAAGAGTTAAAAAAACAAAAACTTACTTCATATAAATTTGGTGAGTGAACCATTTGTTAAACAGATCAATGGTAGGCTTGATGCAACAGAAGCCATCGCCTCCATGCCCCTGGTCATTGCCTCGATGCCCCTTGAAACATTCCAATAGAAATTTACAATTTCCTCATAGAGGTGACCTTGAACAAGGGGAAATCCCCTTGTTGCCATTTGCCCTCAGAGGGCTTTCTCATAATTGTCACTGTCACTATCCTGGTCCCAATTTCATAGAGCTGTTTAAAGGTATCGTACACGCCTGGTAATGACTCAAAACAAATATTAGCATAAAAACTTACTTGGTAACAAGCAACGGAGAGCTGTTGATAGTATAAAACATTGTAGGAAACGACTCCCTCTGAAGTAACGTAGTTTTTGAGAAAAAGGTAAATTCTCACTAAAATATTAAAAACTTCTTGCAAGAAGTTTTTATTATTCTATCTGAAAGCACACAAATTTGTACAACAAGGGTGTTTTTTCTTTCATCATTTTCTTGCAACTTTGATGACCAATTGAGCCCAAATTTTGACAGGCTTGTTATTTTATGCATATGTTGGGATACACCAAGTGAGAACACTGGTCTTTGACAATTTCCAAACGTGTACGATGCCTTTAAGCACAAAACGTAGCTAAGTACAACAAAATTATGCTTACCAGAATAAGGTTACCAGCCAAACTACCATGTCACTTAAACAATGTGACTGGTATCCTGCTCATTTCTGCTGAGCAAAAAATTGCTAAGCAATATTTTCTGGAATCACAATGACTGTTTGGTGCTCGATATGGGGCATGGTGGAACCCTTCCCTCTCTATTTCATCTTCATTGTGTGCTTGGAATCTCAGGAATTCTTTAATTAATTTTAGGAAGGGGGGTACTTCTGTACAAGAGGAAAATAGTGTGTTAAAGTATTGGAACATTGGGGAGGGACACACCCTCTGCCCCAATATCAGGCATGATATAACAATGACACAGGTGTCAAAATAGACAGGCCCTCTAATAAAGATTTAATTTGTTACAGTGGATTAGTGATTGTGAGTCAGGTAACCAGACAAACATGGATGTGTATACATACATTTTTTTCTCCGCCTCTTCTGATGTAAATGTAGCTACTCGTACACGCCTCATCTTCGCAAACTGGAAGAAGATGATCCAGTCTACCCGTAGAACCTAAGATGTAAATAAGAGTTTCAAAAAATGTGCACATAATAAATATTGGTCAGTCAGCCGTTATTTAGCCTGGAGTTCGCTTTTCTTAAAGGACTTTTTGTTTAGTTTATGTCATTTTTAAACTTTTTGTTATGGAGTTTGTGGATATTTGTGATAATTAATGTCCAATTAAGAATTAAAGAATGGAAGTGGACAACTCTCAGACTCTGTGGGTTGGGAGGTCCAAAGTGACTACAACAACTTGTAATGCAGTTTACCTCTGTACAAAGTTTTGCAAACAAAATGTTATTTCGATGTTTACAAATTTTTCATTTATAATTTGTTCCTATAGGGCCTACTTCGATTTTTTTTTTTTTTTTTTAAAGTGTCTGTGAGTTTTAACATTAATCAGGTTACAGACGATGATATGAGAATTTTTATTACAATACTGTAGTTAACTGTTTGGTCTGTACTCATAACAGACTGTACACATTTTGCACATGTTTGAACATTGGGACCCAGATTTCATTCTTACAATGGCTCCCTTAAGTTTGATTATGCCTGAGACGAGACTGCATAGTTAATTTGATATACAGTCACACATGACTTTTATGCATCATGATTCCTATGAATTTCACATCCAATATTTGTGCTCATGTATCATAATTGTCCATTTAAAATCAAACTTACCCATGTCAGCAAACGCTGATTGTCCAATATGCTTGAAGTTGCCTGATGGTATCGGATACTTGTCCGTTTGTATCCATGATTTCCTCTGATCAAACAGCTCCCATTGTTCAAATTGACCTATGCCCTCTGACATGGAGGTCACAAGGAGATCAGATGCAAAGTTGTTTGTCAGATCCAGAAAAGAATTTGAGTTGGGAATACGCAGTGGGTCGTGTTCCCCCTTGATCTCTGTGCTTTGAAAAGTGCGTTTGTCGGTGTCACTACAAAATTTGAAATAAAAATACTGTGAAGGTAACATTTTTCTTCCATTAATGTACAAACAAATTGTTGGAGTTCCAAAGGATATAAGACAAACTAACTTATACTATTACTGGGTTAATGCAGATTTATGTTGGATTGCCTAACTTACAAGGACATTTTGAGGTTTGTTGTTCGGTCTTATTTTCTAGCATTTTTACCTTCAAAAGATTAATAAGAGGTAACTAAAATAAATAGTAAACTTGCGGGTACAACCATGTATAAAAACTCTTTTGTGGGAGTGTTGGCGAACAGTATACTCTGCTCGTCTTCAGGAGAATGAAGCAAGTACCCGCAATTTTACTATTTATTTTAGTTACCTCTTATTTGTCCACACCATGCAAAGCTTCAAACAACACTTCAAAAGACTGTTGTATACGAGGTGTGAATGCCAATGCATACTGAACTCATGTTGTCAAGATCATTCGTTAGTATGAACTTTCCTTCAGACTGGAAAAACGATAAGAAGAAATGTGTGAGACTTGTTTGTTTGTGAGGTTACTTGCTAGGTGCTAAAACTACAGGACTGGGGCCAGTGGTCCAGTGGGTATATCAAGCCCTTAACTGCTTACAAACCAAAAGAACCAGTGGTATAACAGCAACTTACTTGCAATGCCAAAATTGTCTCTTTCCATCGACATCCACACCAAACAAATCAGGAATCATGTCAGCGTTAAAACTAGAAACAGAGGAATAAAAATAATAGTTAGAAAAAGGTTGGGTTTTTTTGAAGGTTTTTTTTAATGAGATATCGCCTTACTCACAAGGCCGGACGGCCACTTCAAGGTGAGGGCTACACTTAACTGATTATGGCCATCGACCCAAATCAACTGCCACCAGGGGCACCTTGCCACCTTCTCCTAGGGCTAAAACAGGGTAACCCCCTTCACTGTCTGTAAGGATGTAGGCATGGGTACCATCCACTAGGAGCCTGGCTGGTAGAGCAGAATGCACTACCTTTTCAACTTTTTACGAAGCAATTATGGTTAAGTGCCTTGCTTAAGGGCACAAGTGTCATGACCGGGATTCAAACCCACACTCTGCTGCTTACAACACCAAAGCTTGGGTTCAGTGAACTAGACCGCTCGGCCACGACACGTTTTTAATGCTTCAGAATCAAGTCCATTGACAATATGGATGCACACAGAAGTTTCAAAGACCAGTTTGAATTCCACATCTCAAAATGACCTCTAGATTGTTGGTAAATAAAATAAATATGTCAAACGATGTTAAAAATATTGTCAATTATTGTTTGCTCATTTAAATATTGTTGTTATAATAATAACACTAAAAAATAACAAGAAGACTCACTCCATCATCAATGGTTGATCCTTGAAATTTCTGGATACTGTTGTAACTGGACCTGTTGAAAGAAGAGCCAAACAAGTTATACAAATATTTTACAACAAAAAGCTGTTTTTACTTATTGATAAGATACTTTTGGTAGCTATTTGATAACTTTTCCTGTTTTTTTTAAACTAAATCGGGTCAAGGTCCGCTTAATTTTCTCAGCTTTGTTTTCCAGACTCTTCACAACACCTCTTTAGAGTATCAAATGTGTACTTCTAATGCCCAAATGCCATAAAACCATTTTAAAAAACAGTATTTTTGAAAAACGACCCACAAACAGAAAAATGTGCTTGCCTGGAGGCAAACATACAGTTCAATGCCATTTATTTACACACATTTAATGGAATTATGATGCCATATTGAGCATGATTTGTAGTAATGGAAATAGGTTAGCTCAAAAGCGAATTTTAAAATTCAGGTCTACGCAAAAAAGCACACATGAGAACAAAAAGATACAAAACTAACACTTACAAACAAATTTGTTTGCAATTTTTTTAACAAATAATATTGAAATACTTGTACTCATTCTCACCTAGTTTGAATTTTCTGGTCTGTCCCCAGTAAATAAAAACTGACGTAGGAACAGTTAAATCAAATACTTTTCCATTTCGTTTCGTCGTAAGTAAAACATCCATCTGTGAATCGCCATCAAAATCACCAGGAACAACACTAGTTATGGTGTCATTTTCCCTGAAAACAAAATGAGTTAGTGTTTTTATAACAACAGTCAAGGGCATCAAATAACAAAAACATTGAAGTTTAATAACGAGAAATCTCCTCGATCCACAAGCGAAAGTAGTAGTCCCGGCCGAATTTCCTTACTTCCGCCAGGTAGTAGTTAATAAGCAGGACAGTCTTTTCAGAACTAAGTATTCTCCGAAATTCCGAAATCTACTCCGCGGCAGTAGAATAAATAGCAAGACAAATTCTCAAAGAACAAAATCTACGCAGCAAAGTAGATAAACATATGGTGTTACTGCAAACCGAATATACAACAAAACATTCTCAAGAGTATTTTAATATTTTCCACAAAGTTGTTGATCTTTTCAAACAAACTCTAGTGGGCGGGTAATCTACATGGTATTACTCTAGTCAGCAAGTTTTATGATTGGTTAGAAGTGGGTAGATTTTACTCATCAATAACCATGTGATTTTGGGCCAAGGAATATCGGAACAGTCCAGTGGATTGTCTGTAGAATGAGGCTTCAAACAACATCATCCAAAATCCTAACTTCAAAGCATGAGTTCTGCTGAGCCCAATTCCATGGCTCTGCTTAGCGTATAATTCCGCGGTAAGCAGAGATATCAAATTGGACCCTGGTTGGAAATGTAGAGTAAGTCGATATCCTACAGACTGAAAAATTCTATCAATATTTAGGTTTAATATGAATGAGAAATTTCACCTTTCGATTGACAAGTTGTGGATGGACTTTGATAAAGTTGTATCACTGCCGTCTGTCTCCTGGTAATACACATCCAAAATATGACCTGTCAAAAGGGAGAAATGTTAGTTCATCTCAAATAATAACGTGTTTTATTTTCATATTAAAAAATTGTCTGTGAAAAGGTACTGAAAATGAAATCTCTAAGACTGCTTGAAATTGTAACTTTTTTCATATTGTCAAAACAAGTTTGTAGGAATATATTTTTTTGGGTGGTCTCATTTATTTTATCCCTTACTTCACTCTATCCACTTCAATGAATAAATCTATTTGAATCAGTGATACAATTACAATCATTACAATCTAAACGAACTAGCACTGACTGGAAGTTAAGTGAGTTGAAGGGCAAGAGCTTGAATGTTTATTTACAATTGATGTCTAAATATGGTACAAATATTATGTATACTTTATAAATGTTTCACTTTTCTCTTTTTTCAGTTACACAAAACAATACAGCAATATTTAACTAAAGATTGATGCATTGTTTTTGATAACTAAATAAAATAGCTAACGTTAAATACTGGAATGAACTGATCACATTTACAATAAGCACTTTTGTGGTAATTATTATATGCCCCATCTTATTCCAGGGGCAGCTTTGTTTACTTCGAACAACCTCTGCTATCTGTGACTCGGCCATCAAACTTCCAATCCATGCATCTTCTACACACATGCCTGAGGTTTGAGCGTTTTTTCTCCTTCTGAGTTTGCCGAGTCCCGGCCCAGTACCAGACAGCAACGAGTGTTCTGATTAATTTTTTAAAAATATCTGCCTCTGAACAAGATGGCACATATTACGGAAAAATGTCCGTATCATCCCACCACTTTCAACCGGATTTATTTGATTTTTTAATGGATGTTGGATTTCATTTCCCTTTTTTAATATTCCTTGTGAGGAATTGGTAGCTAAAACGCTACATTTTGACCTTTAAAAACGAAAATTTAAGTGGACATTTCATGCGCGGATGGAACTCTCACGCACTCGTGCCCACCGCACCAGCAAACAAAGGAACTAAAAGTAAAACTAAAAGTAAACAGAGTGTATTTAACTTTTAAGCAAGCAGCGTTGTGAAGACGTGGTGGCAAATTATCCCATATTAATACTATATTACCACAAAATAATTGTGATAATCATGAAGTCCTTTAATTTCTCCCTAAAGTTTTTGTTAATCTGAACAAATTCTGGATTTGTTTATCTTTAAAGTTTAGGGGGAGGGGCGTGGCTTACCATCTTGTCGAAGAACGAAAACATCCGTCAGTTTATTGGAATCAATGTCCCCATACGCCGCAATAATCCCGTCTGCCGGGCCGCCGTCTGTAAATACTTCATTTGTGGTATCAGTAAATTCAGCAGTATTAATAGCAAAAGAATCGTCACAAAAGACAATCGCAAAATGCGATAAAAGTAACAGAAAAATAGAACTGGGTCGAGACATTTTTTACACCGCAGTCATCATCATGAGAACATGAGAAAGTGTTAATAATAAAATTTAGACAGTAACCAATTACTGGAAATCATATCTACAGCGATGCAATAAAAAGGGTACCAAACTAAGCTCTACGCACGAATTTTGTGAACATGCGCAGTAGTGACCTTTTGGAATTGATCATTTTAAAGATGGCGCTGCCCAGTGACTTCATTGGAACGATCGGAGATGAAGACGAAATATCCGTTGCCTCAGAAGATTCAAGTAGCGATGAGGAGGTATTGTTAATGACACGACAATTCAATTGATGGGATTGTTTTTTCAGTTCGTTAAGGTTTATTTTGGAAGAAGAAAACAATTATTTTGTAACGCGTGAAGAGTGGTGTAAAGTTTTATCACGTGGCGTGGCTACGTGCACATCATACATGTAAAGAGTTCTATTTCCGACACATATGAGAAATCAAATGTGGTACCAAATCAAATTGACATATAACTTGAACTTGAAGTAACAATTTAATTAATAGAATGTGTCAACTTACTTGTTGAAAATAAGGTGTTATAATGAGTAATTACTTAAAATTGTTTCACGTTTCAATTATGGTTGACAATGACAATGCTTAGTTTTGTTAGAATTATATTTTTTTAACATGTTTAATATTTATTCAAATTCAATTGTCCGTTTGTGGTAAAATTAGCATTTAATTTAAAGATAAGGTAATTTATTTTGGTCTAAGGTTAACAACACTCAAGTCATTAGTACAAGTTGACTTAAACTTTTACAGCACTGAAAAAACATACTGATTTACTTGTTTACTCTGTGTCTCGGGTCCTCCTAAAAGCTGACACCTCGCCGACAACGCCGACAACAAGTCCAGAGTGCCGACAACACGCCGACAACAAGTTTCAAATACCTCAAAAGCAGCAAATAAACCAAGAATTTATTAGAAATATGTGTACTATGTAATATTAACAAAAATGCAATGGTATAACTTCACGAAAAGTCTGAATATTTAACCAGGAAAAACCGAACTTACACGGAGTTCGGTCGGATGCCATCTTGGCCTAAAAATCGTGTTTCGACCATTCCATTATAATACGGGTAAGATGGATTTAGCAAAACAACAGAGGGCGGGCGTCATGTGAAGACCTAGCTGTACACAGTGTGAAGGTCTTCACATGACGCCCGGCGCCCGCCCTCTGTTGTTTTGCTAAATCCATCTTACCCGTATAATAATGGAATGGTCAAAACACAATTTTAAGGCCAAGATGGCGTCCGACCGCACTCCGTGTAAGATCGGGTTTTTTCTGGTTAAAAATTCAGTCTTTTCGTGAAGTTATGCCATTGCATTTTTTTTAATATTACATAGTACACATTTTTCTATTAAATCCTTGGTTTATTTTCTGTTTTTGAGGTAGTTGAAACTTGTTGTCGGCGTGTTGACGGCACTCTGGACTTGTTGTCGGCGTTGTCGGCGAGTTGTCGGCTTTTAGTAGGACCGTGTGTCTCTGATTATAAAACTCACTCTCTTTTGGTTTTGTTAGATTTTTAGAATCTGTTTAAAGGCCCTGTACACTATTGGTAAGATCGAAAAACACATAACTTACATGATTTAAAGTAAGTAATGATAGAAAGGGTTCCTTAAAATATTTCTGCCTAAAAAATTCTATCGTTTCTGAGAAATGAGTAAAACAATAGTTTTTATCGCGCGCGACAATTTGAAAAAACAGAAAACACATAAGGTCTCTTTTCACTATTTTCTCGTGACCTCGATGACCAATTAAGCTCAAACTTTCACAGGTTTGTTTGTTCATGCATATGTTGAATCACAAAAAATGTGGACACTGATTTTGAGCTGTTACCAAAAGTGTGCAATACCTTTAACTTGTTGATTTTTTATAAAGAGAATTTAATTTTGTAACCTTTTTTTTAATTTTTGGGGGCTTAATTTTATTTCATTCAATCAATAGGCCATTAAACCCAAGAAGTTGTCTAAAGTGAAGCGGCAGAGGAAGGGCCAAGAGGATTTTTCACGTGATTTCTTCTTCTCAGAGCGAGCATTAAATGAAGAAAGTATATGGAGTCCCAACATTATGTCAACGCTGAAGCCACGAGGCCACACCTTGATTGGCAAAACTACGTCACTGGAACAGAAGATTGCCAAGATTAGAAATGACCGAAGAAAAGTGAGACTTGTGCTGTGATGATTGTTTCTCTTGTTTGTTTACATGTAATCAATTAAAAGTGCTGTACTTGTACAAAAGAAAATTATAAATGAATAGTAATAGTATACTATGAACACTAAATTATAGTAATACGTCATGAACAAGATATTGAAGAAATTACTTACACCGGTTCAGACAGGTGTTCTAGAGTCGCGCTGAACCAAAGTTCGACGTCTGAAACAGTTAGGAGTGACTGGACCCGCTGAAAGTTGAAAGATCGACTGTTGCAGTCGTTCGGAACGACTCTGGAGCGTCTTGGTTTCAGACGTTATCTTGTCATGAGCCGAACCTAATGTAAATGTTATGTTAAGTTGATCTGGAGTCGCTCCTAATCTGTTTGGTTTGGCGTGACTCTTGAACGCCTTTCTGAACCGGATGTTACTTGGTTAAATGTTTAATGCACCCTGAGAATTTAAAAAAAAAATTCATTTCTTATGTCAAAATCTGTAGATAATAAAGAAATTAAACTTTATTTTACTTAATCACTGACTCAAAACACTTGACAATTCTTCTAAAAGGAGAAAGAATCTGAGCAAGTGTCGGAAGTAACAGATGTCGAGAAGGAGGGAGCAGAAAACACATTGCAGAAAGTTGATAACCATGACAACGCTGTTGGTGTTGATGACGACGATGATGATGAGGAGAATGAGTTAGAGGAATTGCAATGGGATCAGATCAAAGTCAAAGCAACCAGTGAAAAAAGACTGAAAAGAAAACAAAAACAAGGTAAGAAGTCGGTCAGTTAAGTTAATGGGTGCATTCGTTTAGCTTCCCCGGGTTGACCCTGGTGTGCTCATCCGGGTGAGCCCCTGACATGAGCTTTCACAGCATTCACACCAATGAATCTTGGGACAGCCGACCGGAACTACTTTCATTGTGTGCATAACGTCCATGGATTCACAAAAACATCGTAAAATAAATATTCTCAAGGTAAAACTGCATTGTTTAATTATTTTACTAGCCCACGTTGATACAAAAGTACTCGTTTTAGAAGAAAAAAAACTTGATGCTTACAAAGTCGCTGTTTTAAGTGTCAAAATGTGTTTCAAACTTCCTAAAAGTGCCCAAACAAAAAAATGGTGTAGTTGTCATGCACTTCGGTCAGCCCCAAGTGACCCGCTCCTCAAGCAGGGTACTTGGGGCAGACCCGGGTGAGCCCAGAGAATGACGTCAAAGCTATTCGAATGCACCGTGGGGAGACCTGGGTCGACCCGGGGAAGCTAATCGAAAGCACCCAATGGTTGATCATCCACTCTAATTTGATCACATTTGCTTATTCCTTACCCATCCATATTTTAGGCAGATACTGATGACTCGATTCTGAACTTAATTTATCAAACAAGTGCAATCCAATATTATACAAGTTTAAAGGTGTTATACAGGATTGGTAAAAAAATAGTCACAGACAGTGTTCATATTATTTTGTTTGATCAACCATATACATGAAATAACAAACCTGTGGAAATTTTGGCTTAATCCGATGTTTGAGTCTGGAGAAAATAGTGAAAAACCATGCACAATTTTCAGCATGTACACACATTGTCCTTAATTTTGGTTGTAGCAACCGATTTCACCACCGAAATCAGCTGTTGCGTTTTTTAAGGTTTTCAGATGCAGTTTTATTGAATATGAGTTTTATGACTTTATTTCAGAGGGAAATATTTCACAGAAAAAATGGTTCTAGTATGAACTTTATCATCAGTAAGCTTTCAGACTAAAATTAAACAATGATGTTTTTATCCTTACCAATCCTGTATAATACCTTTAATCTGATACAATATCTCTCTTGTATTAAATACTTCACAAAATTTTTTGTTTTTGTTCAACCAGAAGCTGTATGATGCACGCATTACTTTTGATAAACTTTGAAGAATTTAAAAAAAAACTTTTTAGAAATTGTTGAATTTTTTTAATTTCAGCGGGGGATGATTCTGATTCTGATGATTCTGAGACGCAGAAAGCCAAGTTCTTTGCTGATGTCCCTGAGCTAACTGGCTACAGCAGTTTCCAAGAGATGAATCTGTCCAGACCACTACTCAAGGTATACATTGCATCATTTTTTATATTGGAGGCTGATCATTGATGTAACTATGACCAAATAACTCTGATGTTTCCAATTTTTTTAAGTAGATTAAAGGCACCGTACATGTTTGGTAATTACTCAAAATATATATTAGCATAAAAACTGACTTGGTAACGAGCAACAGAGAGCTGTTGATAGTATACAACATTGTGAGAAACGACTCCCTCTGAAGTAACATAGTTTTTGAGAAAGAGGTAATTTCTAACTAAAATAATAAAAACTTCTTGCAAGAAGTCTTTATTCCTATCTGAAAGCACACAAATTTGTACAACAAGGGTGTTTTTTCTTTCATCATTTTCTTGCAACTTTGATGACCAATTGAGCCCAAATGTTCACAGGCTTGTTATTTTATGCATATGTTGGGATACACCAAGTAAGGTCTTTGACAATTACCAAACGTGTTCAGTGCCTTTAATATTAGCTTGTTGACCGTCATCAAGTTGCCCCTGTTTGGATGGCTGAATTTCTGCATAAAGCTCTTTATACCCACTTTCTCTCTACAGGCAATTAGCGCAATGAACTTTGTGATGCCGACTCCTATCCAAGGCAAAACCATCCCCATGGCTCTACTTGGAAAAGACATATGCGCTTGCTCTGCTACTGGAACTGGTAAGTTAATACGCCACTGCGGGAAATACTCGTTGGTATTGTGTGTCAACAAGGGACACTAAAAAGAAATCTAAAAGAAATCAAAATGTATTGTTTCCCGATTTCTTTCACTCGTGGCCTAGTGGTTAAGAGCACCAGACTCAAGCTCTGGTGTTTCGGATCAGCGGAGTGTGGGTTCAAGTCCTGGTCATGACACTTGTGTCCTTAAGCAAGACACTTAACCATTATTGCTGCGTCCTTCGGATGGGACGTATAGCTGTAGTTCCCATGTGTTGTTATAAAAACTATCAATGCACGTTAAAGACCCACTTATCGCTAAGAGAAGGGGTTCGCCCCGGTGTGTCTGGCAGTGCATTTATCTTCAATCATTTGGAGGCAGATGGAAGAAGAAGAAGAAAAGTCCTCTGTTTCTGTTTAAACAACAAGCTACAGTTTGTTTGTTTCTCTAACCCACCACAGGTAAAACGGCAGCCTTTATGTTACCTGTTCTGGAGCGCCTTCTGTACAAACCCAAACAGCTAACAGTTACACGTGTTCTGGTTCTGGTGCCAACTAGGGAGCTTGGTGTACAAGTACATACTGTTACAAGAGAATTGGCACAGTTTAGCAATGTAGATTGCTGTCTCGCTGTCGGTAAGTTGAAACCTTAAATTAGGCCTTGAAATTACCAACGGCACCGGCCGTCGGTGCCCTGTGCCAGTGCCGCGATGCCCTCGAAATTACCGATAATTCACGGCAATATATTGCCGTGCCCTTTTTTATCCAACTGCCGTCGGTGCCCTTTAGTAAAAATGTAACATGCATGTTAAATGTCCGCTTACAAATTTACATTTTTATGGTTCGGAGAACCGTTGAAAATCCACTCAAAGTTCCGCGAAATACAGACCACATTGCGATCACGATGTACACAACGCACTCCGTGCGACACGCAAGCAGTAACGTTGTTTACAATTTACAGGCTTGTAGTCTTTGTTTCGTGCGTGCTAAGAATCATTCAACGCGAGAGGGCGTTTTAGAACAATGTGATAGCATAAGAGTAAACGCCCTCTCTTGATGAAATATACAGTGCATTACACGATAGCATACAAAACCAGTTACAGACGCCTTGACGAAAGACTTTACGGAAAAAAGGGTTTTCCCCCAAAAATGCAATATCACATCGCTAGTGCGCGGGCTAAAACCGAATACAGCACTGTCCTCGCTGGTATGCACACACATTCCGTCGACAGCATGGTGTGCTGAGCAAGTTCCTTGGAAATTTTTAGCTTGTTTACGAAAAACTACGCAACGTGTTGGCTTCTTTTACAAAAATGACACAATTTAGAATACCCTGAATGAACAGAAGGATTATTTTACTGTACAATGTAAGATTTGTTTCCTCTTTATTTGTTTAGTTTTGCGGGGGTTTTTGCAATGTTTTTGATCACATGCACGGTTGTGTAATTTGTTGTTTTACCTTAAATTTTGTTTCTGAAACAGAAATGGTTAGCTGTCTTGTTAAATTTAGTTTTTGCCGTGATGCCCCCCAAATTCTACAAAAAATGCCGTGGTGCCTTTTTTACACTTACAAAATTGCTGCGATGCCCTTCAAATTCTAGAAAAAGCAAGGCAAATATTGCCATGCCCTTTTGAACATGAAGTTCGAGTCCTGTTAAATCCGTGAAGCATTTCCAATAAAGTAAATTTTTCCCAAAAGAAATAAAATATTAAGCTTTTGTAAAACATCCTTGTTCTTCAAGAGATGGGTTTGTTGAAAATGTCAGCTAATTTCTTTGGCTCTTTATCATGTAGCTCGTTAAAATATATTTAATGCATTTTATTAAAACAAATTTAAATCGGTGTAGTTGGAGTTACTTTAACAGATATCAACATTATTAAGAAATTTGGCCTTTGTTTCATCTTTATAGGTGGTTTGGATGTCAAACTCCAGGAATCTGCATTGAGGAAAGGTCCTGATATCGTCATAGCAACACCAGGTCGTCTGATTGATCATTTACATAATGCTCCGACCTTTGACCTGAAGGATGTAGAGATCCTCATCCTTGATGAAGCTGACAGGTATTAACACACAAAAATTGCTTGGTGAAACATGTGCTTAGGGATCTTTTCAAAAATGTTGAAGTTGGATAGAGAATAGTACCCTCCCTCCCCCAAAGTAGTACTTAGTGTGTCACTATCAATGTACATTAAAGAGGCACGTCGTTGCCTTTGGATTGGGTACTTTGGGTATAAAAAACATTTATTTTGAAATAAATATGTTTGGAAAGATATTTTAAATGTAGAATATAATTATTCACATAAATATCCCTTGAAATTGTGTGTTTTTTTGTAATTTCATTGACAGAACACAGTCCACTATTTTGTAGAACCAAATATTTTACTCCACAAAGTGGCAGTCTGTATGTTCCGTGTGTGTCTTTCAAGAGGCAAATTTATGTTTTTTGAATCACTACTCGGTGATTACAAAACACTGTAGGTGTTTTAGTGCGTGAACAACTCTTGAAAAGGATAAGGAGCAGTTCCAAACAGCAAAGTTTTGAAAGATTTGAAGGCAATGTGCCTCTTTAAAGGCACTGTACACGTTTGGTAATTACTCAAAATATATATTAGCATAAAAACTGACTTGGTAACGAGCAACAGAGAGCTGTTGATAGTATTAAACATTGTGAGAAACGACTCCCTCTGAAGTAACGTAGTTTTTGAGAAAGAGGTAATTTCTCACTAAAATAATAAAAACTTCTTGCAAGAAGTTTTTATTCCTATCTGAAAGCACACAAATTTGTATAACAAGGGTGTTTTTTCTTTCATCATTTTCTTGCAACTTCAATGACCAATTGAGCCCAAATTTTCACAGGCTTGTTATTTTATGCATATGTTGGGATACACCAAATGAGAACACTGGTCTTTGACAATTACCAAATGTGTACGATGCCTTTAATACAATGTTCACAGTCTCTCTCCCACATAAAATAAACCCAAAACAGTGTAATCAACCTGAGTGCCTGCTAGATTTTTCAGTCATTTTACCCAAAGATTGTGTTTTCTCTGTTGATTCTACTGTAGATATATCAACAGATTTTATAGATATACATAGCCTCTGACTCCCTCCCTCGTCAGACTCTTTGTATGACTGTGAAATGTTGATGCTTGACTATGGACAGCCTCTTAGCAATTTGTTGATTTAAAATGAAGCACAACAAACCTACACAAGAAAAGAGGTTCTGTGTGATAACAATTATGAATGTTAGCCTTCGAGAAAGACTCTGCTAGGGTCAAAACGTCAGGCCATTAATTTTGTTTTCTTCATTTATACCGAAGGTCCTTTTGGTTGGTAAGCAGTTTGCAAGAGCTAATTTTATTTTCTCAACAATTATGAATGTGATTTTTGTTTAGGATGTTGGATGAGTATTTTGCTCAGCAGATGAAGGAGATCATCAGGTTGTGTTCACACAGTCGTCAGACCATGTTATTCTCAGCTACCATGACAGATGAGGTAATTCATTCATTGTGACAATAGAGCCATTGTCAAATGTCGTGGTTCATCCATCTTGGTGGGGTTTCTTGCATTTCAAACTGTAAATTAACCAAGGGTTAAAACCTCGCTCCTTTAAAGTCACTGGACACTTTTGGTAATTACTCAAAATATATATTAGCATAAAAACTTACTTGGTAACGAGCAACTTTTGCTTATGTTGTTAATATATCTTCTAATCATTTGAAACTTCTTTCTTCGTCCTTTGAAGGTTAAAGATCTTGCAGCTGTGTCCCTGAGAAACCCAGTTAAACTCTTTGTTAACGAGAACACCGATGTAGCATTCAACCTCCGCCAGGAGTTCATCCGTATCAGACCAAACAGAGATAGTGATAGAGAAGCTATTGCTGCTGGTAAGACCAAGGAGCTTAAGAATAAAGCTAAATGATATCTGCTTCATATACGGCTGTGTCCGAATTGGCGGCTACGGCTACAGCTAGATCGCATGCGTCGAAGTATAGGATGTCCTTAGCACCGTAGCTGTAGCTGCCAATTTGGATACGGCCTTGACCTTGTAAAGCCGATGAAAGCACATTGTCAATTATTGAATTGTGCATTTATTTCAATCTTCTTTTGAAGAAGTGATATAATGAGAAACTAAGATAATTTTGTTTTTTGTTAGGTTGAACCTTACTAAATTCCTTACTAAATCTCCATGCAAAGTTTCAAATCCTACTTAAAAATGGGTTCTTCTTGAGAAAACACTGAATATTAGTTTAAACCAGTTAACTAGATGATTACCACATGACAAAAACAATAAAACAAATCAATGATGCTTGCTATTAGAGAGATTTGTTATAGTTTTAATTTCTCTTTGTGTTGCAGCATTGTGTTGTCGGACATTCCACGATCACTGCATCATGTTTGTACAGACTAAGATTCAAGCTCATCGTCTGCATATCATCCTTGGTCTATTTGGACTCAATGTAGGGGAACTTCACGGCAATCTCTCTCAGGCACAGGTAAGGAACATTTCTCTTCACTGTCGTCCACAACATTGGTCTTGGAAATATACGATTATTCAATAGGTGTAGAACCTGGAGAATGCTGTGTGTATAGTAATCTGTGTGTATCTGCTTTGAGTCTATACTCATGCACACTGCCATCGTGGCTGTATGGCAAATTTGAGCTTTCCCATTGGTTAATCTGGTAAATTTTGCCATACAGGAAGGTATTGACACTCAATGTCCACAGCTGACATAGAGGGCGTGCTCAGCAGACACAGACCAGAGCTGTACATTGAGAGAGTTGCGACAACTTGCGATTAGAAGTCATTTTGTGTCAAAAAAACGCATGAGTGAATACAGGGTGCCAGACTAGTCTGCCCATTGGGTTGTGCTGCATTTGGACCGAAAATGGCGTCCAGCAACCACATGACTGAAGACAACTGGTCCCTCTATGTCACAACTCTCTCAATATATAGCTCTGATACAGACGACAATTGAGCTCAGCATTCTCTTGGTTCTATTCCCATTGTTTCGTCCAATCCATTCTCGGTTTTTCATAAAGATATCAGTAAGAATCAAGCTATGAAAGTTTTATTTCAAACATGCACAAAAGAGAGGTTTGACACCCAAAATGACGCGCATTGTTCGGGGCGCGTTCGGGGTCTATAGAAATTAATAGGTCCCCCTTGCATAACGCAAAACGCTACAGATACGCTGAGGTCACGTGCACGTTTTTACGCACAGAGAACAGCTATCGTCCAATGATCTGCCTTCTTTTTGAGAGTGTGACGTCATATGCAATGGGTCTATAGTATAATTTGTTCTGCTGTGTATCTGACAAATGCTGTTTTTCTCTTTCAGCGTTTGGAAGCTCTTCGACGATTCAAGGAAGAGAACGTTGATGTTTTGGTCGCTACAGATCTTGCTGCCAGAGGTCTTGATATTGAAGGAGTTAAAACGGTAAGATCAGCTAAAATTAATATTGATGCGTCATTTAAATGTAGTTGGTACAGAATCTCATTCCAGAGGGGCAATCAAAATGCCATTTTTTCAAAAATATTTTTTCTCATATATTCCGTTTAACATTGGGATCTTGATGGAATGAATAATTTTTCTGTTGGTTTTGTTTTTGTCCTGTAGATTATCAACTTCACTCTGCCAAATACTCTTAAACACTACGTACACAGAGTAGGAAGAACTGCTAGAGCAGGCAAAAGTGGACGGTAAGTCAGATCTTAAGTCTGGTTTTGAATTTTTTTTTAGCAATGTCCCCATTGGTTCTGTAAACAAAAGCGAAGTGAGAACAGCCTAGCTCTGTCAAAACACCTTTTAGTTAAAGTCCTCAGTTTAAACGGTTAGGCATGCTCACAATAACTGAACAAGAATAGAGAAAACTCTCCCTGGTTACCAGTGACAGAAAGTGGTGCAAATTAAATCCATGAAGATACCACATCGTTTATACACTTACCTGTCCTACAAGTTTGACAAGTGTGTGCTTATTTCTTTAAATCTGCTTTTGATCTTTTTTTTTACAAAGAAATGAAAACCTACCTGATTTTAATGGGGAGTTTTTAGTGGACTGATTATTTTTTGTCTTTGTTTGTTGTTTTTTTGTTTGTTTATTAATTTCCACTCAAGTAAACAACAAGTCATAAATCAACGGCTTTGAAGAAAATAATACATATTGAGCAGAGGGCCATCTAGAAACCCATAGGGCTTGTATCGATGACCCTATGTAGGTGCCAATGGGAAAGTGGGTGTATTCATACAAGACTAGAAATTAATGGAATTTTGAATGTTTTTAAGTTTCCGTTTGTTCTGTTTGCTCCTTTGGTAATAGCGGTCCCCACCTCTGGAACAAACTCCCTCCTGAAGTCCATCAGTCTGACTCGATGACGAAATTCAAGAAACTGTTGACTGAAATGTTCAGAGCTCATTAATTTGTTTATCCGTGAATCTCTTTTTAGTTCAGCGCCTTGATCTAGTGTTGTCTAGGTATGTGCGCTTTATAAGAACTCTGTATTATTTTTATTATTATTATTATTTCTATCTTATTTTACAGAGCTGTGAGTCTTGTAGGAGAACGTGAGCGGAAACTACTGAAGGACATTGTTAAGAAGGCTAATAACCCTGTTAAAAGTCGTATAGTTCCCCAAGGTGAGATGTATTTCACATCTTCATTGTTGTAACCTTACTAATTTAGATTTAAATAGTCCATCTTCAAAGAGAGTTCGAATGTCAGAAGCAAAATGTTTCGATAACGGGGTTTTTTTGCCAGCTTTATTTATTTGTCAACTCACATAGGCTTACACATGTTCATACGTTAAGCATTCACGAACAATGTTGTACAATTTAAATCAGCAATATTATTAGCTTAGTAAATTGTTATTATTTTTTGTATCATTCGTGCTTATTTAAAACTGCACTTCTAAATAATGACAAAGTTAGGGGACAGCTACATTGGTGGTACATAAATATATCAAGTTTTTAGACAATAGTCTGTTTGACAAACAATAAGCATGTATCCTACATGTACCTTTTTGCTTCTTTTTTTCTTTCATCATTCTCTTTGTATCTTAATTATATACACTTTGAAATGAGAACAATAAATCCATTAAACAAAGTTATATTATATAGATTCCGTAACAAAAGCAAGTGGAAAGGGTTGACCTTTGATTCGGGCACGCCTTGACACTTCTTTTATAAATCTTTTGAAGAACAAAATAATTTTTAATAACGTTAATCATTCTGTGATTTGTCATCATTACCAACACTGTACTTTTTCTTGATTCAAAAAGAGTAAATGCAACAGAAGAAGAATTACAAATACTGTACCTCATCCTGGATCAAAGATTTAGTATCTTTGAATCAAGATGAGGTACGGCATTTGTTATCAAGTCTCGAAGAGAAGACCTGCCAGTTACTACAGTTTTTGCAAAATTTACAAAACCATACCTTTTGGTGGATATTCCTATTGTTAGTTTTACAATCTTGACCATGACTGTTATCTTTTTTAAGATGTTATACAAAAGTATCGAGACAAGATTATCAGCATGGAGGAAGACATTGAGGAAGTGGTGCGTCTTGAGGAGGAGGAGAAGGAGATGAGAATAACTGAGCTTCAGATGCACAAAGCAAACGCCATGTTAGAGCATCAGAGGGAGATCTTTAGTCGACCAAAACGGACATGGTTCCAGACGCACAAGGAACGCAAGATTGAACGGGGTAAGGAGCCCTGCTGTATGCCTTTATCTTTTTACCACCATGTTGGTCATGTTCCCTGTATGCAATAGTTGTTATGAATGCAGAGTATTGTTTTTATGAAAAGGGGCCAGTCTATCTTCCCATCCAGCCTCGATTTGGTTTCATTGATAAAACCTACAGTCAGATTGAGATGGATGGGTCTGAAGTGGTACTAAGAGTTTATTCCGGAATACGTTGACAGCTTCCAAATACAGAAAAAAATGCTGTGATGACAAAGTGCTCATTCATAGCCATCACCCAAACATATCCTTATATATCAGTCCATGATAATACCTCAATACAGAGAAACCATTATACCCACAAGTGCCAAGTGTATAATTTTTGTTTACCCTTACACCGATGTGTATTATGCACTGTTTACTCAGTACTTTCCCGAGTTCTGTGAACAAAATTCACAGGCAAATCACTCGGATGGGATTCGAACCCACGACCTTTGCATTGCTAGAGCAGATGTCTTACCACTAGACCACCGTGCTAGCGCGGTGGCTAGAGGCAGTTCTAAATGTGTTAGCAGCGGGTACCGCAACAATTTAATAGATGTTAACTTTGCATTGGGGATAAAGACAAAAAATTGTTTTTACCTGTACACCAATGTGCCAAGTGGTTGATGCTCACTTTATGGATGTTATCTTTCCAGAGAACTTGACGCTTAATCCAGAGAATATTAAGAAATCCAGGAAAAAGGCAAAGAAACAGGAGGAAGATGAAGATCCAGTAAGTAAACATTTCAGTTAACTCTTTAGCAATCACGCAATATTAAACATAGCTTCATTCACTCCTCACCGCGCCACGGAAATTCACATGATTTTTCGGCCGTACCTAGAAATCCTCAGATAACTTTCGTTGTGATTATTTTCTTTTGTTAAACTTAGGTTTATTTTGTAGAGGATGAAATTATTTTTTGAATGTTTTGCACAGTTGTTTTGTTTGCTTTACCAAATTGAAGCTTTGAGATTGGAAACATAAGACAGATCACGTAAACGTTTGTTACGTGGAAAGTGTGCTAAACAGTTTTCTCAACTGTACTGTCGTCTCAAAGGAAACAAAGCTACAAAAGTGATTGAAAATAATCACAACATACCTTTGGAAATAAAAACGAATGCCTCTGTTACCAACAGAAAATTTCTGTACCTAAAACCCTCTGTAAAATCCTTTCAAATCACGTTACTCCGTGTGTAAAAACACCAATAAGTTTATCGCGAAACAAGCGGAAGGTCGCCATTACTGTGTACATGTGTGTGTGATACGTGGTAAGTACAGTACGGTCCGCAGTCACACAGAGAAAAAACAGCTACTCGTTGTGCTTCACACATGCATTGGTGAAAGGACCTCTGTCTTTTGAACTTTTGGAGGTGGACCTTGTCATTTTTTGTTTTGGCGACCTTGTGTTATTTTTAGACTATTGTCGTCTTGAGATCGCGCTCTATCTAAGGCTTTTTGCTGTGTTTTAATCGCATGTTTAGAAAGCAAAATACAACATGTCAAGCTTCAATGGCGGTTGCAGGCAGTATACAGAGTAATAGGCAGCGCGGCTACGGGCGGTATGCGTGCTAAAGGGTTAAGAAAACAATGTTGTAAGTCTCGTCATTTTTTTCTGAATTTACTAGATAACTATGAAAACATTTCCATAACCAACTTGCTGTGATGACCATTTTTTTGTCTTACAACTTTAGGTTGATCGTCGTATGCAGCGTGAGGTTGAGAAATCTCAATTGTTTGCAGCCAGGGAAGCCAAAAGGTCCAGGAAAAGTAACCTGATGAAAGGGATCAACACACAAGAGAAAATCACAGGTAGAAACATGTATTCAGATTTAAACCTTTCTTAGGCCTAAACAATAGTATATTTTGCATGACGGATCAAAAACAAATAAGGGGGAGGGGGTTCAGAATTTTGTTTACATGACTTTAAATGCTTTTTGCCTATTGGACACGCACTGCAACAGTGTTTTAAAAAGGAATTCAAAATATATTTTAGAAGAAAACGTGTATTGTAGCCGTTATGAATACTCATTTGTGATATGTCTATGCGAAGGTCAAGAATAAATTTAAACCTTTTTACAGTAAATTTTTGTGGAATTTTCATTTTCTTTTGCTTGTAAAATAGATTGTAGAAAATAGGTTTGGTCGCATTTTGAGGTTGATAGGATTATGCCAAGTGTGCATTTTGTTATGCCTTGTTGCTGCTGCTTTCTTTCCCTCTTGTCGTCTAGCATTTTTTGTTGGATCTATTTTTTTTTTTTAAGTAAGGCCTAAAAAAAAATGTTATGTTGGCGTAACGGGCCAGAAAAAATAGGGTAGGTAGGTCAGGATTTTTTTTTTTTTTTTTCCATAACAGATAAACAAACCTTGTGAATTCCAGTTAACTGTTTACCTGTTTCTACCGTTCAAATCAAAACTTTAAGCCAGCGGATTTCAACACACTCCAGGTTTAATAGAACACTATACCCACTCTTAAGGGTCACAGAACCAGGTCATAAAACCACAAAGACATAGCATGAGTGGCTTGTGGTTCGAATGAAGCAAGAGCATTACAAACTAAAACAATGTATAACAAACTGCAGAGGATTAAGATAAGACGTAATTGGATCTCAATAGGAGTGTCAATCATTCTCCCAGGGCTAGAGAGTGTCTGGGGCTGACATTAAATAAAGAAAAGGATGTCAGTCTTTTTTTTTTTCACTTTCATCTTCGTTTGTGGTAGGAAAGTTGTTTTTTTAATCATTGACAAAACTTCAGCTGGGGGGAAAAAAAGTTGAACAAAAATAAAAATATCCAGGGTCGGCCATATTTTTAGGGTCGGTCGGGTTACGCCAAGATAACAATTTTTTATTTAGGCCTAATTGTTGTTGGGAAGCACAGTGACTATGATCAAACTGCATAGTTGTCCACGTTTGAATGTAGTAATTTCTAATTTGAAATATGTTATCGATTCAATGTCTTGTGAACTTGATCACTTTTTAGGAGACACAAAAGCTTTCAGTAAAAAAGGAAAGAAGCAGAGTGGACCTCGGAAGTCATCATTTGAGAGAGAGTTGACAAGCACAAATAAAAGATCTGTCAAACAGTTCCGCAGCAAGTGAGTAGTAAAAACAACCAGACTAGCCTGTAGGTGTTAAAGGCATCGTACACGTTTTGTAATTGGAGCCTATTGTTTGTTTCAAACCTATATAGTTGTAGATATATACCATAAAACTAACCTGTGAAAATTTCATTTCAAAACGTGGTAGCGTTTTTGAGATATTTCCGAAAATCTGGAGCAAGAAGTCCACGCAGGAAGAATAATCTGCATTGGAATACATACTCAGATTCAAATGTTTTGGGGGATAAAAAGTGATATATTTTTCCATAACCGCAGTACTTTGAAGTGAAAAGTTTCTCAAAATGCATTATACTATCCAAAGCTGCTGTACTTCTTCCAAGTAAGTTTTTATTGTCATTTATTATCAGAGTCATTACCAAACGTGTACGATGCCTTTAACACCTGTGTAACCATGTTCCTTTGTATGATTTTCAATTTGTTTTTATGTTTCTTCATTGTTTATAGAACTCACGAAGCAAGGAAAGAGCAGCAACAAGCACAGAAGATGTCATCTAAAAGTGGAAAACAAAATAAGCCAAAGAATAAATTCAGCAAGAGAAGGAAATGAAAAGAGTTCCTTCATGTATTTTTAAACGGTTGTCTTGAACATTCTTTTGTTTGCGTTGGTTTCTCATTTTACCAGATTCCTTTGAGCCTCTTTGATATGAATACCAATTAAATAACAAGTTTTCTTTGGTAGGTGTTGAACCTTAGACCACTGTTTTACCTCTTGATTCAACAGGTTAATTGGGGATTGGGAAAGCTGACTATAGCAAGTATTAACAACGGACATTCTGTCACCGTTCTCACGAAGAGTCGATTCTTTAAAAAGTCATACATTTTGGCAAATCTATGTTTTACACATTTTTGATGTTATTATTGACATCAACACTTTCCCTAACTTTCAAGTGATGAATCGTTATATTTGTTTAATAACACTAATTAGCACAAGGACAACTTTACAAAATTTACATTTTTGCGTTTTCACAAACGGCCACATTTCGATTTGCCATTTTTTACATTGAAGTACATAGCGCTGGCACTGTGCCAAAAACTAACTCTGCATTTTGAGTTTTCATGAAGAGATACTTTGGATGACAGACACTTTCGTCTACGCATTGGTTTGTTCCGAAACGCTGAACACAGACCCCGTTTGTGCAGTTCTCACGAAGAGACACTTGTGTAAAACAGTTTATTACTCATTAATTAAACTTACAATGATTAAAATAACAGATTTACATGATTTAGGAGCTCGCCTTTCATGCTCGGTAAAATGTCAAAGTTTAAATGGCAAACAGTGTCAGAAAGAATTATTTCAAAAATAGTTTAACTTCAAACGCGGTTTTCTCAAAACATGAAAGTTTGGCTGCAGGGGCTAAATTGTCTCTTCGTGACAGTGGTGACGATTGTGTGGTACCAGCGTGTACCAATTTTGGCGCTTTCCTTAAAACTACATCAGCTGCCAAGAGAGGTTGCATGCTGTGTTGCCAACAGTGCTTCAAACTAAATCAGTCACAAGAACCATGTCTGCTCTCGTTTACAAGACATCAAGCAGTCACCATTTTTGTCTTCTAGCCTCATTTGTTTTGGATTCAGTTTCTTTGAGAGGGTTAAAGAGAAGATTGATGTACCATGAGTAAGGTTTTTATTTCGCACAAGACCTCGCAGAACTGTTATTAGCAAAAAACAAAAAAAAAGTTATTTTGTAGATATACTTCTTGAATGTCTTGTTTACTCTTGCGGTGGAAGTCAGGTTTATTTATGTATAATCTTACTGGCATTGAGGGAACCAGACAAAATGGCTGCATAATGTGAAAGGCTCAACTTCATTGAGATGCCAAACAGAATCGTTTTTCTGTTAACATTTTGCTTTTTAGAAATTAAGCAGTTGTCTATGCTTCAAAGCAAATGTGCTTCCAGATCATCTCCATGAAACTGGACCACGATTTTCTCAATGCATTGTTCAGAATACAATAACTAAGACCTTAAAGGGTGTGTACAACATTGGTAAGGTTGAAAATATAAATGTTCACAGATTTGCACATAACTTACATGGTATAAAGATGGTAATGGAGGAAAAATTCCTTGGAAATAGTTTTGCTTGAAATGCTATAGTTTTTAGGAAATGAGTAAAACAATTAGTCTTTATCACTGGTGATAAAATCCGATGTTTGAAAACAGTGAAAATATATAGTGTTTTTTTTCACTGTGTTCTCATGACCCCGAAGACCGATCTAGCTTAAACTTTCACAGGTTTGTTATTCAATGTATATGTTGTGTCACATGAAGTTTGGATACTGGTCTTTGACAATTACCAATGTTGTACATTTGAAAAAATATTTTTCATAAAATTTCAAATTTTACTTTGTAATGCTTAATTATTACGGCAAAATAAACATAAACAATAAGTTTGACCAATCAAACTTGTCTTTTTTGAACTGTTTGCAAATTTCTTAGGAAACTTCTCTAAGAAACTAGCCTTGCCATTTAAGATTGAAATTGTGTGCCTGATTTTGTCTTGCAACATAAGTAAGCACTTTATTTAGCATCAACTTTAAAATGGCTATCCCTTTAATTTTTTAAGATTCATTGTAGGAAACTACAGAGTTAAATCCCCAGCCTGTCAACTTTTCCAAGATGTGAACTTTTCATGTCAGAAATTCAAAAAGTCAATTGAGAAAGTTTCACTTGAAAATCCGCTTTTTTAAAATAAATTCCTTCACAACTGTTAAATTTAATAAATTAATTTTAGAATTTGATTTATTTTAAAACTGGGATTGGGGTGTTCTGTAAATCATCTATTATAAGCGGACACAATTTTAAATCAGTTTGGTTGATTTTATGAAAAAATAAATAGTGACCTATTTGCGTTTTTTGCTAGACTGCGGATGTTTATTGTATAGGTGGTGCACTCAAACCCTGATAATAATTGATTCTTATCCCTCCGCTCGTCGAGTGCTGGTCCCCATGTTCGCGAATATCAATACAGCAACAGTCGTCTAGTGCCAGCGAAGCTCTGTCGTTCGTATCGTGGCTATTTTATGCTTATTAGTTTAGGGACATCCTTTATTTGTTTTCCCGCATATCATCCGGACAAAAAATCATTTAGTGGGAATTTTTAGCTATGGATTTGAATAATATTGTATTAAAATGTACCTGTCAAGAGGGTGTTTTGAATTGTTTGAACTTTCATGTTAAACAATTCTAATTTCCGGGTCAATTTAGGGGTTTAAGTTTTGCCCGATTTTATCGTAGGGTTACAATTTTTATCAAATGGCGTCGTACGGTGCAAAAATGGCGGAGGCCATTTTCAACAGTTTGTCGGGTAAGATATAAAACCGTTGTATTTCACTCTTTATGTAGCCGAAAATGACAAATAAAAACCTTGGTCAGTTATATAAAACATCAGGGATCTCGTTAATAGTAAATTCATGAATTGGTAAATTGAGATTGACCTTAAATAAGTGTTTTCTGTCGCAACGTAAGGGTCAACAGTCTTGAATTCCTTAAACAGTCGCCTTGCACACACTGTAGAAATGCATGTTGAGATAGGGAAAATAAACAGCCGCGAATGTGTAACCTATGGCAAATGCAACCAACGTGTATTGAAGTATTGTTTTGCACGGGTCGTTGAGTTTGAAACGGAATGCAGTAGTACAGTGAAGTAATGTAAAGTTAACGGCTGTTCGATATTTTCCTCCATGATTCAGCCAATCGATTAGGTTCGGAATGTTGGAGGCAACTTCAAATTAACACTATTATTTAATACAAACAACTAAAGAACAAATGCCATTATAACATATTATAATATATTTAAGATAGAATTATGATTACAGATAAATCTGCAAGCCCTTCTCAAAATGGCTTAAAACTTTGTTGACTATTTTTTTGATGGCCTGCTTAAAAATTCAATCTGTTCCTTGCTCTATGATTCAACCTTTTCAAGTTCTCAGTTCAGTTTTTGCTTTGATTTGAATATTTTAATTAGCCATAAAATCTTCAAAATTAGAGTAAAACGTAGAATATTCGAGAAAACAATTAAGGAGACACAAACTATACGATACGTATTTTTAAAGTTAGTTTATTTTCTTAAAGGCTGCTTTAATATAGAATAAGAAATAAGGCCAAAACATGATTTCAAGGGGAAATTGAATTTTCTTAATGGAAATTCATCAATAGTAATTAGGCTAGTTGTTTCACGGTTGTTTTTTATCACTTTCTGGTTGTCTGAAACAGTGGAAGAGAAAATTAAAACTAACTAAGGAAAAATGTGCTTTTTTTGCTCTTACTTAAAATATAAAGGGACCATAGGCCACAAGATAGGTTACCACTTAGGCGCAATCTTGGCTCGATTTCATAAGGCGCTTAGATTCATCTTAAGATGTGTTGTCAATATTACCATCGTGATTTATATTGTGACATATTAACACTGTTCTTAGCAGTTAAGATTGGTTCACAATTAAGATAAATCTTAGCTTTTTGGGAAATCGATCGAACCCATCAGGTCATGTTTCGTCGACTAAGGAAGGTTGATTGTTTAAAAGAGCACAGGTACCCGGTACAGGTCATAGGTTAAAAAGTCAATACTGGACGTTGAGTACCTCCATGGGTTAACAAGATAGCCCCTTTAAAGTAACTAATAAACGAGATGTAGTGCAGGCCTTGTAATTAAAAAAATGTTTTTTGAAGTATCCACCAGGTTCTTAAACTGCTTTTTATTATGTCCACTGGAAGTGATCGCTCAGATATTATACACTTGAACATTCAGATAAATTAGTCTGAAGAAATTTCTAAAGAGTGAATTTTCCAGGATACTGCAGAGATTATTTTGGGTGATAATTAATATTGGATGTGTTCAGAAAGCTTAACCTTTGACCTTTTAATATCCCTTGCAGTAATGGACACCAACCAGCAGGCAACTTGTCTGATGGAGGGACAGCCACAACATGTTGTGCAGACAACGGTTACAGGTGAGAAATAATTATGATACATCATTAAGAACGAGTAGGTGTCTTGTTAGGAGTTACAGTCAGTCCTGCTTGATTATTTTTGTAATCCAATTCATTGAAAAGGCATTTTTTAAAAATTCATTATCAGTAAACACCACAATATCATTTTGTTTTGAAATATTTTGTTTATAATCTCGGAAAGAGAAAAATTGTTCAAAGGTATTGTACACGTTTGGTAATTGGAAACCACTGTTTGTTTCAATCCGTTAAAGTTGTAGATATACCATAAAACTAACCTTTGAAATATTCATTTCAAAAGGTGGTAGTGTTTTTGATATTGCCGAAAATCTGGAGCGGTTATGTCCATTCAGGAAGAATAGTATGCATTGGAATACACACTCTGAGAAGAGTTACGGCCGTAACACTTCTCAGATTCAAATTTTGGGGGATAAAAGTGATATTTTTTTTTCCAAAATCACAGTACTTCGAAGTGAAAAGTTTCTCAAAATTCATTAAAGGGATCCAAAGCTGCTGTACTTACAACCAAGTAACTCATTACCAAACGTGTACGATACCTTTAAAGATTTATTATACCTAAACATGGTCACTAAAAATGAACTTTAATATATCCTCCCGTGTCCGGTTTTCGATGTACTATGCCTTTTTCTTTGAATTGAAAAATAAATAATGATGCCATATATCCACTGATGCCCTAATTACCTTCCTTTGTTTATAAGAAGTATGTAAAAATATATTAAAACTTGATAGACATTGAAACTTTCACACCACGCACCGATCTTCGATGACTTCAATAGCGTCCCCGTGTTTTGAGTTTGACCTGTTTTCGAGGCAAACAAGAAAGTATGGTGTCCTGGTGAAGCCATACGCAGAAGAAACATCTGCAGTGACTTCAAGTGTTCTGTGAGACGTTGTGTATGACACTATAGCCAGCAGTTGTCTTCATTTTATTCAAAATATTTTTTATTTAATTTTAAAAATTACGATGGTAATTTGCCAAAATTAAAATAAAAAAATAAATAAAAATTGTCAATAAGTCTTGGCTTTCAAATCTGATTTTTAAAAAAGTTTTGAATCTTTTTATGTTTCTTAACATTTATAATAAAGCATATCAATAAACAGTGATATTTGAATCACCAAGCCAATGTTTAAATTTTAATGTTATTAATAATAAATGATATGAGGGTTTAAAAATTATCCAGACTGTTAGAAAATGATATAAGGCACATGGCTTCTTTAAGCCTCTGTATTTTTTTCCCCAGAATGCTCAGCAGAATTTTAAGTCACATGATTTTATCATCGTGAATTGTGAATTGAAAAATTGTTCGATGAAACTTTTTCGGCGGGCAAATTTTTTTTGATGGCCCCGACAGTATGACATATTTTTGTACCTTGTAGAAATGCCTAAAATACCACAAATTTTTGTAATACAAGTGCAACTTGCCAGTGGAGCCTCACATAATTCTAAGTTTTGGTCAAAGGAGAGGAGACTCTTTGCTTGGCAAGTCAAACCACAAAAATTGTATCTAGGGACTGTTTACATCGCGCGCAGAGAGGTAAAAAATTTGCATCGATTTCAGGGACGCCCTGAAAACAGGACCTCCTACGATATAATTTACAATCTAAGATAATCCATCATCGATGAAGTATATTTATTCCTTGCTGGAACTCAGAAAACAAATTACAAATAAAACTTTGAAGGTTTTAAACTGTTTACCTTTTCTTTGTCAAATAGTGTGTGGAGAGGATGATGTGTTTCTTTGTGGTAAATGCAAACGTCGCTTCGTTACCATCAACCAGTTCATGAGTCATAAACAATCTCAATGTGTCATGCCGACCAACGTCCATGTACCTCATGGGCATCCCATGATGCAACAGCACAACAGTAGAGGTCATTCCTATGGCAACTTGGGTCATTCTCCACATATGCAGGTGTCATCAGAGGTTGTACTTGGGGATCAAGGGGTCCCGATAACCAACTACACCAATTTGGATCAGTATCAGAATACTGTGTTGCAAAGACCATCTATGTCCATGCCAGCTGGACCCTTCCTTGCTCCACATTCTCAGATGGGTATAGGTAAGGAAAACTCTACCACTGTTAATAGACCTTATGCATTGACGTCATCCAGCTGCCATCTTAGAGGTAAAACGATGACGAAACAATCAAAATGCTCAGATTTGTACGCGCGGCGCACAGGATTGGCCAATAAACAACCTCCTTTTGACCTCCAGGCGAGGGCGCCCTACTGTTATGACATCATGTGCATAAGGTCTATTGTTTTCTTTTCCACTATTAAGTCCTGTTTTTGTTTTACAAATTTTGTGGTGAGTTGTGTTATCACATTTGTCGGGATGCTCAAGTGATGTATCATGCAGTGATTGAAATATTTTATGTTTTTTTTCACATTTCCTATGCAGCCACTACCAACCACCAGACCTATACCCATGCAAATAGTAGCACCCACATGGGATCCAGTACTATTACCTTGCAGCAACAACAACATCAGCAGCAACAGCAACAACAACAACAACAGCAGCAGCAGCAGCAGCAACTGCCACACCATCAACAACATCAACAACATCAACAACAGCAACAACAACCGCAACAGCAACAACACCATCAACAACAGCAGCAAGTACAGCATGCAGTTGTCTTGCAAACGTCCAATGAAACCCTCCCAGCTACATTCACCATCATGCCCAGCGCTCTTGATCAACCTAAAGAAGTTGTTGTCCCTCCGAAGCAATCCCCAAAACCCAAGAAGCCACGACAGCCTCGAAAGCCAAAACAATCTCCAGATTCTCCAAAGCCCCGGCGTAAGCGGCAGGTTCACCTCTCACCAACTGGGGGAAAGATATCGAGAGCTCCCTCTAAGAAGCTCCACAAGTGTCAATACTGTGACAAGACATTTCCCTGGAACCATGAACTTCAGAGACATCTGAGATACCACACACGAGAGAAGCCGTTCGAGTGTCCGCTCTGCAAAAGGCAATTTGCAGAGAGATGCACTGTTAGGAAGCACTTGATGACGCACAAGGACCTGTCGAAAAAACTGAATGAAAATCTACCAAAGCATCATGTAAGACATTTCTTAATACCTCCTTTGGGTTTTTGGTTTGTCTCTTAATTGTATTAACACAGTAATATAACAAGGTCACACAACAAGATGTGGCCTTGTTTCATCATTCCCTTTTTGTAATACAGGAAAATTATCTCTTTTCTTATCAGAATTGGGGGATGTATGCACACAAGTTAAAATCAAGAGCACAAGATTTGACCTAGTTGCACTGAAGAAAATATAATTTGTCATAATTAGTAATAAGTAACAATTTTGGATCAGGAAGAAAAATCTATACTTAAAGGTATCGTACACGTTTGGTAATGACTCAAAACAAATATTAGTATAAAAACTTACTTGGTAACAAGCAACGGAGAGCTGTTGATAGTATAAATCATTGTAGGAAACAACTCCCTCTGAAGTAACGTAGTTTTTGAGAAAGAGGTAATTTCTCACTAAAATAATAAAAACTTCTTGCTAGAAAGTTTTTATTATTCTATCTGAAAGCACACAAATTTGTACAACAAGGGTATTTTTTCTTTCATCATTTTCTTGCAACTTCGATAACCAATTGAGCCCAAATTTTTATAGACTTGTTATTTTATGCATATGTTGGGATACACCAAGTGAGAACACTGGTCTTTGACAATTTCAAAACGTGTACCATGCCTTTAACACATATTACCTGTAAAGCTTAAATTCACAAGTGTTATTTCTTTCCCCTTTTCCTACCTTGATAGCAATGTCCACATTGCAACAAGATGTTTGTTGGGTCCTTTGATCTTCAGCAACACATGAGGAGCCACACAGGAGAGAAACCCTTCACGTGTGATATCTGCAATAAATGCTTCTCTCAGAAGTCCAATATGAAGACTCATATGATGAGGAATAAGAGATGCTCTACCATCAGAGCTGCCATGCAGGAAGAGGTAGGTTGACTCTTAAGTTGGTTGGGGTAGGGGTGAGGGGTAGGTTAGTGCCCTTTCTCTGCTCTACCATCAGAGCTGCCATGCAGGAAGAGGTAGGTTGACTCTTAAGTTGGTTGGGGTAGGGGATGGAGCAGGGAGAGGGGTAGGTTAGTGCCCTTTCTCTGTTCTACCATCAGAGCTGCCATGCAGGAAGAGGTAGGTTGACTCTTAAGTTGGTTGGGGTAGGGGATGGAGTAGGGAGAGGGGTAGGTTAGTGCCCTTTATCTTCTCTACCATCAGAGCTGCCATGCAGGAAGAGGTAGGTTGACTCTTGAGTTGGTCGGTGTAGGGGAGAGGGGTAGGTTAGTGCCCTTTCTCTGCTCTACCATCAGAGCTGCCATGCAGGAAGAGGTAGGTTGACTCTTAAGTTGGTTGGGGTAGGGGTGAGGGGTAGGTTAGTGCCCTTTCTCTGCTCTACCATCAGAGCTGCCATGCAGGAAGAGGTAGGTTGACTCTTAAGTTGGTTGGGGTAGGGGATGGAGCAGGGAGAGGGGTAGGTTAGTGCCCTTTCTCTGTTCTACCATCAGAGCTGCCATGCAGGAAGAGGTAGGTTGACTCTTAAGTTGGTTGGGTAGGGGATGGAGCAGGGAGAGGGGTAGGTTAGTGCCCTTTCTCTGTTCTACCATCAGAGCTGCCATGCAGGAAGAGGTAGGTTGACTCTTAAGTTGGTGGGGTAGGGGATGGAGCAGGGAGAGGGGTAGGTTAGTGCCCTTTCTCTGTTCTACCATCAGAGCTGCCATGCAAGAAGAGGTAGGTTGACTCTAAAGTTGGTTGGGGTAGGGGTGAGGGGTAGGTTAGTGCCCTTTCTCTGTTCTACCATCAGAGCTGCCATGCAGGAAGAGGTAGGTTGACTCTTAAGTTGGTTGGGTAGGGGATGGAGCAGGGAGAGGGGTAGGTTAGTGCCCTTTCTCTGTTCTACCATCAGAGCTGCCATGCAGGAAGAGGTAGGTTGACTCTTAAGTTGGTGGGGTAGGGGGAGCAGGGAGAGGGGTAGGTTAGTGCCCTTTCTCTGTTCTACCATCAGAGCTGCCATGCAAGAAGAGGTAGGTTGACTCTAAAGTTGGTTGGGGTAGGGGTGAGGGGTAGGTTAGTGCCCTTTCTCTGTTCTACCATCAGAGCTGCCATGCAGGAAGAGGTAGGTTGACTCTTAAGTTGGTTGGGGTAGGGGATGGAGTAGGGAGAGGGGTAGGTTAGTGCCCTTTCTCTGTTCTACCATCAGAGCTGCCATGCAGGAAGAGGTAGGTTGACTCTTAAGTTGGTTGGGGTAGGGGTGAGGGGTAGGTTAGTGCCCTTTCTCTTCTCTACCATTAGAGCTGCCATGCAGGAAGAGGTAGGTTGACTCTTGAGTTGGTCGGTGTAGGGGAGAGGGGTAGGTTAGTGCCCTTTCTCTGCTCTACCATTAGAGCTGCCATGCAGGAAGAGGTAGGTTGACTCTTAAGTTGGTTGGGGTAGGGGTGAGGGGTAGGTCAGGGCCCTTCCTCTGCTCTACCAGAGCTGCCATTCCGGAACAAGTGGGTCTACTTAAAGCTGGACGGGAGTAGGGGATAGATGGAGAGATGTGACTGAAAAATTCTTGCAATACATGCAGACGATGTAAAACCCTTGCAACTGCTCAAGCGTCTGGTTTACTATTTAGTGTTTAGGCCAGCACGTGAAAATAACAAGTTATGGGGAAAACCTATAGCATGCCCGATATGGGGCAGAGGGTCCCCCCCAATGTTCCCATACTATAACACACTATTTTCCTCTTGTATAGAACTCCCCCCCCTAAAATCCTCAAAAGAATTCCTGAGATTCCAAGCACACAATGAAGACACAATAGGGGTGGGGGGGGGGTACACCATGCCCCATATCGAGCACCAATTGGAAAAACCCTGCATCAGTGAGTCTTACATGTAGGTAGCCCCTCATACAAGATGGGGTAGGGGATGGAGCTGGGAGAGGTAAAGTTAAAGAGGAATGGAAATGTCAAATCCAATTTTGTGATGCACTCATTTTCCAATCATGTGAGTGGGGAAAAAATTACAAGTCTCTAACCTCACGTTAAAATGGTGTAAAATGCCATTGTATTCGATACCCTTCCAGTGCAAAGTTTGTCAACATCCAAAACATCCAATGACATCATTCTGAGAAAAATGGGTCTGTACATTTTTGTACGTAGGGATTTTTTTATTTATTCCTGACTTTAGATGATATTCAATCGAAACAGCCTTGAATTTTACCTTTTAGCTGACGAAAAATTCCTCCTTGGAGTGTAAAGACAAATTAGTTGCTGACATCCAATGACGTCATGTTTCAAATATCCTGCTCTGAAAAAATCAGGAATGAACCTAAACATACCTGTACAAAAATCGGATGTTTTAGATGTTGACACATTTTGCTTTGGAAGGGTATCGAATACAATGGTAATTTATACTGTTATAGAGACTTGTAATTTTTTCCCTACTCACATGAGGACTCTATCTATTGGAAATGAGTACATCACAAAACTGAATTTGACATTTATGATGATATCCCCATTTAACAATCAGAGAGGAGGTAGGTAAAGAAATCATGTTAGGAGGTGGTATCTAGATTATAGGCTGGTGAAGTTTTTGGTTTCTAATACTTATCTTATTTGTTGTTTTCTCTGCAGCAAGCACAAGAAGAGGCTGCGAAGGAGGTTGATGGAGAAGAAGGTAATCAATCATGTAGACTATTTTACTTTTAAAAGTGCTGTAGGAAATAACACTTCTTGTTACACCAGTTGTGATTTCGCAAAAAGTCTTAAATTTTATATGTTTGTATTTTTTTTCATCAGATGGAAATCAAGAAACAGAAAAGTCACCGATCAAACTACGCAGAAGGGAAGAGCAAAAGTGAGCCATGTTAAACTATTTCAAATTTGTTTTTTCAAGGGAAAATCCGTCATTGGTAGTAACATGAATTCATAATTTATGATGATCCTCAGAGTTGCACAGAAATAAACATCTTACGCACCATGTATCTGAATGGCCGGCTATGTTGAGTTGTTTTTCAAAAGCCAAAGATTTTACAGGCAGCGGGATAATATGTGGCCGGGAATTTAAAATAACAAATGAGTACAGAGTATAGGGTTGCACTTGATTGTAACACTGTTACTTAACTTTTCAAAGCTTTCGTACTAAACAAAAATGTATGCAAAAATAATTATAAATGCATTTCAAAGACCATTCGTTTGGTATGATACAAATTGTCACTTGACATTCATTAGTGTTGCACTTGGGACACATGATGAAGATAGTAAATATGAAGATCTATTACAATTTTTAAGGATGGATTGTTCTGTTGATGAATGAAAAGTTGAATATGATATGAAAACCATTTCATAGAGCTGCTTAAACAGCAAATACTGCTTAACAGTTTCTGCTAAGCAAAAATAAGCAGGATACCAGTCACATATTGTACATGTGAAATGGTATTTTGGCTGGTTACCTTATTCTGGTAAGCATAATTTTGTTGTGCTTAGCTACTTTTTGTGCTTAAGCAGCGCTATGAAATTGGGCCCCGGTATTTATAGCGTACTTTAATTCATTGTTTGAAAATGTTGACTTTGTTGCTTCACAGGGAATTTATTTGCCAGAAGTGCAAGACAGAATTCACCAGCCTGGAGGAGCTAGGCCAGCATCTTACCAGCACCAGGCATCATCACAGCTGTCCGTTTTGCAAGAATGCTTTCCCGTGCCAGCACTTTCTTAGACGTAACCTCTCCACCAAGAAGACGCGCAGGGGAGGCACTTTTGAGTGTCGTCGCTGCCACAAAACCTTCAGTACTGCAGCCATCTTCAAGGTACACATGGCTAGCCACGCCGCTGCCAGTCGACCTCATAAATGTGATCAGTGTGACAAGGCCTTCAAGAATCCAGATAAGCTTGCAAAGCACAAGAGGCAAATCCATGGTCCAAAGAGAAAGCTCAAGTGCCCCTTCCGCAATGTCTCTGATTGCAAGAAAGAGTTCAAGAACTTTGCATCTTTACGTATCCACATGGTGTCACACAGTGGTGTTAAGCCCTTCAAATGCCCACAGTGTTCCAAGGCTTTCACTCGAAGGCCTAATCTTAATGAACACATGCTAACACATTCCAATGATTATCCCATTCGCTGCAGCAGGTGCAATAAGGGCTTTGCCTATGCCCGCTATCTGAAATTCCACCAATGTCCAATGTGGGCCCAGTGCCAGGATGCCGTAAACGCTAACAAATCACCAGCGATAGAAGATTCCCAAGATGTGGATTCTGAAGACAAATCAGACACACTTGAGCAGAACAGTAGTGAGCAGAGCCACATAAAGAAGATTGGAAACCGCTCAACGGCAGACATCGAGAGAGATCTACAAGCAATAACGTCACAGTTAGAGATCCAGCAGACACATTCCATTCAGGTTGCTGTTCCAGTATCCGATAGTGATGAGGTGACCAGTGAACAGATAGCAACTGCAAATGCTACGGCCATTAACCTAACGGCCATTGCTCTGTTGGACATTGGGCAGATGGTGGAGCAGAGTCAGAACCAGGAAAGAATGAATATGGCTCAATAATTACTTCCAAGTTTAGAATTCACCTAATGGTTTTTAATGGTTCCAAGAGTTGTATATAATTGTGGGAAACCATTCTATCCCAACCCTTCAGTAACTTGAAGATGCTTGTTGTTTATCTTGAAGCACTCTCACAGTCTCCATCTTGGAAGTCATTTCTTCAACAGTGAATGAAGTCACTGTGACATAGGCATCATCCATTACAACAAACTATTGGAAAGTTTTCTATAATCTGTAAACCAAAGCAATGTTTGTTAATATTTAGGTCAGGATTTTAAGCTGAAATGTTATAGATATTTGGTGGCTGCATTAATAGAATCAGTATGGCAATTTGACAATGATGTTCCAAGCTTCTGCCGTTTCCAATTTGTGAGAATGTTGATTTTTTTGTTTCAGCACAAATGACTCATATTAAACAGAGTTGTTTGGTCACAGTGAATCCAACGTAGAGAGATCCCTTTGTCTTTCGGAGGCAATGACAATACTTTCAGATTGGCTAAGGCATCTCAAGGAATAAAGAGTTATTATTTAAGATGTTTTGTGTTCCAAGTTCTTACTGTGGAAAGTTTTTGAAGAGCGTTTTTAAACAATGTTTAAGATTGTCTTACCCTTTACATGTAAGTTATATTTTGTTTAGAGTACTTAACTTGTAAATTAGTGCACTGACAATGTGAAATGTTTTGGTTTTTGTGATTTGGCATAAAGTTAGTGCTGTGTCACTTGTGTTTTGAAAATGAAAAGCAATTTATTCATTAAGAGCAAATTATTATTGTCTTAAGACAGGGTCATCTTTTGAATTGGATAACTCTCATCCCTTTGATATTTTCATTCAAAACCAAATCATCACTGATATTTTTTATTTTTTTCTTCAGACCTACATAGCACACACTTTGATCAGATGTAGGTTATTTTTCTATTTGAAGAAGCAATACATTTGGTGTAATAATGGTAACAATTCAAAGTGTAAAACAAACACAAGTTTTTGAAAGCATACTGAAATTCAGAATACTGCTAGTTTAAATATTGAAAGTGTCGCTTGTGTCGAAAGTTCCTCGGTCATGAGGTGTCCGTTACTAAGGATTTTTGTCTTGCCCTGACAAAAACAATGTATCAGTGGGTCTAATTTCATAAAGCTGTTTACCGGTAAGCACTATAGCAGAAAAACATGCGTAAGCAAAAGGGTATTTCATAAATGATTTAGTGACTTGACAGCCTGTGCGCGAGTTCATCTGCTTACAATAACAATAACTAGTTCTTATATCTAGCGCATTTTACAATAACGTATCAATGCGCTTTACATTAGTGCCCTGGTCATTGGGCCAACAACATTTCTTTAATCTTTCTTAGCTCCCTGGGGAGTATACAGCCCGAGCTGCCGTGGCGCTCCAAAGGCTTTTCAAACACAATATCAACATCTACCCTCGCAGGTACCCATTTTTCCCCCTTGGTGAAGAGAAGCAATTATAGTAAAGCATCTTGCTCAAGGACACAAGTGTCACGACCAGGACTCGAACCCACACCCTGATGACTTCACCACTAGAACTTGAATTCGATGCTCTAAACCGCTCGGCCATGACACCCTACAAGTGCCGGCAAAATAGTGTACCTTTTGTTGAGCTTACGGTTAGCAGTGTTTATGAAATAGAAATTCTGCTTATGGTCGCTCTGTAAGCTCTGCTTAGACCTTTTCCTTTTCCTATCAGAATGCTCCTTCCCTGAAGATTATGGTGCATCAAGTACATTATCCCACTTTGGTTCAAAACATTCAGCCAAAAGCTGGGGATGCACATACCAGGCAGTTTATTGAAGCTATTTCTGGAGCAAATGGAAAGTGATACTTTGAGGCACTGATTTAATTGTTATTAAAAAGCCTGAAAAAGCTCAACCCTTGTACTAATTGTCCTACTTTTTCCGAGGGCCAAATATCATGTCTGCCTTGAATTAAGTACAGGCCTGGAATTACAGGGAGGCCATGGCCTCTGTTGCCCCTGGTCTTGGCCTTGGTGCCCCGTCAACAGTTTCCAATAGACTTTAAGATTTTCCAATGGAAGTGCCCTTTGCAAAATGAAAATGGCCTTGCCTTCTCAATGATGAAATGCCAGGCCTGTAAGTATGACATTTATAGCACCATTTTAGATAACGAGATGTGTTGATAGTTGAAAGATTTAAATTGTTTGCTCAATGAATTATGTAAATTCATGGTAATAAAATTATCAATGAAGTCAAGATGATGCAGTATGATTATTTCCTTGTCTTGTAGTCGTTGTTAGTAAGTTATAGATGCAAATAAGACTGAAAGGGACTTTAAGCAACATCGTTGATACATGGAAATACTTGAAAAGGTTTTCATTGTATTTCTGCTAAAATTGTTGAAGTTAGTTAAAACAAAAAAAATTAACTAAAACCTTTGAAGGTGTTCAAACTAAAAACCAAATACAACTACATATGTAATCTTTGTACAGAGATTTTACTTTTCTTAGGTATTTTATTATTAGTCAATCATGTAATGTACACAAAGTTTGAAACAACTGCATAGTTTCCCCAAAATTAGTTATAGAAATATAAAATTTATCATGGAAGAATAATTAATAAGGCAACAATGGTGCATATAGTCATCCATAATCTTCACTTTACCTGGAAGATTTATGTGGACAAGACAATGCGTATAAAATCCGACTTTTCTTGGAAGACAGTTAAACATTGATTAAAAGAAGTCTGAAGGCTGCAACTATAAGTTGTAGTGGAAGATACATCGATTAATGATTCTCATTTCTACAATCACATCTGTGTCAACACTTGGCTATGGCTAGGTTCTATCAGCCATTTTTAAAGACGGTTGATTTTATGTACTTGCTTTGCGTGGTTTAAGGAGCCACAGTCAAAACTGTAACTTTGAAGACTTCAATTTTGAACCCATTCATTTTCTTAAAACAAACAGCAGATAAACCTGGCTTTATACTAAATCTTATCAGCTCATTTACAGACAATAACTTATTTGACAATATCCAATATCTGAACCCCAAATTGTTCTTGTTTGAATTGCTACAACCTTTCATTTCTTTTGCTTTCTAAAGTATTTACCGCTGTCATTTCAATTGTGATACTGATAGCAGCCATGGTGCTGCAATCTTGGTCAGACTCCTGAACTTCACAGAATGATTAACCATGCTATTTCACTTTGTATCAAACCAATGAGCAGACTATTTACCAAAATGCATGGTTTAACCTGCCTGGGCCCAATTTCATATCAACACAAAAAATCTCTTGCTTAGAAAAAATAGGTTACCAGCCAGAATACCATACAGATACCATTGCTGGGACTGGTATCCCACTCATTTCTTGCTTAGCAAAGAACTTTGCTAAGCAGAATTTTCTGCTTAACAGCTTTAAAATTGGGCCCAGCTGGTGGACTAGTCTATCATGGACAAAGAAGATTCTAGCAGCATGAAAAAGTTCCATTCAGAAGCCTTACCAGGTAAATATTAATATCAGAAATTAACAAAAATAAATGCTAAAAAATGAAACAAATGTTGTATATGAATGCAGCATAAAATATATACTACAGTAGGCCTATACTATTACTAAACCTACACATAGGTACGGCATGGTTGGGGGCACTGTTTAATTGTCAACTATTCCTAGAATCAACACACATGTGCCACTCTCCACATTTATATATATATAACCTTTGAATGTAAACTTAAAACAAAATCATATAATATGCATACTTTAACTATTTATTGAAATGATAATGTGTTCACACACACAAAAATTCAACCAAAGAGACCCATAACATAACCAACAAAATTTAAAAGTCGTATATCATTGGCACCATGAAGTTTTATATATAAAAAAATACAAAAAAAATAGAGTTTTAGAAAAGCACTCTCTATAATTGAAGTCATTATGGAATTGTTGGGAATGTGTAAGATTCACTTTACAATTTTCTTTTCTTAAATCCTACAAAATATAGCAATGCATGCATAGTAATTAGCTGACCTTAACAAATAGCCAAGTGATGATCTGAGGGGTGGGGAAAAAACAATGGACTCGCTCACTGGTATTTTTGTGAGTTTTAGTCCTATGCACAAATAGATAGGGCCTAATTACATGGCTCTGCTTACCGTAGGCAAATAATCGATGCTTACGGAAGCAGGGAATTCCGCGCTTACGTCAAGCGCATTTCACTTAATTTTCGCTTATGCGTGTGCACACTCCACGTTACTAGGCATTCTTCACTCACACAGCTAGCGCAGAAATTTGGCGCTTGCACAGTAAGCGGAGAATGGTGATCATACATGTACGCACAGAATTCGGCGGTAAGCAGAGCCATGAAATTGGTCGCTGGTCAGGTGACCCATTCCTCTTGCTAAGAGTCACCAAAGACAACGTTAGTGATTTAAACATTACATTGATTTATCATCTTTATCACTTATTGACCCAAATCACCTGACATTTTCATCCCAATAATCTTGGTTGCGCCATTTTGGGAGTCAATGTCCCTAGGTGTTAAACAGTGTAGTGCACATTTAAGGCGACGCAACGTTAAGTTAATTCTCACAATGGCGAGCATGACAGCAGTAGCCGCGTATGATAGTGGGGCAAGGGTTCAATAGTTGCATTTCAACCCAAAGATAACCTCCCTTTTGATAAACGCAGATTTGCCTCCACTCAATAACTCTACAGCTCCCTCCCCCCCCAGCCTAATAAATACAACCTCCAGTTCACTTTGTAATTATGCCCCTTGTAGATCTAAACATGGCACTTCAATTAACATTTCCAATAAGAAAATAATTTCGATATGAAGAATTACTTCTGAATAATCAAGTTATTGTGTGATAAGTCAAAATGCAAAGAAAAATATGAAAAGTATTTCAATCAAAATTAAGAACGATGGTCAAAACATATCTTCAAAAACTTGTGTTTAAAAAAAAATTGGTCCACTTTCTGACCATTAATAATTACATTGGAAGTATAGTGTAGAAGTAACATGGTATTATTACATTCAGTTACATGTATTTGTATCAGAATTTACACCAAAAAATAGCTTGGAAAACTAAGAATACTACATCGATTCCTTGCTTCTTGTTTATATAAAAACTACTGTGGTAATTATTACAACTTAATATGTAGTACAAGTATGTTGCTTTTCTTCTTTTCTTTTGCATTTTATGTTAAGGAAGAAGTATATCCATAAATTGACGTATACTTCTCAAGGCTCTTGGAAGATGAGTCCCATCGTCTCAAGAAACTCAACATTTAGCTGTGTCCATTTCACCATCATACAGGTAATTTCATACTCATAAATTCATCATAAAATGGCAGATAATTTTACTTTTACTTTTATACATGTTGCATTCTTACAAATATTGCATTAAAGGCACTGAACACGTTTGGAAATTGTCAAAGACCAGTGTTCTCACTTGGTGTATCCCAACATATGCACGAACTTACAAGCCTGTGAAAATTTGGGCTCAATTGGTCATCAAAGTTGCAAGAAAATGATGAAAGAAAAAACACCCAATGTTGTACAAATTTGTGTGCTTTCAGATAGGAATATAAACTTCTTGCAGAAGTTTTATTATTTTAGTGAGAAATTACCTCTTTCTCAAAAACTACGTTACTTCAGAGGGAGTCATTTCCTACAATGTTTTATACTATCAACAGCTCTCCGTTGCTTGTTACCAAGTAAGTTTTTATGCTAATATTTGTTTTGAGTCGTTACCAAACGTGTACGATACCTAATTAAGCAGGAAATTTTGATAATTTGACATGATTTTTCACCCATGGTTTTCACACAAAAAAGAGAGCTTTTTTAGTGAACCATTTGCAAGAATGATTGGTACTTAAAACTTTAGGGGAGATTTTGAATTTTGTGATTTTGAAATTGTGAATTGATAAAATCTTTGGTGGTGATGAGATCAAACAGTAGCGTGTGTACAGAACTCAACTTTCAGTCCATGATGTGCCTTCTTTATATCTTTGCGAGGGCGCTGTTCAGGCTTTTGTGACATGCGCAAGAAGTCTTTAACAATTGAACATAAATTATAAAATGAGCTGGCTGTTAAAAGGTCAGCTCATATGCAGCTTCTTCAAAATATCTATGATTTCATATCTCCCTGTTTTCTTCATTTTTGTAGACTAAATAAAACATAAAGTTAATAATGGAAAACTTGGAATGGTGAGATAGTTAAAAAATATAATCAACTTATTATGGTTGTTGCTTTTTAGCACCTGTTACAAATAACAAAATATAAACGGATATCGTCACACTTTATGTAATTGTTTTTATAATTGGCTAAATTTTGTCCTTTGTGTCTACTCTTAGGGAAGTTGGCAAGGAGTTAACTTCAATGCTCTTCTCTGATCAATATAAAATCTCTGCATAGTGTTCTTTGACTTCTCAGTATGTTTTTAAATGTTGTCAAACTTGGATTAACTTTTGGTTTTCCAAATTTCTCCAAAAACATTATTTTTATCTAATGCTTTTCGGGCAATTTGTTCGGATTTTGATAATGTTTGTTCAGTTCGAAGTTTCTGAATAATTTGAGAATTTTGAATCAAACATAGACTTTGGATGTTTTGAGAGACATGTATTAATGAAACTTCATTCGACACCGAGCAGCTTGGCAGCAGAATCGGCAGAATCCAACATCTGATCAATAACTGAGGAATCCTGTATACCAAGAAGATTCTGGATAATGTCTGAATTATCAGCCGTTCCTGAAACAAAGACATCTCTCCCACGGCCTCTAGGCATCTTATTAGAGGCGGCCTGATTCTCATTAGAAATGAAACGATTGTTGGATGGTCCCACGGTGGAATCGTCATCCCAGGTTGTATCAAAGTTACTCTCTTCCATGTTGGTTTCCTCAAGGTCTGAGGTTATTTCACCAACCTCCATCCCTTGATCTTCACCAAAGTCATCAGTTTCTGAGTCGCCTTCATCTTCCTGCTCCTCCCCCTCATCTATATCATCTTGATCCTCCTTATTATCTTCATTCTCATCTTCATCCTCACCCATTCCAGTAGAGCTTCCTCCTACGCTTCCCCCAGGGACCTCTGGATCTAAGATGACACCATTTTGTTTGACACCAGACTGGGCAAGTTCTTCAGAGGTTTGATTCTGGTCACCGTCATTCTCAGATGAAATCGCAGACTTCTGTTTTGCTATGAGTCTTAGAGTTTCCTCTTTACTCTTGCCATGAAGTTTCAGCATGTGACGCTGACAGTTAAACTTTGTGGTGAAGCTAGCAGAGCACTCTGTACAGCGGAATGGGTGCTCCAGAGTATGGACACGGTAATGTCGTTTCAGCGTGGTAGCACTTTTGAATCGCTTGCAACAGTGGCTACAGGAGTGGCGAGCATTCTTACGCTTGGATTTGCCCTTGCTGCGTGATGGTTGATGACTCCCCTCACCAGTGACGTATCCAAGACTTTCTGTGATGAGATTAATGTCTTCACTGGTCACTGAGAGATCCATCACTGGTTGGCTGTTAACTTGACCATCTCCTCTTGACGTACCAAGCCCTCTGCCGTTGATATTCACCATTGTTGGCAGAGACCTCCTCTTCTTCTTTTTGAAAACAATCGGGAAAGGTTTACCCTTATGAGAAATTAGATGTTTCTTTCTGGAAAAGACATCAAGGGATTTTCCCTCCTCACCAGATGAAGTCATTGTCTTCTTAAGAAGGGCAAGGGGTTTCTCGTCATGGGATGTATGTCTCCTCTTTAATAGAGGCTTGTGTCTAGTCAGCTTCAGAGTCACACCTGACATACCCACTCTGCTACGGAACTCCGAGCTCCCAAAGGGACGCGATGCTCCAAGCTTAGATGCTCGTCTTGCCAGTGCATTTCTGATGACAGAAGCGGGTAGTTTCTTTACTTCATTCTTGTAGCACTCGGGAAAGGGCACTCCAACATGCTGGACCTCGTAGTGTTTGATGAGCTTTAGTTTTGTGGAGTAAGCGCAGTCAGAGCATCCCTCTAGGCAAGTGAATGGGAGTTCTGGAGCTTTGGAGCCAGGGCTGACATTGAGACAGTGTCTACGTACAATGTGTCTTTCACAATTAGACTTAGTTGAGAAACTACTGTTACACTGAGGGCACTGGAATGGCTTGAGGCCAGTGTGCGTCAGGATGTGACGGCGCAGTGAACTGATCCAGGGAAACTTGCGGTTGCAGTAGGGACACATCTCCTTCGTGGGTAGGTTTGATCTGTCTCGTTCAGTGACCCGCTCTTTAGGTTTTTGTATCTCAAGCCCACTTGTAGATTCTGACGAACATGCAATGGATTCATCAATAACTAAATCATACTCCTCAGATAATTCAATATCTGATCGTACTGGTGTGTCCCACTCTGTCTGATTTTCAGCATTATCGGTGGGATTTTCTGGAACTGCAAACTCATTGCCGTCTTTGACTAGATGTTCATTGTCTCCACTTTCTTTTCCCCCATCTTTTTCTCCTTCTGGCTTTACCTGGGCCCCTGTTGGAGGGAAACAGACTTGGAAGTTGTTGCTGCTTGCTGCTAGAATTTTAGAAACGCTTGCCAGCTCCCCACTGGCATCTGACCCAAAGCTACTACCTGGGGACAGGAGAGTTGAAGTTTGGTTCTCAGGTACATGCTCAACAGACATATCAGTGGCCTCATCTGCTTCATGGTTAATCCGAACTCTAAGACCTTGACTCGAGCGAGACATCAGCTTAAATTGCATTGGGGTGGCTACTTTGGGGATGAAGGATTGAGCAGGTGACTCACTCTTAGACTCATCACCGTGTCTGCGTTCGATGTGTTTATCCAGGCTATCTTTCATGGTGAATGCCGCTTTACAGTAGTAGCAGCGGTGGGGACGCTCTGTGATGTGGGATCTGATGTGTTCTTTAAATACAGAACCACGCTTGAATGATCGGCTGCAGTGAGGACATACTAGGGCGTCGATTACCTTGCTGTAGAACTTGTGATACACCCTCTTAAATCGTAACCGACCAAGACTGCTGTCAACTGGAGGAAGAAAGGAGGAGTTTTTCTCTTTGGGTAGACTCAGGTCAATGGGTGCGTCCAGATCAGTCATGTTGGGCAATGTGTAGGCACTCAGCCACGATTGGTCACTCAGGTCACTATCAGATGCTGCAAGAGGAGATTTCTTGCTGAAGTCAATTGGTGATAATTGTTCTCCGTTACTGGCAAATGAGTTGGCCATAGTTTGAGAGATGTCCTTGGTCTCTACCTGCTTGACCATCATGAAGTTATCAAGATCATCCTTCTCAATCTCAGGGTGGCATTTGGTGATGTGGCGGGCACAGTTGTTCTTGGAACTTAAGCCTGTCTGGCATTTGAGGCAAAAGAACTTACTCGGTGTTCTTTGATGAACCTTCAGATGATTTTGTAAATCTCTGAAGAATCTGAACTCCCGGTTGCAGAGTTTGCAGAGTGTGTCTGGTGCCCGGAACTTATTAGGGGATGACTCCCCCGGGGGTCCACCTGATGTGTTGTGAGTAATGTTTAACTCGATGTCTAACTTCGCATCCATTCCATGTCGCTTCTTGATGTGTCGCTCACAGTTAGCCTTCGTCGTGAAAGGAAAATCACACATCTTGCAAGAATAAGGGCGCTCTCCACTATGGGTTCTCATATGCCTTACTAAGGTGCTCTTATCAGCACTGGAGTAATCACACAACAGACACTTGAAAGGGGTCAGTCCCAAGTGGCTGCGAAGATGAATCTTCAGAGCGCTGTACTGGGGGAAGTTTTCCTGACAGTGTTTACAGACATATTTACTGGTGGTCTTCTTCTCATTCTTGGACTCTACCGCCGCCTCTTCAGTTTTCTCCGCCTCATTTGGCTCAGATTCTATTCCAACATCTTGAGAAGTATTCTCCTGTGTACTGGTTGCTGCCTGCTCCACCTTGTTCTCATCCCTGGCAACTTCCGTGGGAAAGTGCATCTCTGTGGCTGGATCTCCTGAGCGGGGTTCATGATCAGCTTGTCTGATTTGGGTTTTGTATTGGTCTGGCAAATGAGAATGAGCCGTCGGGGGTTTACTTGCAAAGGTTACTTTAGATTTCGGCTTTGATGCCAAGGAGGTTGAGGTAGATGATAGTGCTGATGCTTTCACTGGAGATTGCTTCACACCCCGGCTTAGATGCTTTAACATCAAGAGGGGGTTACTGGATGCTGATGTCGTCAGCGTCAAAATCTTTCCTACATCAGCAAAATCTCTACCTGCTTCGACTTCATCATCAGAGGCTTGTCCTTGATCAGAGAATAGAGCTTTGCTTTTTGATGGCGTTACTTGCTGCACCGATGCCATATTTTTGTTTGATGCATTTTTCGCGATGGGAGATGGGTTGGGCTTGAGGTTAAGTGTGGCCAAGAACTGTTCCTGAGATGGAATTGTATATGGAAGTTTATTGTACAAAGCGTTAACTTTATCAGCAGTAGGCTTGGCATTTTGGATCTGGAAATTTTCTTTACCGTTCTTGAGGCCAATATCTTCCACTTGGCTTGTCACAGTCATCTGCTTAGCGGCGTGGTTCTTCTTTTTATGAAGGTCGAGGGCGCTTGAGCATGGGAAAGCTTTAGTACACACCTGACATATGAACTGGTGTGCGATGCTATTACAACGGCGTACATTTCGCTCGCACCACACTTGAGCTATCAGAGGGAACTTGTCACATGAGATGTCTGCAACACTACCAAGATCTTGAAAACCCAGAGGTACATCTGAGGCAGGAGAGGTCTTGCTAGGGCTGGGTTTCTTGTGAGACATAAGGGTGTGCATACGTAGGCCGCGGTGGTTCTTGAATGTGGCCTCGCACAGATCGCACTTGATGATGACGTTGGGGTGAAGGTCCATGTGGGTTTGAAGCCCGTAGTGACACAAGAAAGCTTTACTGCAGATTGGGCAGGTCAATTCTTCGTCCTTGACTCTGGATTTGAGAGGGCTATCTCCATCCTCAAGGGCAACCCGCTTTTGTGGAGAAGACGTCTCTTTGTCCAGTTCATCAGAGTCAAGGAGACGTTTGGATGGGATACGTTTACGTGGCTTACTGTAGGCCGTCTCTGTGACATACTCTCCTTCAGTGGTTGCTGCAGCTCCTTTCTCATGGGTTCTGATGTGACGCCTCATATTCCCGTTAGTTGTAAACGCCATCGGGCAGATAGGGCACCTGTGAGGTCTCTCCCCGGAATGGATCAACATGTGACGATCCAATGAGCTAGTGGAGCTGAGTTTCTTACCACACAGCTTACAAGAATGCATCATGCCGTCCATTGTGGAGGTGTTGTGTTCTCTAAAGTGTACAGTCAAGTGATGCTTCTCCTGAAATTCTTCGGCGCACACTGGACAGGTGAGGCAGGTGTTGCCCTCTTCCATCGGTCGACGACGTTTGTAGATACCCTGCAGAAAATAAATAAATAAAAAATAGATCATATAAATAAAAATTTCTAATAGTAAAACTTTCCAGTTTTTTTCCGGCCATGACACGCCACAAAAGGGCCTACAAAGCATACTGTCCTCTTGTGTTAACATTGCAGAGTAACACTTTCCAGTACAAGAATAATTGAGACCAACTTTCTCAGTCTCATTTCCTGCCCATCATTGAATAAGTTCGTAAACATAAAATTAAAAAAATATGAGTTAATAATTTCTTTGAGAAATTATATTAATTTACAAGAGGTGCTTAAACTTTTGATAATTGTATTTTACTGAAAAGTTATTCAGTTTAAATTGATGAAATTTTGTTGGTTTAAATTCAGCACAATTAAAAAAAAAGAAAAAAGGGGAAAATGAATTGGGTTTTTTAATGTTCAATATGATTGATACTGATGTATATTCTGTTTGCGCTAACACCATGTGTATATATCTACTTTGCTGTGTAGATTTTGTTCTTTGAGAATAATAAATATAAATTGACTCATTTCCATTGAGCCTGTTTCCACATCGCTTGAGATGGATGCTCTTGAGATTTACTTCCACTTAACTCCACTTTTTTTATTTTAGTTTAGAAATAAATAACTTCCACTGCTTCAGTATCTGATTGAGACTCTGAGTCAAAAGGTCCCAAATATATTTCGTCAAACTGATCTCAAACTTCATCTGGTTAGTCCTAGCTCTATGGTTTAATCAATACCTAACCCTTTAGAGACCGTTCATTTCTTTATAACCACCGCCATACGCCCACACATTGCTAATCTCAGAGTTTTTTGGGCTCCGCTTTACTCAGGAAAATGTCAGGAAAATAATATGAAACAGAAATACATGGCTTTGTTTTAGAATTGCAGATTCTATGTTAACATGGGAAAATTGGAAAATGTCAATTCAGTCTGATACTTTTCTTTGACCCTCTGCTTCGAGTGGAAGTAGGTCAAATAAGCGGCCGCTATGGGCATTTCGGTACAAGCCATTTGCGGCCGCTATCGTTGCGGTACCTGCTGCTAAAACATAGGATTTTTTACAGAGCTGTGAGTCTTTTAGGAAAACGTGAGCAGAAACTACTGAAGGACATTGTTAAGAAGGCTAATAACCCTGTTAAAAGTCGTATAGTTCCCCAAGGTGAGATGTAGTTCCCATCTTCATTGTTGTAACCTTATTTTTTAGTTAAATAGGCCATCTTCAAAGAGAGTAAGAATGTCAGAAGCAAAATGTATTGATAACTTTTTAATGTTAAATTTGCATCTATTCTCTTCTAGTCATTCATTTTTTTGCTCATCTAGTTGCCCTCCTGATCATGTTCTGTTAGTTGTTTTTGTATAATTTTTGTGTGCTTTTTGCTTGAATAATTATTGTGTTCCTTTTTTTTGGGGGGGGGGGGTTCGTTGTTATATCGTTTTACTTTTGCTGTGCTTTTTGATGTACTTGTATTTGTTAAGGTCAAATAAATGATAATAATAATAATAATAAAAGAATATTATTTGGTTTTACTCTTACAACAGTACTTTCCTGAGTTCTGTGAAAAATATACTGAGTATACAGTGCTTAATACACATCGGTGTAAGGGTAAAACCAAATAATATTCTTTATCCCCGATGCAAATTTAACATATATTAAATTGATGCGGTACCCGCTGCTAAAACATAGGATTCGAACTGCCTCTAGCCACCGGGCTAGCTCGGTGGTCTAGTGGTAAGACATCTGCTCTAGCAATGCAAAGGTCGTGGGTTCGAATCCCACCCGAGTGATTTGCCTGTGGATTTTTTTCACAGAACTCGGGAAAGTACTGAGTGTACAGTACTTAATACACATCAGTGCATGGGTAAAACAAATTATATTAATTTGACTTGCTTTATACTTGTGTATCTTCTTTGCCTCTTTTTCGCTCTCTACCTTTTCTCTGTTGAGCACTTTGCAAAAAGCACTACATTAAAACAGTTGATTTTAATATGAATTTCTTCTTTTGTAAGAACAAACATTATTTATAATTGAGGAAGAAAATGTGCCTCTTGATAACCTAATTAGTTTTACGTTTAGTTTTATACATACAAAGGATACGGTTTTAAGTTTATGTCATGGCACATGATCTCTATTTGAGTTCGAGTCTGAATCATCTGATGTATGTATCACTTAGAAATTTGAGGCCAGATTGTGTGTCTGCGATGTGCACAGCTGATGATACACGGTGTACAATACAGCTGTGTAGCCATTTCAGAATATTTCAAGGCATGCAATTTTGCTCTGATGCAAGTCAAGTTATTATGAGGAGGATGGTAAATGACATTTCAAGCCAATTCTTTTGCAATGTAATTTTTGTTTTGGTAACTCTCCTTTTTCCCCCCAATCTCCCTGATTATGCAGCAGACATATTGTAACTGAATAATGCCTCACATCCTCACTGGATCCTCAAGGCAGATACACATCTACAGACAGACTATCATCATCCCTCACCTTTACCCAATTTGGATCTGCCAGTGTGGATGTGTCAGAGGTTGATCCGACCAGCCTCTTGCTGGCTTCTGTCCCTCCTTTGGTGCCAGTCTCCCTCTTCTCCCCACTTGGGCTGTCACTCTGCACTGACTCAGTCTTCACTTCCTCTGATGTGGCAGGGGTACATCCCCAGTCGCCCCTCACCTCCCCTCCATGTTGATCCAGGCCAGCATCACGATGTGCTGAATTGCTGAACGATGCTGCTTGGTCATTGCTCGAGTCACTGTCATCCTCCTCCAACGGCGGTGGCGGCAACGCTATATCACCTGTCTCAAGTTGATCTCGGCAATCAATGCTGGCAGCCAGATTCAAGGGTTGTACATCTGACTCAGCGGGCAACGATGACATCGGCGGCAGTCTCTTGTGTTCAGAGGACTCAGGGCTATCAGCAGGTACTTCATGACTACTGGAAGGCGGGTCAGGTTTGTCTAAAGCCTGCAAGGTGCTTACATCCCTCGGGTCATCCACCTGTTGACTTTCCAATTCATCCTTGTCTACATCAGTTTCATGATAACTAACATCATCTGTCAATCCATTCACTGGAGAATTATTTAAACTCTTCGACACCCCCTTGCTCTTCTTAACACTCGGTGCCTTCACCTTTGCTACTCCTTCAGTCGAACGCCGTCTTTCACTTCTCAACTCGGCACCAATCATTCTGTTTTCTTCAGCCGCAGCGATCTTTCCCAGTTTATATCTCTGAGCGGCGTTTTTGCGTTGGGTCCGTCTGAGACCCGGCCTTTCTGATCTGACTTGAGCTACACGCTGGTTGGTCTTCTTGATCTTTTGATCCTTCTTAACACCTGATTGGCTACCCCTCGTTTCTCTCATACTGCTTTGTCTGTCTTTAAGGTCCACTTCCTGGATATCAGTAATTTGTCCATCAGTCGAGGATGGGACTTCCCTTTCCTCTTCGTCTCCAGAAAAATCTGCATAGATAATGAGATGCAAAAAGCAATTGGTTTACTGACTGACACAAATCAATCAATAAAGTCATTTGCATAAATAATGTGTATGTTTCTGATGAAAATGTGGAAATTTGAGTTTTCCTTTCTTTTTCTACTAACTGCCACATTCATTTCCAAAGGGAACTTCCACATTGAGCTTATTGAAAATGAAAATGCTCATATTTACACAGTTCTTACAGGACCCAACATAGAGTATTTTTTAACCACTGAACAACTCAAGAATGTCACAACAATACACTATACATTCAACATAAAATAATTCACATCAAAGTACATTGTAACAAACATTGAAATATCAACTGTTTACAAATGAAAACAATGAACAAAAGTCTACATTTTTACAAGCATACTCAGTGAATATTCAGTTTATAATAGATGTGTTTATAATAGATGTGTGTAACTTCCTATTTTCCCCTTCTTCATCAAGCCAAAGATACAGGCTCACTGCTCATAATAAAGTAAACCATAAAAATCTCTTTAAATCTAAGTAATTTGTTAGATTCATTTCAAACAAAATTCTCAGCTCATATACGGTCAATTAAAAAACATCTTTCGCTTAAAAATGTGAATCTGAATGAAAACTGTTTGGCTAGAAAAACTAAACTCTCAATTCCTTCTCATGACCAATTATCCTGCTGATTTGTCGCATTGCATTTTTTATAAAAGAGAATCAATCACTGAAAAAAGAAGAAGTTGTGTATCACCGGCTTACAAGATCTGAAAAACAACACTTAAAGTGAAGGATGCTTGACAAGTTTAGAAAAGATTTGGGGTTGAACAAAGAAAAATTGACTAGAGCAGGATTTCAACCAACAACCTCTGGATTAATTTGCCGGCGCTCTACCAACTGAGCTATTCAGCCCTATGTTGGCGGGTTTCTTTTTTTTGGAAATATCTTTGTTCTACATGTAAGTTTAGAAATGGTAAAAACAATTGATTGTAAAAAGATAAGGGGGCATGTAAATTTGTTCTTGTCGGGGCATGACCACGTCCATGTCTTGAGAAATCAGAACACCCGAAAGATTTTTTTTTAATGAGGCAACAAGGCTAGGAACTGGGCAACAGACGTGATGCCATGATGTTTGGCCAAGGAAAGAATTTACAATACCACAATATTCACAGATACATCGATACAAGAAATGAAAGTAATTGACACTGATACTAGTTAGTAATACTACCTGTAGAAATAATCCTAGCATGGCTGTACAGAAAAAATACATCAAAAGGGAAATGAAATATGCTTCAAGAAAAATGTAATGTATGTTAAACTTACACCAGTTATAACTTCAATTAGTTTGAGTTATAAATACAATATGTACAACAACCTCTCCACAGCAGGAAAAAGTAAAACTTCAAGTTGTAGTTCACAGAGAAACATTATTAGGAGTCACTGTTAAAAACTTGGAACATTTAAAAATATCCATCTGATATTATTGTCCTTTCACTGTTCATAACCATCATACAATTATTAAAAAATACTACTTCATCCTCCAACCACCAAAAAAAGAGCATTCTGCCAACAATTTCATTACAAAAACCTTGAGTTGATATAATTTCACTCAAGGCACCATCAGTTTATCACATCTTCTCCCCATATCACATGTCACCATGTTGAAACTGCACCAGATAAAAAAAAGGTTACCTTTTGATAATTCTTGGACAAAAACAAGGAAGTTGTTAGTTCTCTGGTTTGGCCTCTCCAGGAAGTTGAGCATCATAGCATCCAAAGCATCAATATAAAACTACAGTGGCGGACTAAACTCAGACTCTGTTTCATTCTTGCATAGAACTACACTCATGAAACCAGGCACAGGAAGTGTACCATACTAAAGTAATCATCCTGTTAACACCCACAAGGTCTTTTTTGTCTTATAATGATAAACACTCTTCATCACCCCTTCATCACACCCAAGGTGGACTCTTCCAAAAAAAACCACCCCAAAACCCAATATACAATGATCCACAAGAAAAAATATGACTTTTTTGTCTCTCAAAGTAAAACTAGAATTAGAAGCCATACACTGAACCTAATGCAGCTTAACTCACAAAGTGCGAAGTCTGTGGTTTTTCCCATCTGACTGAGTGAATGATAGGCAACTGTATCAGCAGCACCAGCAGCACACACAGAGATGAACTCAGTATGGACAAAAATTGAAATGAATCATTGAGGCCAAACTTTGTTGTTGGAAGATACCACTTTCTGAGCTGTAGGGGTGTTGGCAACATCCAAGTACCGTGAAGTGTATAGAATTGAATGGCTGTGTGACCTCTTAGTGGAAACCTCATCAGAGCAGAGTGCAGCGGGGTAGAGGATGACCCTGATGGGCCCCTGAGATTCTTTGTTAGCTTATAATCACCTGTATGATGTTGCTATGTATTCAGACTATGAAAAGTTGGAGACCTTCAGACATGCTGACATTGAGATGTGCTTGGAATTAAGTTACTGGTGCTGATCTAAAGTGGGTTATGTACTCAGAGAAGGAATATAGTGGTTAGACCATGAGAGGAGATTAAGTCTGGAAGAAACAACAAACTACGTCAAGAGGAAAGATCAAAAAGAAAACCCATGAACTTTAAAGTCATTCAACATGAACAGACATGCTCAGTAAATTATTTGGGAGTCTGTATCCACAATCCTCACATACATGTATTAAAAGTAGTTTTCTTTCAGTCTACGTATGAGAAAACTGTATCGTAGTCTCATCAAGTTAAATACAAATTGTTTGTATAATCTAGTCTGTGAAAAAAATCAAATAATACCCACTCCACTTGTTAGGATACCAACATTTTGGATTAGCCTCCAGAAAAAAATTAATTGTTAGCCAATTGAACTTTCTTTGATCCAAATCGTTTAGTACAGTAGTTACAAGGTACAAAACCAACAGAGTAATACAATAAATCCGTCACAACAAAAGGCAAACTACTGACCATCAAAAGACATGAATAGCCAAAACAATTACTACAATGAAAACTTAGGATAAGCAAAAAGCCTGGGTTGTATTAAACACCGACTATTAACTTCATGTCAACTATCCCCCATTCACAACACATTAACATCACAAGGCTCCTGATGAATCACATACTAGGATGACCATCCATTGGCAGTCCCTGTCGTCATATCGGTGCAAACAATTTAGTTAAGAGAGAATCAGACTACACCGGCAACCACCAGGGTACTGGAATGACCTGGCCTTGACTTTTTCACACTGCATTTGGAGGAGACTAAAAAAAAATGAGCATGGAGCAAAACAGATGAAGTCAATTGATCCCGGTTGTTATTCTTCCAATAAAATAACAATTAACACAGAGTCTAAAATAAAAATGAGACAAGTATCTTTAGAATGCAGACTTTACTAATCATGTATGTACAATGCAAGGTTTGATGAAGAAGAGAAAGGTATCAAAATTCATTAAATTCACTGCCAACAACTGTCAAAAATACTCATTAAAAACTAAACTGCTTCTTATATCCTTGTACATCTTGACTCTGTTGGATGTAGTGTTGAACTTGTTAAGATTCTAAATTGTAAATTGATGGTAAGGATGATAAACCCAACCTCATCCTTTTAACAACAAATGTATATTAATTGAAGTAACGCGGTAATGGAGGTTAAAACTTGACTGATTGGGCCTTCAAGCCTACAAGTTGCCATCAAACATCAACACATTGGATGAAACTTCTTGAATCAGGAACTTGAGGAAGATGTCATGAATCAATAACATCGGGTATCCATTTCCTAAATGTTTTTCTTTCACGGTTTTTTTAGAATACATGTCTGCTAGATCGACCCCTTGACACTTAGCATCTCTGCTTTATGGTTGAATCTGATAAAGTTATCAAGAAGTGGCAGTATAAACATTGATAAAAATACATACTAAAATGGCCATGTAGACATCAATAACAAATACTCTCATTTTTAAAGCATCACTTATTTGACAGAAGAGTTCAATCGTTTCTATCTTCCATGTTTCGAGAATCATTGAAAGGTCACTAAATTCAGTGACTGGGTTGCAGTTAAACAGCATCTTACTTGTCTGACATGGCTTTATGGATCATAACAATTGCTCTTGACAACTTTTCATAATTTGTCATATTTTGTTCCTCATTTCTACAAGATAAGAGTAATTCAACTGTCCTCATGGTAGTAGTTGGTACTTTTTCTTTTTGGCTGTAATTATGATTTCACATTTGTTGTAAGAGTGTCATCAATGATGCACCATCCCCTTAAAGATAAATATTTGTGATAAAAAATCATCCATATGGCGACTCTGTAAACCATTTACTTGTACTGATACTAGTGTCCCATCTTGACTCCTATACCTACTGTTGTTGGAATAATCAGTCTACTGCCTATGTACTAAAAACATCCACCCAGCATTGTGCATAAGAAATTAACTGGTTTACATTGGAGTGAGATATCTACAATGGATGCAAGTCAACCTGCCTGAGCTGAACAATCCTACCAGTATCTATCTTAAAATTATGCAGAACGAGTGATGACTTTATCTACAGACTGCCATTTTGATTGATTGCTTGAATACAGAGGAAAAATGTTCTGCTCGTTACCACGCTACATAAATCATCAATCATAAAGGATGTCCAAGTCTCACCTAGACAGTTTTTAGGTACTCATTTAATTAATTCAACTTCTTGATTTATTTCAACTGGTTAGCCTCATCCTTTCTCAACCAAGATCGGCAACGGTTTGTCTTCCATTTGCTATAGAAATTAACTGAGGGACCGGGTTTACATTGGAGTGAGATTATCTACAATGGATGCAAGTCAACCTGCCTGAGCTTAATAATCCTACCAGTATCTATCTTAAAATTATGCAGAACGAGTGTCTTAGATCGTCCACTTCTTCGTTACTGGTTGTTCCTCAAATTCACAACTCTTGGGGAGATAGGGCGTTTTCTCATGCTGGTCCGCTACTTTGGAACAATCTGCCTCTTAATATCCATAACATGTCATCAATTCATAAATTCAAAGAGGCTCTCAAAACCCACTTTTTAAACGGCCGCTTTTCACTAGATTCACGTGTTTCCTTCCTTGCGCCATGAGCATCACTTGTGATGGATAACGGCGCATTATAAGTGCTCTTATTATTATTATTATTATTATTATTATTATTATTATTATTATTATTATTATGTAAAACTACAAATAAGGTTGTTCAGGGTATATTTGTACTATTTAGTTAATTGATTCATTTGCTTTATTTGTTCAGCTCTGGCGGTGGTGGGGGGGGGGGGGTATGGAGAGCACACCGAGATGAATTTGGGACAACTGACCCAAACTGCTGCATTAAGAAGCCCAGGGAGCAGAAGGGAAGGGACCATGGAGTATTTTAAGGGGTAGCCTGGGTAAGGGATGAAGGAAGTGACAGCCTTTTGAGAGAACTCCACATGGGAAGCCTCACATCCTGACTCCCTTTCTGAGTCTAGTAACATGATCTGCGCTGAATAGATAATTTATCCATGGGTAATAATGTTGTTAGTGTCTCACTAGGACTACAGCAGAGATCATATCCCAGTTCGGTTGGTTGTAATCGAGTAAGAGTTTGGGTTTCTGTATTACCTTCAACAAAACATTGTTTAAATCACAACTATATTTTTACTCTTGCATTTACTCCCTGTGAGATCCTAGGCCCAATTTCATAGAGCTGCAGAAAATATTGCTTTACAATTTTCTGCTTAGAAGAAATGAGCGGGATACCAGTCACAAATTGTACACGTGACATGGTAGTTTGGCTGGTAACCTTAGTCTGGTAAGCATAATTTTGTTGTGCTTAGCTGCTTTGTGTGCATAAGCAACTCTATGAAATTGGGCCCTGATCAAAAGCTCTCCCAATTTCACCAAAATGTTCCACTTGATTGTAACTCAACACACCAACCAAACTGCGGTTACTGCGGTGGTTTGGAAGCACAATACCAACAAACAAATCCAAACATCATGAGATGTTGGAGAACTTAGAGTGGGTTTCGGGCAAACGGACAATTTTTGGTTTCATAGTTGTCATGCCACACAAAAGTATCATTGATGGTAAATTGACAGAACATCTAATACTTTATGTCCTGAAAGAAATCTAGTTTTGAAACTCAGGAAGTTTTTGAAGTTAAATGTCAGCATATGATTTGTCTTTCTTTATTATGGTCTGAGAGGTGGGGCCTTTCAGGGAGCGATATTCATCAGAAGAAAGTCAGGGCTCAAAATTAACACTGGACCACAGGCCCGAGGCCAGTGTTTTTAGTGTCGGGCCAGTAAACTTATGACCGGACAAGTTCGGTGGTCTTGTGTTTTGTAGTAATAATTACACACCTCATCTTTAACTTTAAAATGTATGTTCAAATGATGGCTTTGAGTTTGATAGGCCTAAAATATCTTTCAATTCTGCTGAGTATGAAAGTTTTACCAGTAAGACAAATGAGATAAATCTTCTCTTAGTGCTTGTTCACATAAAAACAGTTTAATTATGACACTGTGAAGATAGACTTTTTTCTCATTTTGGTTCCGGTCTTGTAACAAATTTTCTGGTCCAGTAAAAGTTTGAAAAATACAAGCCCTGCAGTCTTGTGGATTTTTTCCCCAAGTTTGAGCCTTGAAAGTCCTGTACACAATGCTTTTTGTGCTTAGATTTTGGAGTAGAAGACTTTTAAAAGGTCATACTGCTGTAGTGTACTTTATCTTAGAATCCATTACTCATATCAACACATCCAACCTCATCAATTTGCAATTGCAAATTTCTCTTATCAAAAAGGTTAATCTTCATAAATCATTAACCAAAGAAATAGGCCAGAACGTTGGCACTCCCCCTTGTGTGTAAACAGCATCTCACGATAAAGAAGGGGAGAGCTCTGCTGAAGGAAATATTTGTGCTTAATTGAATGTATTAATATACAAGATCCAGTCAACTATTCCAACATGATTTATGTTTATCCTAACTCACTGCCCCCCCCCCCCCAATGACAAAATACTTGAACTCCTTTGGTAAGCAGTAGACGAGACACAGAATTTTTTTTAACTCTCAACCATTTAACTCTTTGATAAAGAGAAGATGTTTGTTTCTCCGCTGCTTTTATCTTTGAAGTACATTTAGTTGTTTTTTGTTTGTTTTGGGGTTTTGTTTTGTTTTGAGTTTTGGGTTTGTTTTTATTAGTGTGGGGGGGGGGGGGTTGGGGAGTATCTTTCTTACGACAATAACCAAAAATTCCTTTAATAACCGATGATTCCCACAGTATACAATCTTTCAATCTTTACACTAACAGCTTTGTAATAATTTGTCCATTCACACCACAAGATACCAAATATCCTCACATTCAATCAGATCCTACAAGGCCAGACAATAATTCCATTTTTACAATTTAAATTCCATTTATATTTAAATCAGTGAATAGAGGGCCTATAACTCTTCCTTCTAACTTCCTAGACTAGACACTGATCATTCAGGGCCAAGTGAAGCGTAGATGTAGCACACAAAGATATCTTGTTTGCACAACGCTTGGCTGCCAAACTTCACTAAATGCTGAACTTTAGTTTAGATGTGTTTGTTGCATGCCGGCTCGTGGTGACAACTCCTCTTTTGGTGGCTGGAGGGGGGGGGGGGTGGCTTATCTAGCAGTGGCACATAGAGTCTACCAGGTTACAATCAGACAATCACCGTACTGGGATGAATCATGATTGAATCATGAAGGGTCATGCTGAGTCGCCGAGTATGAGGGAGGACAGCCTACAGGGCTGCAAGTTTCAAAGTTGCATCCTTAGTGTATAAAACCTCTTTCTTGCCACAACTTCAAACATCAAATAACAATTTGTGAATTTGTGACTCCACTTACATTCTTAACCATCTTCAGAACATCTATTTGAATGAAATGTCTGTGAACTTTTAGTTAGATAAAAATGAAAATAAAATGGTTGCCTGTGATGGAAGTAGAAGGCTCTCCTCCACAGGACCTGCATTTCCTGTAAAAATATTACTCATAATAAAACACATCAACTTGATTGAAGATTATAAACACACAAAGGGACAAGGACACTGAGGTTTTTATACTTGATCTACAACATCAGGGGATGCAAGATGCCTGGGGCTTGTCTATTTGTCATTTCACATCTTCCTTTATAAAGTACATTTTTCAAAACTTCTTTCTTATTAGATTCACTTTTCCAAAATGTTTGTCCAATCTGTAAATTTGATCAGTATACTTGTCGATTGTTAATTTAATTCTGGAAATTATTCAAACTAAAATGTCCTTAAAGGGTCTGTATATGTTTAGGTAATAACTTTTAAAATTAATGGCAATAAAAACCTACTTGGTAACAAGTACACTCAGCTTTCAATAGTATAAAGCATTCTGAGTTCCATTTAATTTTGAAGTAATGTGGTTATGGAAAAAGATATCAGTTTTTATCCCCCAAAATTTGAATCTGAGAAACGTTACTGTCAGTAATGTTTTTCAGATTGTGTATTCCAATTACGGAGTATTCTTCATGCGTGGACATTATAACTGCTTTGGATTTTCGGCGATATCTCTTGCTTTTGAAATGAAATTTTCACAGGTTAGTTTTATGGTTTATATCTACATTTACATAGGATTAAAACAATTGAATGGTTCCAAAAACCAAAGGTATACGTTTCCTTTAACCTTTGTATACATGTGTTCAAGACATAGTTCAGGAACAATGTATTTCTTTATTAACATCAAGCTGATTTGATTTAAAGTTTATACTGATTCCAATCATCCTTAAAAATAAATCTTAAATGCTGCCATCTTGGAGAAGATTTGTGGGACCCAAGTGGCCTTCAAATGCCACATAAATAATCATCAATAATAACATGAGAAGAAAAAAAACACTAGTTGGTGAATTCTCAGAAACATACTGACTTATTCTTATAATGTTCACAGGTTGATTCACGAGAGTTTCTTTATAACCAGAGCATTGAAATCCTAACACCTATTCAACACTTGATGGTGTACCATCCCTTTAACTTTTATGCATTTGGGAATACATTTTAATGAGAGCATCTACTTTACAGTTAGAATTGTCTTCATAATAAACAGTCTCCTCCTTAACACTAAAGAGCAAACAAGCCTTTAACTACCAGCAACCACGCTGCTCAGTCAGCCATATTCTGGTTCACCTTTTTTTCTTTCTGGAAGCCATTGATGCAGCAGCATGCAGAGAGGCAAACAACACTGATGATGACAAAAGTCTGAATCAATACACAATCCCAAAGGTTAGGGACAGAGCAAAGTATATCCCCATCTAGTTTGTGTACTCTACATAGCCTGAGCTGCAGTCGTATTTGCATGCTCTGATGGTGTGATAACAATGGGAATGGGTCAAGGTGTATGCCTTCTCTTTGCCTGCTTGTTCTCTCGTTCTCCCTCCGCCTCACTCACTCTGGCTCACGATATGGTAATCTAAAATCTATTATTGTTTTCAGACCTGAGAACTACGCTTCACTGAGTGACAAAGCACATCAAACTTATTTTCCTTTGCTCGGTAAACATCATACTTGGTGACCTAGAGTTTTGATGGCACTGAAGTGGTGGGTTAGTTCTATGTGAGGTGACAACAATTGATGAGAAAAACTGCCTCATGAAAACACACAAAAATACTCCTGAGCAGGAAACCGAGGGAAAACAGGAAACTGAAAATAAAATCCAGTTAGTTGTCTAAAAGATGAACATCTAAAGAAAACACACCCATCCTTAAGATGAAATAATCTCATTCCAAGTATTTTATTGAAAGTAATTTTTTTTGTTATATAATCACCGTGAAAATTATTACTGCTTAAAATCTTTATTCTGTCTAGAAATTTATCATTGCCAACATATATGTCATGTGCCCTGCTTGCAATACCAATCATGGTTACTGTTTTTCATTCAACTAAAAGGGACCAGATTATTTTCCATTACAGCCTCGCTTTGATAATTTTAATTTGAGCGGGGAAAACTGAAGGGTGACGCCCTATGACATCCATCTAAAATGTCTGGAAGATTTGTGACTTCTGGAAAAAATTTTAAATTTCCATATTTTTTTCTAAAACAGAAGAATTCATTAGATGTAACTTTGACATGGTAGTTTACTCATAAGTTTTGAAGACTTAACAATTGAAATATTGGTTAAAACTGTGCTTAATTAAATTACTACCTAATTTAACAACTAAACTGAATTTTCAAACAACTATACTGAATTTACAATTTTTGTGCTCCTTTTTATTTCTACGAATAACATAGTTTCTCTGTTATGGATCCAAGACATAAGACATAAGATTAATTACATCATACATAAGAAACTTTATTACTCTCCAAAAAGAAGAAATTACATTGCTAGCACAAGTTTAAAGACATTACAAAGATCAAAAGTTAAAAAGTTGCAAAAGGCAGATCAACCTTGTAACAATTATATTAGTAACAAAGTTTCTTAAACTTTGCTAGATTTTAAATGCAGGAATAAGTTAAAACTCCCAAGACTTTCTCATCCCTCTCAAAAAAAGTAAGGGGGAAAGAAAACTATTTTTGATTAAAAATATGTCAGATAAACATCATCTTCCATTTAATATTCTTATTGTAGAAAACATCATTGTTGTTGTTTGACTGTTGATGTGAAATGAAATCAATAAATCAATGAACCAATCAATACCAATCAAAATAAAGACTTATAGACTTCACCATTTTCTTAGTTTCCTCAATTGTTTCATCATATACACTAAACAAACTTATTGATATTTACAAGAAAAGATGACACAACAAATTTCAGCTCAGACTTCAAGTTATTGCATCCTTCAAAAAAACAAGATATGAAGAGATATCCTTGCCCATATTACACAGTTTATCCACATCAGCAAAAGTAATTTGAATGTATCCCAAGTGACCAGCAAAATACCCCTAGATGCAACCATCAGGTCAGGCCAGTTGATGACAAGGCATAAACACTCCTTGAAACTAGGCTAACTCTAAAAACAGATAGTGTGTTCACCACATGTACAAGACACGATCATCATCATCATCATCATCACCATAAATTCATCATTATTCACCCCCCCCCCCCAAACAAACACACAACACTTGAAGTAAAAACACTCCACAACTAAAAGATGTATTTAACTCATTTACCGGGCATCCTCTTCAATCGCTCGGCCGTGTCACGCAGGAGCCTTTTCACCATCACTATTTCTCACTGTCTGGATGGCTAGCCAGGATTTTTTTTTTTACCGGTGAGGTTTGTCTCCATGGCCGCGGTGGTATTGTCCCAAAGCACTGCGCCACACTACTACAGTCCTTGATTATCAATAAAAAAAACTGCCTCTTTAAACACCCCGCAAGAACACCTGGTTGAAATGCAAGCGCGACCCTTTCACGGAGCCATTGGTAACAGCACTACTGGGGTGCGGTTTGTTGCATCATGGCTGCTGGCGACAACTTGTTGAGCAGAGCAGCACAGCCAGCAACTTAAGAGGTCAGATGTACCGCGAGCGACCGGGCGGATGTGCCGTGTTGAGAATGCAGACAGTATACATGTAGCTTTACATGCATGCAAGTCCATCACACACCACACACACATCATGTAGGAAGTTCAGAAAAGACAAAATGACTGCCGCGTGGCAACGATCCACTGCATAACACACACACGAACCGTCTCAACTTTTATTACGATCCGCCAAGATGAGATACCCAAAACTTTTCACTTCACTTTTTCCACACACTCAAAGAAGAAACAAAACTACTTAAAACTTCATACCAAACACACTCATATTCTTACCAATGATTCAGACCCAATCACCAACAAGATGGAAGATGGAATTTAGTGTCAGAAGAAATTAAAACTACGATCCCAAATAATTACAGACATTATTAGCTGCATCCTTAACAAAGGGGAGATCGGGCTGCGTGCAACACGCAGTGGTTGGATCACACATATCCGTCACTCCCACACATTACCCTAAAATATGTAAAAGAATGCACTAGCACCAAAGAGAGAGGAACTCTGCAAACTTTCAACAGGATGTCAGCCATGTTCAAATCGATCATCCAACCACTAGTGTCTTCTGTTTTCACATAAGAACAATGCTCTGTACATGAGTTGATCGGATGATTAGTTAATAATAATCACTGAGAATTCCTTACCTGTTCTCCTCGCAGGAACAGCTTGCTTTCGGCGGCGAGACATGATGCAGTCCTGTCGTCCCACAGAAGAGATGGGATGCGGCCCGGCGGCAGTCTAGTGTACCTTGTCACGCTCTAATGTGCAATCTCATGAATAATGCATTTCTTTTTATGTGGTACATCTCAGTCTAGTCCAGATCCCGGATCAGCTTTGCAGACAGTGAGCTCGGCGGTGCTGCTCCCCCGGCCCGATATCACCGAGCTCCCCTTAGCCGTGCAGAACTGCCTGCCAACGCATCAAGGCGGAAACAGCCGTGAAACGCATGCGCAACTGCCCAGGGTATCCTCCCCCCACAAACACCCGGCATCATCACATGACGACAACTTGCAGTAGTGTAGGCTTACTCCAGAAACACCACACAGAGTTAGTTATGTTGGAGGAGATTTTCAATGCAAGGTCACCTCAGCTATTGCTAGCTTTATCACGGCATGTACACGTAGAAAGAATAGATGCATCATCATAATTCAATATTCAGACTCGCCGAGGTCTGTTGCGTTGCACAGGAACTATCAGTGGATACCTCAGGAAACCTGCAGTGGATGATGATTCCACTGTACAGGATACTCAAACTTAAACTCATGGAGTCCGTGAACACTCCTACCATTTCAACATAGTATAGTGTGAATGTTCCACTGGATGAAGTGATCTGAACCTTTATTTACTTACTGAAGTGATAAAACTGATGGGCAGAGGATGTGCAGTTATTCTATTCAAATTGTTTTTTGGACTTAGGTCGTTGGTACATCTGTTGCTGCCTCATCCTTGATTACTATACAATGAATGGCGTGAATACAATCAGTAGACTTTGCTTATGTGAGGTTTTGAGTGGGTTTATGCCACGGGGTTCATACAACAGGTACTTAACTGCAGAGCAATCACCACATAGAGCAATGTGCGCTCAAGATAAATATAGTCTTAGAACTAAGTGAGGTATGTTGTGCTAACAGTCTTATCGTCAACAAGAAAATGCAACCACAACATGAACATTACCGTGACTGTATGCAGCCCTGCTTTATTTTAATGTGAAATTAGCTTACAACAACTTAGGCCCTAACTTTCGTTTGTTCATGAAGGCCTCGCATAATCCAAAGAGCGATTTTATTGATGCTAAAAAAGATTCTGTGTAAAAATTAAATTACATCAAGAGTTTATAGTTCAGCTGAAAGTCTGTCACCATAGCGACCCCGATATGGTCATTGCAGCTTAAACCGCTGCAATGTTCTCACGGAATGAATGGTTTTGTCATCAGACAGCGTTATATTTTCATAAGGAATATATTCTGCACAGAAAACTCGAGCTCATGATTTTAACCATAATGGGAGGTACAGTTGGGGTTTTGTATTTTAGGTGCCACCAAAAACAGAACATTTTGGGGGGTTAGTACATCGTTGATATCACTTAGAAATAAACTGTCACCAATGGCGTTTGTTTTACGTTTGTTTTTATAATCTGAAGGCTATAAGCCACTCTTGGTAAGGGGCTACAATAAGAAAATATTTAAGATGAAAATAACTCAAGGGAGGTGAAAGTAGGAATTGACTATTCCTCTTAAAACAGTCTAGACAGTAGGAGGGGAAACGTGCAACAGGCAAGGAGTTCCAAAGAGATGCAGTACGTGGAATAAAGCTGTTGGAATGGCTCTTTGGTTGTACCATGGAGGAAGGAATATATATATTCCTTCCTCCATGGTTGTACATCTCAGCAAACTATAGCAAGTGTTTATTTATATAAGTCCGTCCGAACACGTGCGCAAACAGACCAGTCACCACTTTCAACTTCTGCATTGTTTGTGTATTTTAATTTCAGTGGGTATCGTACTAGAAAGTAATAACAACATTTGCTAACAAAATAGGCAACGTAGGCATAAGTAGCTTTCCATATTATGCATGACCATTTCCTACGAGAGAAGATGCTGACAAGATATATAGGAGCAATCGAGATGGAGAAGGATGCAAGCTGACAATGAGTAAGTATGATAGATGATTGAAACGCTCCCATGCACTGCAGTATAATTGAGATGACAATCTAATCATGATTGACAGATAATGATTTTACAGACTGCGTAGGTGTCTGATTGATCTGATGAAGATTGTTCCTGCTGCAAAACTTAATCTTCGGATCTATTGTTTTTAGTTGTTATTATTTACGGGGTAAATAATTTGATATACCCATTAAAGGGTCTGTATACGTTTGGTAATGACTAAATTAATGGCAATAAAAACTTACTTGGTAAGAAGTACAGCAGCTTTGGATAGTAGGCTATAATGCATTTTGAGAAACTTTTCACTTCGATGTACTGCGGTTATGGAAAAAGATCTCACTTTTTATCCCCAAAAACTTGAATCTGAGAAGCGTTACTGCAATAACGTTTCTAAGATAGTATATTCCAACTCCAGATTTTCGGCAAAAATCTAAAAAACGCTACCACCTTTTGAAATTTTTACAACTATAAAATTTTCTACAACTATAATGGATTGAAACAAACAGTGGGTTCCAATTACCAAACTTATACAATCCCTTTAAATCAAAACTAATTAAAGGCACTCAGTATATACACGTTTGGTAATTACTCAATATGTATTAGCATAAAAAGTTACTTGGTAACGAGCAATGGAGAGCTGTTGATAGTATAAAACATTGTGAGAAACGACTCCCTCTGACGTAACGTAATTTTTGAGAAGAGGTAATTTCTCAGTAAAGTAATAAAAGACTTCTTGCAAGAAGCCTTTTATTCTTATCTGAAAGCACACAAATTTGTACAACAAGGGTGTTTTTTCTTTCATCATTTTCTTGCAACTTCGATGACCAATTGAGCCCAAATTTTCACAGGCTTGTTATTTTATGCATATGTTGGGATACACCAAGTGAGAACACTGGTCTTTGACAATTTCCAAACGTGTTCATGAATCTCTTCCCTCAAAAAAGAAACGGGCCTTTGCAACATGTTCAATTTATACCTTTAAGCTAAACACGTCACGGGGGTTTCTTGACAAGCCCTGGTTTTGGATACCTCCACCACTTAATCCCCCGTCTATTCTGTATTATTATCATCCATGGTTTTCTAGTGATTGATTGAGCGGAACTGTACTGAATTGAATTGGATTGATAGCCATAGAAAGGAAAATTATTTACGACAAAAATATTATCTTTTTGAACATTCCTCCTTTTAGGACTCCTTTCGGTAATTAGTAGTTTAATTGTGTTTTAGGGGGATAATTTTTTTTTTTTTACAGCTGCTAATTTTGTTTAGTATGAAAAGTTATATTGGCTTCATGTTTATATCTTTGACTCTGTAAAGCACCTTGAGTGTCTTTTTGACGGATTTTGGCGCTATATAAATATTAATTATTATTATTTATTTTATTAAACTGATGAAAATGTCGACGTCGTAATACGTCATAGTCTTGATAGAGGGCGCTGCACCGCGGCGACCACTCAGCTCCTAGTTTGTTTTACTGTGCTTTTTAATTGGTTTTATGAGATAATAGGGAAGTTGACGATGTAAATTAGATCTCAACATCATCACCAATCACAAGCCATTCGTAGAAACTCATCAGATAGAATTTACTCAGGTCGGTTTTTGTCAAATCGTGCAGCCCAGAACCGAATGTGAACGGGACCCGACTTGAGCCAAGTCTAGCCACCATCCTCACTGTACTGCTGCCAGACGCCCAGAAGACACAGACGTCTACAAGATTTTTCATTTTGGGTTGATACATTATTCAACAGGGATTAACTTTAAACAAAAATAAATAAAATAGTAGGTGTCGTTTTCGCAACAAAAAAAAATAAATAAAAAAATGTTTCAACCGCACAAAGTGCCCATAATGATACGAGTTCAGTACTGTTTCGATAGCTGAATGTCTGATATCTTTGACAATTTTGCAGAATTCGTTTCGTTTAGAACTTTGAATCTCCCTCCCAATATCACAAAGCAAAGTAGGAGTGTCGCGCCAACAACCTTTGACCTTGAAGCCACCGGTTCAACATGGCGGTACACGAGAGTTTGGTGTTGTAAGTATCTCCGCGATATTTTGTAAGCTTATCTGCATGTCTTAACGGATTTTGTAAAGAGAAAACATCGTCGGAGATTAAGCTAAAATCTTTGATATGTGTTGTTCTTATCTCTCTAAATTGTGGAATAATTTCAGCAGTTTCTGTTTACAAATAAATGACACTCGTCTCGTTAATCAAAAGTGTCATTTCGGAAAAAAATGATTTCGTATACGTGACATGTGACGTTACACAGTTTCCACTGTATCTGTTTTGCTGCTGGTGGTAGTTTTACTTCGTATTTGTTTGTAATGTAGACTTCATCAAGTTCATGTAGGTTTGCAAATTAGACACAATATATCTTACTTTATTTCTATAAATTTTGTTCTATAAATATAATATAATAAATGAGGAGAAGCTGTTTACTTTACAAAATAAAGTCACACACACTGTCAGTCACTGGTACAAGAAAAATACAATAAAATCAATGTATATTTTGCTGGTAGCCTGGCTTTCTTTGTATAATAATAAGGTGGAAAAATGTCTGTATCATCCCACCACTTTCTACAGGATTTATATGATTGTGTAATGGATGTTGGACTTCATTTTACAGTTAGGTAGTGGTCAAGTGCAGTGGATATGTTGCCAGCACCTGCTAAGTTACGCTAATGTATTAAGTCTGCAGATCTTGTAGCCCCCCGAGGGTTTATTTTTAAGGGAAGTCTGAAATTCGTAAATGATCCAAGTCCCCCAATAATCACTGCGCATGTTCAGTGCTGGCATAATATCCAATACCTTTAAAGGCACTGGACACGTTTGGTAATTACTCATAATATATATTAGCATGAAAACTTCCTTGGTAACAAGCAACAGAGAGCTGTTGATAGTATAAAACATTGTGAGAAACGACTCTCTCTGAAGTAACGTAGTTTTTGAGAAAAAGGTAATTTCTCACTAAAATATTTGAATCTGAGAAAGACTTCAGGCCTGAAGCCTTTCTCAGGCATCTGAAAGCACACAAATTTGTGCAACAAAGGTGTTTTATCTTTCATTATTTTCTTGCAACTTCGATGACCAATTGAGCCCAAATTTTCACAGGTTTGATATTTTAATTATGCATGCATTATGTTGGGATACACCAAGTGAGAACACTGGTCTTGACAATTACCAAACGTGTCCATTACCCTTAAGTAAACTGTTTAAGCTGGCAGATTATATAGTGCCCTCTTTGACATGTGCACGAGTAGTTGACATTATAAGGTATTGATTTACCAAAAATGTTGTCCACTTCTCGCTTCACAGTTAACACACTCTACGATCGAATCCTGCAACTTCGACGACCAATTGAGCCCAAATTTTCACAGGTTTGTTATTTTGTACATATGTTGGGATACACCAAGTCAGGATACTGGTCTTTGACAATTACCAAAAGTATACCCTGCCTTTAACTCTAAAGATGTTGAACTAGGAGCTGTTCCATCAGTCTCCAGTTGGATGGAGCTTGGTAGGGAAAGTACATCAGTCTTCTGCATCTGTGACTCTTTGTTTGTGTTTGTAGTTGTTAAGCAAAGTAATAACTATAAGATTTCTTTTTAAATGCAGGTACACGACAGATGATAAATTTTATGTTGAAGCTTGTGATCCAGGAAGCAAGGAAGTGCTTATTATTGACAGGCTCAGTCAAGAAATTACACTCGGTGGTAAGATTTATCTTTTAAGTGGTCATCAATGTTTAGTGGATGTCCTAATCGCATCTGTTGGGGTTCTCCTCATGCACAATCTAGCGTATCGGGCCGATGCGCGGAATTCCGTGCCGATACGCGTGAATTGCGTGCGGATACTGTTAGGGTTCTCCCCATGCACACGCTAGCGTATCGGGTGTCGATACACATGAAAATGTCGATACGCGTGAATTGCATGCCGATATGCATGAATTGCTTTCCGATACGCGCACATTTCGGCCAATACGCCCCCCCCCAAAAAAAAACCAAAAAACAAAAAACCAAACCCAAAACCCCCCAAAATAATAACAACAATTAAATATAATTTCACAAAAATCATCAAGACAAAACCGTAAAGAATACCCCAGATTGCACAGTAGGGCTTTTAAAACCAAGATAAACACCAAGTTGAAACCATTCGGAAGACCTTGTATCAATTCAGCGTGCTTCGGTCAAACATCCCAAAATTTTGGTCCAGAATGCCCCACAGTTTTGAAAAAAACCTGGGGAGAACCCTGTCTGTAAAATACACTTGAACCGATGTAGGATGAGTGGTGTATCCTCGGTGCCTTCCATTCAACAGGATACTTGGGTGGGATTCGTACCCAAGACCCCCTCATTCTAAAATTCATATCTTAACAACTAGACGATTGAACTTGCATAGTGATGAGAGGGCTGTTCGAATCTTGAATAGTCATAATAATTGTATGGAAGATTTAATTACATCTTTTAAACATGTACGTCTAAAATTATAAAACAACAACTACAAAATGTTGCTATTCATCTTTAAACAAATCTGAAACTGGTATACTAGGCCCCATGCCCAGTTGACAATAGAAGTGCAACAGGTCTGGAATTACACCAAGGTCATGGCCTCTGCTGCCCCTGGTCTTGGCCTTGGTGCCCCTTCAAAATGTTTCCATAGACTTTAAGATTTTCAAGTAGAAGTGCCCTTGGCAAAATGAAAATGGCTTTGCCCTTCTCAAAGATGAAAATTCCAGGCCTGATGCAAGTTTCATCCTAATTCAAACTTGTTGGGAACCTTAGCTTCCCACATTCCTTACTTAAACATGTAGTGGTGCACTTCAACTATCAAATGTTTAAGAGACTTGCACAATCTATTTGACCATGCATCACCAAATGAATCAACATCAGCCCAAAACACTGTATTAAATTATGAAGATGTAGAAATTTTTGAGAATATTTGTGTGGACTTATTTTAATTTATTTGTATTTTCCTCACAGAGTCTGTTGGTCAGATCCCTCCCTTTGCAACCAGCAAGCCAATATGTGGACTGATGGGTACCATACGATTGCTGGCAGGTAAGCAAGACTGCCCAGACATAGAATATTATTAGTCACTGCCAGAAAAACAAACATGATGTGATGATGTCAGTCAACAATATACTTGGTTTATTAAGTTGTAAATCTTTAGTGAAGTGGACACAAATTGGATTGTTGGAAATTATTTGTTGGATTGTGATACTAGGACCTGGCATCCAGAGAAGTAATTCTGTCTGAAAGACAACTGCTTAGCATTAAGATTCATTCACAGCATGATATCATTACTCGTATTCTGCATTATTACCTTCAACAGACAATTTGAAAGATATTGAATGATTGTTAAACTTGATGGTGAGCTGTTTAATTGGATTGTTTCAAATTCAAATTAAAAATATTTATTGTCATGATAAAAAGCATGAAATTTGTCTTCCCTGTGTACAGGCTAAGGAGAGTAAGGGCATAAAAAAGCAATAGACAAGAATTAAAATTATAGAAAATTACAGAATACAAAAAGGGTGAGGGCATATACAGAATAAAATGAAGTTGATGTATTCCACCTAATACAAAATCAGCTTACATATTCTCTTTATCCTAAAAACTTTGAAATAATTAGTCAACAAAAGGGTTTAATCTTTTATTTTGTTGGGGTAATATTTGTATGTTCTTGTTGTACAGGTCCATATTTAGTGGTGATCACCAAGAAGTCAAAGGTTGGAGAAATCAACGGTCAGACCATCTGGAAGATTACTGGTCATGAGATTATACCCTACAAGAGGACATTCCTGCATCTGAATGAGCAACAGGTCTGTTTCCTTGTCGTACTGTTTGTCTGTCTGTCTGTCACTCAGCTAATATTCACGTCTTTGTTTAACAACATGAAGCCATTATTAGATACAAAATAAATCAAAATGAAACAAGGGCAAAGAATACAAAATCAAAAACATAATCTACACAGTGTGTTCGTTGAAAGACTGAACAATGTAGATAAGGTGTAAGATTTTTCATATCAAAAGCAACTTCATTACTTACACATTTTGTTGACAAATTGAATTGTCTTTGAATTGCTTGTATTTTCTTAGTACTTAATTCTGTATTTAATTCTTACATCAAGTACCTATTTTGTTACTTGTATTTGGTCTTAAGGTAACGTCTAGTACCACTCTTATTTTGAACACTTGTTTGATGTGTATTCCTTGCAGAAACAGGATAACCGCACCTATGAATCAATGGTGAACTACGTCTTGGAATCAAACGACTGTTACTTTTCAACGACGTATGACCTCACACATTCCCTGCAGAGGCTGTTTAATACCAGCCCTGAGTTCCTGCAGATGCCATTGTTTGAAAGAGTGAGTATCTGAATCAAACTGAATCAAACTTATACCTAGAGAATCTTAGCCATAAAATAATAATAATAGTGGCTTCTTATATAGCGCTCAAATCCGTCACTCGGTGACGCTCATGGCGCTCCAACATTCAGTATTTTTCCTGCAAGGTATATGGAGCTATGCTTTTGAAGTATGGAACCTTTTTCCTTTACATAGCACCATGTAATGGTTTGTTCTGGTGTTTCTGATCACCAGAGTGTGGGTTCGAGACCCGGTCTGGATAATTGTGTCCTTAAGCAAAACACTTTTCAATAATTGCTTCGTCCTTCGGATGGGATGTAAATCCATTGGTCCCATGTGTTGTGTAATGCACGTAAAAGAACAAGGCACTTCACCATTATTGCTTTGTAAAAAGTTGGGAAGGTAGTGCATTCTGCTCTACCAGCCAGGCTCCTAGTGGATGATACCCATGCCTACATCCTTACGGACTGTGGAGGGGTTAACCCTGTTTCAGCCCCAGGAGTAGGTGGCAACGTGCCCCTGGTGACAGTTGATTTGGGTCAACAGCCCAAAACATCTCAGTGTAGCCCTCACCTTGAAGTGGCTGTCCAGCCTTGTGATGTAAGGCGATTTCTCATAAAAAAGCAGTTGATCCAATACTTATAGAAATAGCTCTGGGGGCTACGCAATTATCTACTAGTTCCAGTGCATGCTGGATGTGCATATTGAAACCACAACGCTACTTTTCGATGTTTGTCAATAATTTAGTTGTGGTGTGGATTTGTTGACCATGCTCTGATTTAAGCTCTCAATTGTTTGTTTTTAATTTTTGTATTCTGTAGGCGGATCAGCGCTTTGTCTGGAACTGTAATTTATTACGAGAGCTTGCCTCTCAACCTGAGGTAAGAACTAAACAATTGTATTCAGAGTGAGTTTTGTCATAACCAACAGTTTTGATTATTTAATTATATTTATTTTTTTATAAATTTACTTGTTTGTTTTTTATGCGGTTTTTTTAATATTTATTTTTTAATTTATTTCTTTTAGTGTGGGGGGGGGGGAGGGGAGGGGTCATAGGTCACAAGAAGTGTTTATGACTTTGAAAATGCAGCCAAAATGTTTGCCTTTGCTTAGTTATGTTCTTCACAGCTATATCGTTGTTGAATAGACTTCCATTGTTGAGGTCAAACAATGGAAATACCTCTGTGTGTACACCTCACACACAATTCTCAACAAATGATACATCTTCCTTTGAACTCCTTGAGGGCGCTGTTTGAGCTTGTGACATTCGGCCTTCCATACCAAAAAAGCCCAACACAAAATTGTTTGTTTTTTATATAGAATAATTTCTTGGTAAATTGAGGTCGCTTTTTCCATTTCAAAGTTTCAAAGGCATACAATGTATGGTTTTGGATATAGCATGTTTCGTTCCTGTTTATCTCTCATTTAAAACAGTTTATCTCTGCACTTGCTTTCCTTGAATGTTTTGGTTTTGCATTGTATTCAAGGGGTCTATTGAACAAGTGACACTGAAGTACATCATGATAAACTATGGCAACCAGAGATTGCAATATTGTGGACTGGGCTTGAGCTCGACAATAGATAGACCACAAAATAATTGAAGTATGCAAACTGGAAGGTTTCATTGGTGAAAAAATTGGGCCCAGCCAAGATTCCAAGCTGTAAGGGCGTTGCTCTCGATGCACTCGCCATGCACTCGCCAGCTACAAACAAAATGTTTCCGCCTTTTTTTGTTCACTGCCCACTCACATGACTGATTGTTCTTTTGATCTAAATTTGAAAACCAAACATTTTAGAAATGATATAAATATTTTCTTGGATGATTTAACTGGAAAGTCATATTAAATACATCTTGTATGATTACAACTGAAGCTTGCACCTCTGGGGTCTTTCATGTTTTGTTTCATTAAAGCTGCTTCAGTTTGAACATTGCAATTTTCATTCAAATTATATTGACTTTGTTTGTTTACTTTGTTTGTTTACTTTCAGCTGAGCCGTTTCATTTTGCCAGTAATGTGTGGCTGTATCCTTTTTGAAGATTATATTAATCCAAACTTATCAGAGTAAATCCTCGGAAATGTTTATTTCTTGAAAAAGAAAACGTCTACAAATATGGCAACTAAATCTAAGCATTTAAAAAAACCTAATTGCTCATATGTTTTGCTCTAATTGCTCAAATTTCAAAAACCATTGTACTATTATGACATTGTTTTTACCATCTCATCAGACCTGGTATTTCATCTTTGAGAGGAAAAGGCCATTTTCATTTTGCAAAGGGCACTTCCATTGGAAAATCTTAAAGTCTATGGGGAACTTTTGAAAGGGCAACAGAGTCCATGGCCTCCGTGGCCTTTGTGTAATTCCAGGGCACAATTTCATAGAGCTGCTTAAGCAGACAATGTTGCTAACCAGTTTTGTGCTAAGCAAAAATTAGCAGGATACCAGTCAAAGATGGTACATGTTTCATGGTATTTTGGCTGGTAACCTTATTCTGGTAAGCATAATTTTGTTGTGCTGTGCTACTTTTTGTGCGCAGCTCTATGAAATTTCAAGAAAACAAAATATTTTGCCGATCCCCATTTTCAAAAGCACTTTTCTCTTCAATAGCTGTAGATTCTGTTTGGGAGGATAAGAGTTACAAACCGTTATTCCTTAACTGTTGTTGACCAGTTGTAACAATAAGAATAGGGATCTTACATGGGAAACGTTTTGATTACATCGTTATCTCAAGACGGAGTTGTTTCCGAGCTGGTACTAGGTATTACATGCGAGGGTTAGACAGCCAGGGACATGTAGCTAACTACGTAGAGACGGAACAAATTGTGCAATGTAACGGATGGAGGGGTTCATTTGTACAGGTAAGGCTGAAATTCTTCAGTTTGTAATAAATCTTAACACTTTGTAACATTGTTAAGTTACAGAAATTTGTTATTTATCTTTTTTGTTTTGGAATGGTTGGAGAAGAGGCAATCAAAATAATGGATGAATTTGTCGGTATTCAAAACAAGATAACGCCGGTAGTTTCTGGAAATTTCACCGGAAAGCAGAATAGCAACAACAAAAACGTGAATTATTCTTTATCCCCAAGGAATGCCTCTTTTATGAAAGTTTAGAATAAATTAAATGTAAACCTTATCTGCAAATAGTGCTTAACAAATTTCTGCTAAGCATAAATGAGCAGGATACCAGCCACAAATCGTACATATTGAACGTTATTTTAGCTGGTAACCTTATTCTAGTAAGCTTAATTTGTACGCGCTTGGCTACTTTTTGTGCTTAAGCGGCTCTATGATATTGGGCCGTGGCCATAAGTGCCATGCTCACTTCACTCAAACTCCCCAATGATTGTCAGAAGCCCATAAAAAAAGCATTAAGCTATAACTTTATTTGAGGATTTTTTTTGTGTGTGTGTGGTGTGTCATGGCCGAGCAGATGAGAACACCGAACTCAAGCTCTGGTGTTTCTGTTCAGCAGAGATGGGTTCGTGTCCCGGTCGTGACACTTGTGCCCCTATAAGCGAGACACTTAACCGTTATTGCTGCGTCCTTGGGATGGGACGTAAAGCCGTAGGTCCCGTGTGTTGTGTGTAATGCACGTAAAAGAACCTAGTGCACTTATCGTAAAGAGAAGGGGTTCGCCCCGGTGTTCCTGGTTTGATCGGCAACATATTGCACCACAGCACCTTGTAAACCATTACATGGTGCTATGTAAAGGAATAGGTCTCAAACTTCAAAAACGTAACTCCACACACCTTGCAGGAAAAAATACTGAGCGCTTTGATACGCCCATCTGGTGTGATGAAGCCCTATATAAGAACTCAATATTATTATTTATTAATGAACAAAAAACTCTTTGAAGTTGCCTTTTCACATGTTTTGCAAAGTCAAAAAGTCCTCTCAGAATAAAACTTTTTTTGTTTTAAGAAATACCTTTGAACGATGAAATCAGTGATTTATTTTTGGCAACTCTGGAGCTGAAGTAGACCAAAGTACAGGAGATAAAAGCACACGTGTGATGTACTGACTTGCCAACAGAATTGCAATCTCTGATTTTGGAACCCTTTCTATTTTGGTCTGTCTTTGTTACACTCACAACAAAGAGGATTTCAGAACATTGTTCTTGTGCATTTTTTAGTGTTTGTCTTATCAGGCTTGAATTTTGGGTAAAATGCCACAAGACTGCAGGGCTTGTAGCTGACAATTTTAGCTTGACCAGAATTGATTTTACAAGACCAGAATCTAAACGAGAAAGAACTTTCTACAAAGTTTAACATATAAACTGTTCTATTTAAACAAACACTAAAGGAAGATTTATCTTAGTCTTCTAGGTGAGTGTACTTTGATACTCGACAGAATTGAAAGATATTTACCAGACTCAAGTCGACATTTGAACATCAGTTTTTGTTAATTTAAGATAATTACACAGAGAGGTATTATTATTCAATTGAAAAACACAAGACAGTCGGACTTGTCCGGTCCTGAGTTGACTGGCTCAATCAAAGCTAAAATCACTAGCCTCGGGCCTGCGGTCCAGTTTAAAATTCAAGCCCTACGTTTAAATAAAATGTTTGTTTGTTTTGTTTCTTTATTTTAACAGACGAGGGGGTCAATACCGCTGTACTGGTCTCAACGACCAAACATCAAATACAAACCAAAGATTCTAATAAGTCAAGCACAAAACCATGTGAGTATTCATGTGTCTTCAAAGGGTCTGTATACGTTTAGTAATAACTCTGAAAATTAATGACAATACAAATTTACTTGGTAAGAAGTACAGCAGCTTTGGATAGTATAATGCATTTTGAGAAACTTTTCACTTCGAAGTACTGCAGTTATGGAAAAGTTTATCACTTTTCGTCCCCAACAATTTGAAACTGAGAAGCGTTACTGCAGTCTCAGAATGTGTATACCAATTGCAGATTATTCTTCCTGCGTGGAAATATCTCAAAAACGCTACGAATTTTTGAAATGAAATTTTCACAGGTTAGTTTTATGGTATATATCTACAACTGTAAAATTGAAACAAACAGTGGGTTCTAATTACCAAACATATACAATCCCTTTAATTTCAAACTTAATCTTTTATTTTACTTAATACTGGGCATACTTTTCTGAAAATGGAAAGCACGGAAACAAACTTTTTCTTAGTTGGAAAAAATTTCCAGCTGAAATACCACAAACTATATTGCTTGTCACTGGTTCGCACAATCGTTTTCATTTAGCAGAAACATGTACTTAAAATCATTGGAATTAAATGTATGCATAAATATATAGTTGCAAGATATCAGAAAGTTAAAGAGTTATGTGATTATTAAAACAATGAATTTGACTGACAATGGATGTTGCTTACAAGGTTTAAAAAAGTTTTTTTTTTTAAAGAAGCTTTGTAGTCGCAGTTGTGTGTTGCTTCAATGATATGAATAATCATTTGTCGTTTGGTTTGTTTTGGTCAGTTGGATGGATTTAGGAGACATCTGGACAGTCAAGTGGTCAACTATGGAGAACAAGTGCTGGTCAATCTGGTAGGTTTACTTTGATTACTTTGATTGAGTTAAGGAATTTATTCATCCATGAATAGACTGTGCAAGTCTCACGCATATCGAAAACGAGAAAAAAGCTCGAACGAAGACTTTATTTTTCTATGAAATCAAATATTCTTTTAAAATTATATTTATGCAAACTTCTTGAAAAGAAAATACCCATAGCAAGTTGTTATAAAAACAAATTAAATTTTTGTATAATACAAATAATTTGTTCAAATTAACATTGAAACAAAATTAAAACTTGGGACGAGGATGCTTATTGTTAGAAACCCCATTTGCCAATCACACCCGTGTGAATGTGTGCGTCTATTACATTTTTTAAGGACAACTAGACTACATTAAACTAAAATAATTTACAAAACAAAATTCTGCCCATGTAAAACTCCATAATAAATGCTTGGGACCACAATGGTCCTGGAAGTTCAAATATGGGCGAGACTTGCACAGTCTTTTGTGAAAATTGAAATCACATTTACTCAGGGGACAACCTTAGGGAAGAGTTGTTGTTGGAATGACAGTTCTTCTCTTTTACTCTCCAACTGTTGGACCATTCAGTATCATCACACTGTTTGAATTGTAGATAAACTATGCCAGCCTGCTTGTGTTGTCTAAAGCAGTGTATACATCAGGGCTCAAATTTGGGGGGAAAATCCACAAGATCGCAAGACTTGTAGCTCAGAATCTTTACTAGACCGGGATTTTATTTACAAGACTCAAAATGAGAAGAGACTAGAATCAAAATGAGAACACAGTTTTATCATCTAAACTGTTTTATTTGAACAAAACACCAGAGAAGATTTATCTCTTCTGTTCTATGGGTGATACTTAGCAGGATTGAAAGATATGTGTGAGACTCAAACTCAACATTTGAACATCATTCCTTTGAAGGCTGCACTCAAAAGGAAGAAAAGAAGAGGCTTCCTTAATTTACATCGTTTTCATGGTTGATTTTGTATATCCTTCACTGTTGTGTCTTTCTCAGCATCCCTTAATTGGATCAGGTGGGAGTTCACCCTTTGACTTAAACAGAGAGTTAAAGGCACTGGACACGTTTAGTAATTGACAAAGACCAGTATTCTCACTTGGTGTATCCCAACATATGCATAAAATAACAAGCCTGTGAAAATTTGGGCTCAATTAGTAATCAAAGTTGCAAGAAAATAATGAAAGAAAAAAACCCTTCATGTACAAATTTGTGTGCTTTCAGATAGGAATAAAAGGCTTCTTGCAAGAAGTCTTTTGATATTTTAGTGATAAATTACCTCTTTCTCAAAAAATACGTTACTTCAGAGTGAGTCGTTTCTCACAATGTTTTATACAGCTCTCCGTTGCTTGTTACCAAGTAAGTTTTTATGATAATCTATATTTTGAGTAATTACCAAACGTGTACAGTACCTTTAATCAAAATTGTGACTTATTTTTGTACAGATTGACCACAAGGGAGTTGAAGACAGGTTGGAGAAGACGTTTGCAAAAGCTGTTATGGATTCCGCAAACAAAAATATCAAGTAATTATTACTTTCTAAATAAAGGAACAATTTCAGCATCTATAAATAGTCTTATCAGAACTTCATTCTACTCAGCAAAAGTAGATCAAACAAATGGTGTTACCACAAACTTACACTAGATCGATTCTCCACAATGCAATGCCTCAAACTACAAACATGATAAACTTGTGATGCTTAAATTAAGTTATGGATGTAGTTGAGGGTTTTAGGATGAATGAAGCTAATAATCTGACTTGATGTTTGCATTTTGAAGGTATGAGTCGTTTGATTTTCATCATGAGTGTCGTCGGATGAGATGGGATCGACTCTCAATTCTCATGGATAGACTTGCAGCTGACCAAGAAAAACATGGGTGAGTAGTCACAAGTACAGTGTGTAACTCAACACTGTTTTAAAATGTTTGAGCAGAGATCTAAAACTGAACTTAGTTCATAAAACAAATTGTGATTTATAACAGCACTTTGTTGCTTCAGAAACTTTGTAAACTTTGTTGCTTCAGAAACTTTGTAAACTTAGTAGCTACAATGAAGTTATTTATTTTATTTATTTTATTACTTCACACTGGCAAAACACTAAAAGTTATTAAAAGGTACAATCCACAAAAAAGAACTATGACTGAGAAAATAAAAATAAATACATATATTCAAAATTGTATAAAATACCAAGCCAGTGAGTGGCAAGGAGGAACAGGTGACCAGCACCTGTACAAGGCCGTCCTACCACAATAATTGTCAACAAATACCCCGCCCTCAGATACAAAAAAACCTAAAACGTGTTAAGGCTGAACAAACAGTCACATTCGACAAAAGGGGCAACAGCAGTGCGACACCAAGGTAACAGCAGTGCAACACCCAGGGATAATTTGGGTTGCATTTTGTCTTAGACATTCCTTGTCAATCTTACTGTTAGCCTGATTTGTTTTAAGCAACCCACCAGGCTTGTAAACTCTGCATTTTGCTTGCCCACAGCAAATTTTTATTGCACATATTTTAAACACATATTGTCATGATGTTAACTTTACTAATGTATCAATGAGAGTGATCGTTACTGGGGGTTTTTATGAATAAAGCTGTAATCACACACTCAAAATGAAAAAATAAAAGGCTTAATAACGGGTAGATTGCACATTTCTTTTAGTACATCAGGTTAGTGTTAAAGGGATTGTATACGTTTGGTAATTGAAACCCACTGTTTGTTTCAATCCTATATAGTTGTAGATATATACCATAAAACTAACCTGTGAAAATTTCATTTCAAAAGGTGGTAGTGTTTTTGAGATATTGCTGAAAATCTGGAGCGGTTTTGTCCACGCAGGAAGAATAATCTGCAATTGGAATACACTATCTGAGAAACGTTACTGCAGTAACGCTTGTTTCTTGGATTCAAATTTTGGGGGATAAAAAGTGATATCTTTTTCCACAACTGCAGTACTTCGAAGTGAAAAGTTTCTCAAAATACATTATACTTTCCGAAGCTGCTGTACTTCTTACCAAGCAAGTTTTTATTGCCATTAATTTTCATTACCAAACGTATACAGACCCTTTAAGAGTGAAACCTTGCTTGATGTACACATAAAACTGCTGGTGTGAGACAAGACTTTGTGACATCAATACAATCATGATCGTTGAGGAATTCAAGATAAGACGGCATTTTGTTTTCTTCTCTTTAACCTATCAACCTCTATCCCAAACACGCAATGCCCTACAGGTATTTCATGATCACCCCTGAGAATCATTTGGTGAAGCATCAGACGGGAGTATTCCGAACCAACTGTATGGATTGTTTGGATCGGACTAATGTTGTACAGAGTCTACTGGCCAGAAGGACACTACAAGAACAATTACAGGTAAGGAATAAGAATACCATCTATCAATTACTGAAACTTGCAATAGACTGTGCAAGTCTCGCTTTTGTTCGACCTTCAGGGACCATTGTGGTCCCAACCATATGGAGTTTAACGTGGGCGGGATTTTGTTTCGTCAATTATTTAGTTTAACGTAGTTTATGACCATTAAAACTATATATGTTGTTGGGAATGTAATACTAATTGATAAAAAATATGAAATTAAAAACAATTCAACAATATAACGAAGAAAACCCGATACTTAAACTTGACCGCAGCTTCCGGGTAATTGCAACAAAATTAAGAATTTGTGTCCAATCACCAAACTCATGTAGACGCTTGTTTTGGTCGCGCAATGATAATCGCCAGACGCTGTAACTGCCAGATGCTAAGCCTTTTCATTGCAGTCAATGAGGCGTCAGCGTCCTCTATAAACTGCGTCATGAGTTAAATTTTTTAGTGGTTGCACGTTATTCAGGCATGGATTTAAAAAAGGGGTTTCTAAAAAGTTAAGATCAAATGAGCATCTTTGTCCCAGAGTTTTAATTTTGTTTCAATAAAATTAACAAATTATTAGTGTATTTATTATAAAAGCTAAAACTCATTTTATAAAAATTGTCACAGGTATTTTTGTTGTTCAGATTGTTTCATAGATATAATTGAAAACAAAGATTTGATTTCAGAAAAAATATGTTCTTCATTTAACGTGTTTTCTCGTTCCGATACGCGTGAGACTGGCACAGTCTATAGTGCGATCATTGTGCAGAGAAAATCTAGTAGACTGGCACCCCAGGGATCAGGTTGACTCAGTGGTTTCTAATCCCCCTCAGACAGGAGCCTTGCATGTGGATTGGGTTTTCAGTCTCTACCTGGGTCCAATTTCATAGAGCTGCTTAAACACAAAAAGTAGCTAAGCACAAAACATTTCTGCTTAGCAGAATAGGGTTACCAGCCTAAATCGCATCTCACATACACAATCTGTGACTGGTATTCCGCTTATTTTTGCTTAGCATAAATCTGTTAAGCAATATTTTCTGCTTAAGCAGCTCTATGAAATTGGGCCCAGATTGCGTTGGTCAAACTTTTACCTGTGTGAATCCGCGCTCATACCTCATTCATTGTTACTCCAAAAAGAGAGTTTTACTTTCATAAGTAAATGGAGAACACAGCAAGTTAAAAACAATTTAACTTTGCTTTTAGGTCAATGGTTGAAGTTGTATGAATAAAGTTTTCATTTTTGTTGTTGATTGTAATATTTTGAATAATGAATCATTGTTTGATTGCAGAGATTTAATATTCTGAGACAAGGAGAGAGCATTGATGAACATCTAGCAACAGCATTTGAAAGCACCTTCAAAAACAGTGAGTTGATCTAGACGTTATTCAACCGTTGAATTTCGATCTCTTCTTGGAAGAAATGTTGGTTCTGAGAAGAGTTTTGAGATGGTGTTTGGTCTCAATGTTTCAAGCAGTACACTCTCCTCATCTTCTTATACTCCCTATAGACCTTATGCACATGACGTCATTAGAGTGGGGCGCCCTCGCCTAGAGGTCAAAAGGAGGTTGTTCATTGGCCAATCCTGTGCGCTGCGCGTACAAATCTGTGCCTTTTCATTGTTTCGTCATCGGTTTACCTCTAAGATGGCGGCTGGATGACATCAATGCATAAGGTCTATTCCAAGCATCGCTTCAAATCTCACTTACAAATCTCATATTTATGTAAGTCATAAAAGTGATCGTGTTTTTTGGAAGAGTGAATGAAGTCCACGCCTCTAGTTTTCAGTAACATCCTTGTCTTTGTTTATTTCAGCATGGGCAGATAATGCAGACTTTTGTTCTAAGCAGTATGCAGGCACAGGTGCACTGAAAACAGACTTCACTAGGTATGCAATATTAAAGGGACACGTTGCCTTGGATCGGACGAGTTGGTCTAAAAAAAAAAGCGTTTGAAACCATTTGTTATAAAATGCATATGGTTAGAAAGACGTTATAAAAGTAGAATACAATGATCCACACAAATAGGTCTCGAAATTGCGTGGTTTTCCTTTTACTTTGCGAACAAACACGGTCGGCCATTTTGTGGAGTAAAAATGTTGACTCCACAAAATGGCCGACCGTGTTTGTTCACGATGTTAAAGGGAAACCACGCAATTTCGAGACCTATTTGTGTGGATCATTGTATTCTACTTTTAAAACATCTTTCTAACTGTATGAATTTTATAACAAACGGTTACAAATGCTTTTTATAGACCAACTCGCCCGATCAAGGCAACGTGTCCCTTTAATATAGAGCTAGGGAAGCATCAGAACTCTCAAATACCCCATAATCTATCCCTTCAAATCCTGCCTGGGTTACGTGAGTTTGGTGCTTTTAAAGTCCATTCTTGTCTAGTCTTAAAAAATTATATAATAATAATAACTAATGAGAAAATAGAACTGTCGCAAACTGCTTACAACCAAAAGGACCTATGGTATAAATGCCAAAAATAGTTAATGGCCTGACGTTTCGGCCATAGAGTTTTTCTTGAAGGCTAAATGACAACACAACACACAATAACAAGTACACTGGCGTAAAAGAAGCAGTCAAGTGGAAAGAAATGAAAAGAGAAAGCTGGGTGCTTTCTGACTCTCTCTTTTCATTTATTTCCACTTGACTGCTTCTGTTACACTACTGTACTTAAGTATGTGTGTTGTATTGTCATTCAGCCAGCCTTTGAGAAAGACTCTGCTAGGGTCAAAACGTCAGGCCATTAAATATTTTCTGCAATAATAATAATACTCGGTTCTTTGTATATAGCACTTTTGACACCCTAGGGGCGTCCCAAAGTGCTCATTATTTTGTTTACAGGTGTGCAGAGCTAAGCTATGTTTGGAATTATAAGACCAATTTTACGTGTTAATATACATAAAGCACCTTGTAACGGTTTATAAGGTGCTGTGGCACAAACTAAATGCAGCCTACCCTGCCAGGAACACCGGGGCGAACCCCTTCTCTTAACGATAAGTGTACTAGGTTCTTTTACGTGCATTATACAACACACGGGAGCAATATCTTTACGTCCCATCCGAAGGACGGAGCAATAATGGTTAAAGAGGAAGGGAGTCTCTAACCTCATGTTAAAATCGTGTAAATTGCCATTGTATTCGATACCCTTCCAGCGAAAATTTGTCAACATCCAAAACATCTGATTACATCATTCTGAGAAAAATGGGTCTTTACATTTTTGTATGGGGATGTTTTGGCTCATAGCTGACTTTTTCAGAGCAAAATTGGTAACATGATGTCATTGGATTACAACAAGTAATGGATCTTTACATTCCAAGGAGGAATTTGTCATCAGTCAAAAGGTCACATTCAAGGCCGTTTTGGTTAAATATTATCGAAAGTCAGGAATGAACCAAAACATCCCCGTACAAAATACAGTTTAGAACATTGAGTTACCACATACTGGTTGAGATGGATTCATCAGTACTGCACAACCAAACCAACCATAGTTAGCATGGGGGTTGGCATTCCATTGTTATCAAACTTCATATGTTGGAATATAACTTACCAGAATGCCTTAGCTTAAGGGGTAAAACGAGTCCATTTCATTCGGTTGTCTTGCTTGTCTGTTTAGTCATTTTAAAATCAGAGTGTAAAACAAATCCCCTGTAGAATTTATGTTTTGAGTTTTTTCAACAGGACTGGGAAGCGGACACACTTTGGAATGGTGAAGGATCTTTACAACTCAGCACTGCGCTACTACAAAAATAACTTTGTGGATGGCTTCAGACAGGTAAAGAAAAAACAGTTCATTATCAACAATCTTCGGTTATAGTCTATCACTTTAATAGATCAAGTAGATTTTGTGAACATCTTGATGTTTTTGTGGCAAAATTGTGAAAGTTTCTTTGAGAGACGAAGGTCACAGCCACCTTGTGGACCATTCCTGGTATTTGGCACAAGTCCGGTTCCTGATTCCCGTCTCTTACTGCTGAGCTATACTCTCTATTGAGTGCTTTCTAGATGCTAATGTATTTTGATCAACTGAATTAATCCTTCATTTGTTTTCCAGGATTCAATCGACCTGTTTCTTGGCAACTACATCGTGGAGGAAAATGAAGGCATCTCCTCACCGTCTCCACTCAGACCAAAACATGATACCAAATTTATTCTGGTAAGAACTGTCTTTACTTTACTTTGACTGACCTCACAGTAACTGACCCTTAAGAAAATACTTTATATTAATAATAGTGGCTTCTTATATAGCGCACATATCCGTCACTCAGTGACGCTCAAGGCACTTCAACGTTCAGTATTTTCCTGCAAGGTATTGTGGAACTACGTTTTGAAGTATGAGACCAATTCCTTTACAAAGCACCATGTAATGGTTTAAAGGTGCTGTGGCGCAATATGCTGCCGATCAAATCAGGAACACTGGGGCAAACCCCTTCTCTTTTCGATAAGTGCACTGGGTTCTTTAAGTGCATTACACAACACACGGGACCAACAACTTTACGTCCCATCCGAAGGACGCAGCAATAATGGTTAAGTGTCTTGCTTAACCCTTTAGAGACCATTCATTTCTGTTTAATCATCACAAAAACGCCCATGCATTGCTAATTTTGTTCATTTCTTTAATCACATTTTGTCCGAAAATTTAGTTTTGTGTTTAGAAATTGGGATGCTATGTTAACATACTACATTGGAAAATTTCATATCCAGACATGACCTTTACTTTGACCTCTTTAAGTGAGTGGAAATAGGTCAAACCTTGCGGCAGTTTGCGGCCGCTATGGGCATTTTGGTACAAGCCACTTGTGGCTGCTATGGTTGCTATAGGGTTCAGGACACAAGTGTCACAACCGGGACTCGAACCCACACTCTGCTGAACAGAAACACCAAAGTTTGAGTCCGGTGCTCTTATCCACTCGGCCACGACACGCCGCAATGAGGCTAGAAGCAATGAAAGAAGCAGCAGTAATGGTTAAGTGTCTTATTTAAGGGCATAAGTGTCACGACCGGTACTCGAACCCACACTCTGCTGAACAGAAACACCAAAGCTTGAGTCCGGTGCTCTTATCCACTCGGCCACGACACACCGCAATGAGGATAGAAGCAATGAAAGAAGCAGCAGTAATGGTTAAGTGTCTTGCCCAAGGACACAAGTGTCACAACCGGGACTCGAACCCACACTCTGCTGATCAAAAACACCAAAGCTTGTCTCCGGTGCTCTTATCCGCTCGGCCACGACACACCGCAATGAGGATAGAAGCAATGAAAGAAGCAGCAATAATGGTTAAGTGTCTTGCTTAAGGGCACAAGTGTCACAACCGGTACTCGAACCCACACTCTGCTGATCAGAAACACCAAAGCTTGTCTCCGGTGCTCTTATCCGCTCTTCCCATGCACTTCCTCACCCTTGTTCTCTCTCAGCTAGTTATTATCTGTCACAAACACAACATCTTTTGCTGTTGTTGGTACCCTTATTGATGCACAAAAGTATACAAGCAGTGTTAGAATGGTGTGTCAGATCTGAAGGGAAGAGTTTACAAGTATTAACGGCCATGTATTATGAATTTCTTGGAAGAAGCTGCGATTGTAAATAGAAACAGCTTCAAGGTTTGTCTGAGAATTTTTAGAATCTCTCTCACTTTCTCTAGTCGACCGAGGTTGGAATCATGTTGAGATTTGCCCATTCATGTCTATCCCTCATTAAGTTAGGAAGATCAGTTGGAAGCACCCCAATGTCCCTGGCAACTATATCTGCATAGCTGAGCTTTTGTCTTCCCCTATTTCTCCATCCATGTTTTGGTGACCAGGTGATAAGCTGAGAGACAGGTTCTTTGATGTTTCTGTATGAGTGCCCTGCTAGTCTCAGACGACATTGTTGTATTTTAGTGGATAGTTTTGGTTCATTGCCATATTTCTAGAATAACTGGAAGCTAACAATCACTGGCTCATTTTAGAGCAGCTATTTCTTCAAAGTAGAGATTCCTACATAAATGCTGCACGTGAGCTTTCTCCTTAAGAAGAAAATGAACAAAACACTTTCACAAGTTGATTGAAATGATTGAATTGTTTTTCCATCATACCCTTTCAGCTTCCAGTGATTTGTATCGTTGCTTTCTCAATGATGATCATCAGCATTCTCATCCCAGCAGGTAAGAGGATTCTTGGCAATCTTGTAGCCACCCTTTTTCAGAAATAACTTCCAGTTTTTGTTTTTTATTTATTTATTTATTTATTTGATTACACATCCAACAGCACAATTAGCATCAATAACGGAATGAATAGGAATCGAGAAGAAATACTCAGTCTTAAGATGTGGTGGGAAAATCCCCAATGGGGGAAATCCATGAAATCAGGTAGGGACTGAAAACCCAATCCACATGCAAGTCTCTGCGTGGTCTGAGGTGGGATTCAAACCAGGGTCCAATCAAGATGAAAGGCAGGGAAAGAAACCACTGAGCCAGCCTGATCCCCAGTGACGCCACAGGACATTAAGAAATTACAGAAATGAGGATGAAGTTCCAAACCTTGGAACCTAAGCATGTCTTTAAAGTCTCATAAAAGGAAACCTAGAGGCAGGAGTTACTTGGTAATACTGTCCTCCTGCCACCGTATCTGTTATGTTCCCCTTATCCACTAACAGTAATTCATAATAATTTTCATTATACAAGAAAGAAGGCTGAATATTTTTTATTCCAGCCTCGTTTTGGTGTATATTGAATTGAGAAGAGGCAAAACAAGATGGCTGACCTTGATAAGGGTCTATAGAGGGCGCTGCCATGATGCTCTCTTATGCAACCCTAGTGCCATACCAAAACACAGCTCATTTTGGTTTTATCCTAACACCTTTGTATTATTATTATTATATATTTCTGGTAATGAAACCAAGGATGCCTCATAAGTGAACTTAATCACTGTAGCTCACAAGCCTGAGGAAACCTGTAAACAAGGGTGCTTGCTATGTGAACCAGAAACACTGGGGTTAACCCCTACTCTTCTACAATAAGTGTTCTGGGTTCTTTTACATTCACTACCAATCCTAGTACACGGGACCTACGGCTTAATGTCCCATCCGAAGGACAAAGCAATTATGGAAAAGCATCCTGCTCAAGGATACAAGTGTCAAGACCGGGACTCGAACCCACACCCTGCTGATCATAAACACCAGACCTTGAGTCCGGTGCTCTTAACCGCTTGGCCAGGACATGTATGATGAGTACTGTAGACTGAATTCTTTCTCGGATGCTTTCCAAGATTGTCATTTTATTGTCTCTCTTCTCTTCTACAGCTGAGCTCTACCTTCAAGTATCCTACGTCTTTTTCTGGATGGTCGCTACTGCAGTATGTCTCGCACTCATGTACATCTACGGGATGGAGTTTGTCAATCAACCAAAGCTAGCTCAAGCTAAGGCTAAACTGGATTAGCTGGTAACCGAATGTAGTATGCTTATCTGGTTTACCGAGTGTCTGAACTGAGTAAACTGTAACCTTGTAACCTAGTTAAAAGTTAAACTTGGTTAAGTATAGCTCCAACGTGTCCGGTTACTATTAACTGGGTTATTCTGTAACCAATAATAGGTGAAATGTAATGGATCAAGTTTGTCGGGTGAAACTAGATCAACTGTAAACAAGTGTAGTAACTCTGTCAAAGCTGTAACAGGTGAAATTCTCGACCCTGAGTCTCTGAAATAATTCTAGTGACCCAATTCACATGACGTCATCATCACAGTAATCTTAGTTGTGCCATTTTGGGAGTCAATGTCCTGTGTGTTTGTACAGTGAAGTGTGCATTTTAAAGGACGCAGAGTTGATCCACTAAGCGAAAGTAGTAGTCCCGAACGATTTCCTACCTTCTGCCCAGGTAGTAGTTAAGAAGCAGGACAGTTCTTTTCAGAACTTGGTAGTCTCCCGAATTCCGAAATCTACTCTGCGTCAGTAGAATAGTCTCCTGAAATCTACTCTGCGGCAGTAGAATAGTCTCCCGAATTCCGAAATCTACTCCGCGGCAGTAGAATATATAGCAAGAAAAGTTCTCAAAGAACAAAAATCTACACAGCAAAGTAGATAAACACATGGTGTTACCGTAAACCGAATATACAGAGTTGACACACTTACCATTGACTCCCAATAAGGCGAGCTTGGCAGACATTAGCGCATGTAACATTGGTACAAGGAGGCAATAGGTGGACTATAATGTTAGGTAACCCAGCACAAGATCCTGCAAGCAAGTAGTTATATGTTTAAGACAGCGCCTAGCCACGATCCAAGTAAACTTAATATTTAAAGAGTAAATGCTGAGGTAAAGTTGTTACAATGCAAGTAAAAACCTGAAAGATTTCAAGCAAGTAAAACAGTCGCTAGCTGCTGCAGGTGGTATTCAGTGTATTATAGTGTTAATGTTACCTTATAATCTACTTCAATGCCCCCAAGATAAGCTTTGTCTCTACACAAAAGCAGCACCAGACATTTTTATTTGGAGGGGCAAGCGAGGGCACATACATCATTTTTAGGGGGATATTTAATTTATTGAACCATTTAATTTATTACATTTTTTTCCTTCTCAATCTCATTGAATCTCCCTCCCCCGTTTCTGGTTATGCCACTGCGTACAAGCCTTTTCAAAGTGTTGGCTTTAGGTCTTTAGCACTAACTCTGGCTTGGAGTCCATCTACCATTTTGTCGACTGTACTGCAACCAACTGAAAGTCCTAAGCCATAGCCAAGCTTTTGTCTTCCTAAAGACCTGTAGGGCATTTACGAAACGGAGGCTCAGGCTCAGGCTTAGGCTTCAGGCTCCGTTCTCTCATCTGAATCCCTGAACGCATAGCAAGCGTATAGTCAAAACAACTGAGGGGCCTAGCTAGCCTGAGCCGAATCCGAAACCGAAGCCGTGGATTCGTAAACGCCCATAGTAAGCAACCCTAATACTGCATGGTGGCCATCTTGGTCAAGCTCCCTAATACATGTACCACAACCAAATTCAAATCATTGATTCTTTCCATATTAAAGGGGCCAGCCTATAAATCCAAATTAATAAACACTCTTTGAACAACCCTGTCACTGTATTTATAAATATAATAGTTGTATATAATTCAACATTTTCAAAAGATATTTTGAAAATTCATAGTATTGTAATGATTGGTCAGGCTTGAAGAATGTAACAATAGATTAAGAAACATTCCTGGATTGGTTATCATTGGGGCCCAATTTCATAGAGCTGCTTAAGCTAACATGTCACAAGTGCAATTTGTGTCTGGTATCCTGCTCATTTCTGCTTAGCAGAAAATTGTTAAGCAATATTTTCTGCTTGAGCAGCTCTTTGAAATTAGGCCCAGATCAGGGCCAAATTTCATAGAGCCTATAAGAACAAAAACCTGCTAAGCACAAAAACTCTTGCTAAGAAAAATATTTTATCAGCCAAAATACCATACATTTACCATTGCTGTGACTGGTACCCCACTCGTTTCTTGCTTAGCAAAGAAATTTTGCTGAGCAGAATTTTCTGCTGGACAGCTTTATGAAATTGGGCCCTGGTTAACGTGCACTCTGTGAACACTTGTTCATGTTTAATTGTGAATCTATAATCGGCATTGAAGATTCAAGATTACAAAAACCAAGTTATGGTTTGAAAGGGTCTGTATGCGTTTGGTAATGACTCTGAAAATTATTGGCAATAAAAAGTTACTTGGTAAGAAGTACAACAGCTTTCGATAGTATAATGCATTTTGAGAAACTTTTCACTTTGAAGTACTGTGGTTATGGAAAAAGATATCACTTTTTTTCCCCAAAAATTGGAATCTGAGAAGCATTACGCGTAACGCTTCTCAGATTGTGTATTCCAATTGCAGATTATTCTTCCTGTGTGGACAACCCGCTCCAGATTTTTGGCAGTATCTCAAAAACGCCAACACCTTTTGAAATGAAATTTTCACAGGTTAGTTTTTGTGGTATACATCTACAACTATAATATAGGATTGAATCAAACAGTTGGTTCCAATTACCAAAAGTATAAAATCCCTTTACATTCATAAATGTTATCTCTTCAGAAATATTGCATACTCTTAGGCAAGCACAACTTATGTTCATCTTGTTCCTGTAAAACTCAACATCATATTGTCATTATTGTTTGGTTTATTTTGTTTGGGACTTATTGTCCAGATTAAGGTTTGGAATATGGACGAGGCCGCTTGGAAATCAAGGTGTGTGTGTTATATCAAAATCAGTGCCTTGTCTTCTACAGATATTTATTGCATTCTTATTTTAGTGTAGTGTGAACACACAAACTACGCAGTGTCAAAAGTAGGGCATTTATTCTTAACTTACAGCGTGTAACTTTCTTTTTGTAATTTTTGATAGTCTTATAATATCTGAAGGCTGTTTCATCC